>JARHVA010004858.1:600000-757500 GCA_037957365.1 Torreya grandis
TATAAAACCTCAATAATTTCTTTCATGTGATTAAATACCTTGGAAACTCATCTCGATCCTTCATTGGGCCACACTAGACCAATATGGACATTAGGTATAGAACCACCAGTCATACCTAGATCTTGAAACCACTTGAAAACCTCTTGAATTATTTTAAAACCATAACACACATGAAAAATTAAATCATACAAAAATAATTCATTTCCAACCTTATTCTGATAGGTCTCACATTTTTCTTCTCAACAAGATACCAAGCCTAATCCATCACATTAGGTCTCTTATGTAAGGACTAAGCCTCAAATTTGACCTTTCTAAAATTGTATATTCATTATAAGATTAATTAACATGATATAAATACTTTATATCATGATTATATACTACCACACATATTATCATAAGCTTTTCATACCACAATATAAAACCAATACCTCATACAGAACTTAAGAATCTACTAGACCATGCTTGAGTTATCATGAATACCTACCATGTCTCTTCACAAGATCACCTCTAGGACATCAATGAATTTCAGCTACCTTTGACATCAATGACAACCTTAATGCCAAAAACACACCTAATAAACACATACCTCAATAATCTACCCCTTTGTCATTGATGGAAAACACTCTAATACTATAGATTACTTTCATATCTCCTCAAGTTGTATCTCCCCATCAAGTATTTCTCTCCCTTTGACATAAACGAAAAAGGTCATATATACTTTCACAAGGTCATCTATACATAGTCCATTAATCCTAGGACCCGATCATTTTGCTAAGTAAGCAAGCTCCCCCTTTATGCATGCATACTTCTCTTCAAGCTTCTCAAGCCATCTGAGTTAGCTCCCCCTAACTCCATGATCCATTTAGATCATGTCATCTAAAGCTACACACCAATTATTTACAAAAAAATATAACTCATTTTATTACCTTATAAAAGATCCACATGTCTCAAATATAATCCTCAAGTCATTAGAATTTGACTCAGCTCATGGTAATTTTCAAACAAGGTCAAGATCTCCTCCTCTATCCTCAAACTATGTGCATACAAATGATCTCCTTTTAACTAATCCAAATAGAATCTCACCTCAATTTAGGCTCATATCTATTGGGGTAGACAAATTTTTAGTCATAAATCCACCAAGCTCCCCCTAAGACCATGCTCTCTTTTCAAGTTTTCCCAACACATCATTGGCCTACATACATATGAACATCAATCTTCTTGCTTTATATCTAGTAACACCTGAAGAAGGAACTCCTAATTTTGGAAAAGAATATTATTGAAACCATATTCAATTTGATCTTATAAATACCTACATATACTAATACTATTTGTAAATAATAAAATTATTCTAAATAATAATCGTAGACATCAATACATAGATATATTCATTTTCCATGTGTCATATCAAAAGGATTCTTCATGCAATAGTTTATTCTATACAAGCCATCATGGTTTTAACCATCTCAGAATAACTTCCACTTACCAAACTATCATATAGGTATTATGAGACCTCAATATTTTTGACATACCTCTATCAAAATGAATCAATAGATTAACTTCTACACACACTTTCAAGACCCTTTTATAAAACTTAGAACACTCATCAACTTCAGATTAATGTTATCTTCTTCATGGCACAATTAATTTGTCATCTCACTCTTGGAACAGCATAATGATCTTAGAATACCTTAGTAAACAGTCTCTATCTTTGATAGCATTGGTCTTGTAGACCAATCTTCAACTCTAAATTTACTAGTATCATCTTTGATTCTTAGATAATAACTTGATCTTACACATGCATTAAAAGCATGATGTTTTCAATAAGAAACAATTTAAAAATTCCCGTCTAATGTTCACTAATATTTATAGGCCATAGTAGAGTCATTCACCTTGTGAATACACTCTTTAGGGTATATAATCACATGAAGACTAGAAGCCATTATAGCTCTATCTTTTGAGTCTTTGAACATATTCTTCATTATTGAGATCAATTTGACCATACACTAAGAATTTATAGATACCATATGCCTTCAATAACATCTTCATTTAATTTGAGAAATCCACCTACATGATAAAAATCACCAAACAACTCCACAATTTGCTCTTTTGATAATCAAAATCAAGATCCTTCAACCATAGTCAACTATCATAAAGAATTTATTGCACAAAAGCATGTTTCTAAATCTGATATAGTGCATGAGACAACTCGTCAAATAGTTAAAAACACCATACAACCCTTGAAATTTCATTTCAAGTGTATTTGAAAGGATCTAAACCTTCTTATATCAATCTGGGTTCATAAGTCAAAACATAGTCAATATAAACCAACTTAGATGTGTAATAAATGCACCTACGTGGACTTTCAAATCACACTATCACCTTAAGGATATTTAATATGAAGTCAATTTCAAATTTACTTTTTACACCAATAAGTTTTGACCTTTTTATTGGATTCTACATGCAAAGGAATGCTCTCAAGTTTATGCACAGTCATTTGAATTCAAATTCCAATGATCATATTTTTGAATGCTCAACGACTAATTCCTAAAGCATAAAATTGACTACCTATGACATGTCATAGCATATAGGATCATCTTTAAAAGATCATAACTTGAGCTAGGAAACACTTCAAGGCAAAAAACTTCTAGAGGATATTTTTGATACATTAGACAACATCTTCATGAAACCTTTGACTAGAATTTGACTTTTTATGTACATATAATAAATACATCAACATACTAACCTAGCCATACCTCCTTGATGGCTAATGATGGTCTCACTCCTTTTATCTAGTATAGTGATTCTTATTCACTCCAAGAGATCATTTGAAACACTAGAGTCTTACCAAAGCATCTATAGAACCTTCACAACATCCTTTATCACCTCAAAGCCCTTTATTTCAACAAATCTTCAATATCCTTTTGTCTATCAACTTGGGTTTGATGTAAGACTTTCTTTCAACATAATCCTTCTTCTTTAATATTTATAGTATCATCATGAATTTTTTTATGATAACCTCAATCATTACCTTAACAAACTTAGCTATTTTGTTCTTATAATATCACTTTGAAGCTATCAATCCTCTTCTAAAGGATCTGATCTGATACCAATTGTTGGAAGCACAACCACTGAAGGGGGGTAAATTAGTGTGCAAATGTTTCATTTAATTGTATTCATCAATATTTAACCATTTAAAATAACATAGAGATATAGCAATGGATAGAAGAGAAATTACATAAGCAAGAAGTAAGACATCAACACATGAAAACTAGATATATATGGGAAACCCTCATGGGGGATAAATCCCACTATCACACCACTTAGACTACTATCCTATAAGTAATGAAAAAACATTTAGTGAGGCATCAAACCCATAAGGAACACCAAACCCTCACTAGTTAGGCATCAACCCAACTAGTACTTTAGTAAGGTCAAACTTGAAAGGAGGATCCAAACCCTAAGTGACTTGATACTAAACCAAAAACTTCAATGACACTTGAACAAGCACCAACCCAACCAAAATAACTTGATCACCTTAGAATACCTTGTTGCTCTCTCAATTGATGGTGACCTCTTATTCATCTCTCTCTCTCTTCTCTATCCTACATATAAATCATTGTGATACACCTAAAACACTATTATGATGTATCTTTATGGTCTATCAATAGACACCAACTCATTCATCTCTCCTTAGTCTTCTACCCCTCTCATACAGCCTCTTAGGCTCACTCACTCAATATGCCTCTTATAGGCTTATTAGGTCCATTAACCTTATTATACACCTAAAAAATATTAGGTATATATTAAACATGGCTTATTTACTCTTATGATGGTCCTAAATTACCTAATTATTCTCCTTCAAGATCTCTTTCCTTTGCTTCAATCTTTAATTCACTAACTAGCTCAAATAGGTCAATTAGGCCCTACTTTTATACTTGATTATTTATCATACCTATCTTGGTCAGAAAAGGATAAAAAAATAATTTAATTATTATTTAAATATATTGATACACATGTTTAATAATTTAAACAAACCATACATAAGCTGGTCATACTGCATAAGGACCAAATCCACCATTAGGCCTAATGAAGACCTAATGTAATTAGGTCTATCTTATCCACACATTACCACTCTGACCCTTAGGAAAAATTATTATCTTAACCAATGGATGAAATAATTCATACATTCCTCAAATATACTTTTTATACTTTCATATTGAGTCCCCAACTTTATTTGTCCCATTTCACTACTTGGACCTACCAATTAGGTCTTCTCGCCAATAGCCCTTCTCACTGCTAGACAGTCTATATTATAATTATAAACTAGATACACAAATTTTCCACACAAAATATGTATAAAATAATTTAAATAGTATATTAAATACTTTAAAAACTTCCTAAAATTCTTTACTCTTCACCACATAGGCTAAATAACCTCAGGAATACTTTTGTAAAAGGCTTACTCAAAAACACCAAATGTTGTCAACACATAATAAAACATATTTGACTTATCAAGCCTAATAGGGAATTAAAATGAATAAAAATACATTAAAATTATTTTATGAGTCATTTATAACACATTAAATATCTTTTGATCATTCAAATTAGTGAAAAATGACTCAAGAACATCCTTTTCACACACAAAAAGTTTCCTGTAGGACAAAAACATAGTCAAGAAAATCAACTTATAAAACACCTATGGGAACACTTATGTGATATTAAAATATTTTTTTTTAACCTTTATCATCCTTATATCATATCTTAAACTATATATTTCATGTTAATATATCAATATTGGTATTATAGACCAATCTCATTATGTCACTCTACACAGACTTCACTGTGTTAGAAAGACCAGTTTGATGACAAATTTTTTCTTGAGTATAGGCATCATAAACAATTATATATAAATTTTATAGTATATATAGGTATTTAATAATTAACCCATGTATTAATATCCATACCTATTCCTCTACAACCAATCCCTAATCTCATTCTTACTTTGATTATTTTTTCTCATTATTTTCACTCTTTGTCAGTTTAGCGATAGGTCAACTTGGGTGAGAAAATTGGTTGATAAAATGGATATAAATTATATAAATAACACCATGGAAATAAATAAATAAAATTATCTTTAACCTCCATCCACTTGCATGCATTGACCTGGTCAACCCTACCTATAGCATCAAATTCTTAAAAAACAAGCATTTTAATTTATGTTTCACTCACTAATCTGAAAACAAATACCACTTGGATATTAATAAAGAGTAATATAAAATATAAAAACATAAAAATTTAATTAAAAATCCATTATAAGCCATTTATAGCAATATCTCTCCAATTAGGTCACTGTGAGGGGTTTGAGAGTGTTTTAGACCATCTTACCTTCTTAATGAATGTTCATATAGATATATCCATAAAACCAATTATTAATTCTTGTAAAACCTTATTATGACCCTTTAAAATCTCTCCCAAAAAAATTCATAGTCACATGTAACTATGACATGTGCCAATGAACATCAAAATATCCTTCTCATGCTCTCATCTCTTCATTCTACATGCACAAGAGAATTTCAAATGTGTTTTATTGATTTTTACTTCAAATTATGAAATAAAACTTGTTAAAAACCATTTAAACACACTATAAAACCTAAATCCATTAACTCATGTGCTTAAACACCATTAAAACTCATCTTAACCCTTCATTAGGCCACACTAGACCAATATGCACTTTAGGTCTAAAAGCACTAGTCATACTTGGATCTTGAAACCACTTGGAAACCTCTTAAATATTTATAAAAAAATCACACACATTTAAAATTAAATCATACTAGTCTCATGTAATTATAACCTTTTTCTCATAGGTCTCACACTTCTCTTATCAACATGCTACTAAGCCTGCTCCATCACATTAGGTCTCTTATGCAAGGACTAAGCCTCATATTTGACCTTCTTACCAATGTATATGAATTATAATATTAATCAAAATGTTATCAATACTTTATAACATTCTTAAATACTACCAAATATCTTCTCATAATATTTTCATACCACAACATAGAGTCAATACCTCATACAGAACTCAAGAATCTACTAGACCATGTTTGAGTTATCATGAATACTTACCATGTTTCTTCACAAGATCACCTCTAGGAAATAATTTAAATTAAGATATCTTTGACGTCAATTAAAAACTTAATTCCAAAAACACACATAATAATAACATACCTCAACACACTAGAGGAAAGACATACCATGGTAGTGGTTATACCAGGCATAGTGGAAGAAGAAGGAAGGGAAGAAGTCATTTATTAACTTACCCTAGAATATGTAGAAACAATATGTGTAAGTGAAGGGGGACATCCTATGTGGATCCCATCATTATTTTATAGGTTATCATAGGATCCTTTCCCCTATGTTGAGAGTTTCCATTAATGAAGAGGATCATGTGGTAGTATACTCAATGTTACTCTCATCCTTGATAATAAGCATGCAAGGAGGATACTTAAAAGGATAAATAGGTTGGGAAATATGGAGTGGATTATATTTGGTAGTCCTAGTAGTTTCATGAATATTAGTTTTATCTTGGCTATTTATAATGTTAAAGTGGGATTTAGGAACTTTACGTAAATTAGTCAAGTTTATCATGTTGTGTTGTTTTCTATATTTAGAATCATCAAATATATACTGGATGATGGAAGGTTGAGGTAAATAATGGATAAGGTTAGCTAATGGAGATAAATTTTAGAAAAAATAATTGTATTCATGAACTCAAAATAGGGAAATTAAAACTTTATAAAGCATTTTAATGTAGTGTAATAAATAATATGTTAAGAAAAAAACTATATAAAATAGTTATATATAGTTTGGTGGGAAAGTTGGAAAATAGAGTGGAAGATAATTGTATCCAGTTCTTCAGTATAGCTACATAGAGAGATGATGGTATACAAAATTTATCAAACTAGTTGATGTAGTTTAATCTGGGAGATTTAATAATTAAAGTAAAAAACCTTTTTGATATGTTTGATACAATTTATACAATAGATGACTAAAAGTGTAGGCTAAAAATGAAATATATCATGTTTTTCAATATAGTCACATAGATAGAGATTAAATACCAAAAGATAGACTATATCAAAAAAAATTCTATAATTAGTGATATAAACACAAGAGACCATATCAAAATGGTCGATGTATTTTATACACAAATAATTATATTTACACTAGCTAATGTAGTTAAAAAACATGACACATAACTATATTGATGTTGGTTAATGTATGTAATACAAAATATAATAACAGGTAGCAAATCAAAATCTAATTAATGTTGATAACTATTTTTCCAAAAATAATATAGATAGATGTACTAAATTATTTACTTGATTTGTAGGCTCTCAAAGATATTGGTTCATCTATTAGATAATGTCATTCTAGTGTTTCAGAGAACTAATTATGGATGAAGTACCATACCCATATCCTAATCAACCTAGTTTTGAGAATAAGATAAAGTAATTTCTAGGATCTAATTATATACACAATATTTTTAAACTTTATCATTTAATGACACTTTCTCTCTTATAGGAACCTATCAAGTTTCAATATCTCTGAGTGCACACCTTAAAAGGTGCATTGATAAAGGGGTGGGTAGATCATTGGTGCTTGAAAATATTGTTGGTTAACTCTATCATTACCTAAACCCATTAAAAATCAAACTTATCCAACTCTCAAAGCTAGCAAACCCCATTTATCCATTTCCATAAGAAATTATCTATTAAAATAGCCCCTAACTAATAAAACGCCCTCTTTTCCTACTAAGTAATATAGGTAAAGCCTATTATAAAAGTTTAAATGAAATTTATAGAACTTTGACCTAGTCATGTTAGAGGCATAATAGTAAATTTTTATAATAAATTGTGTCATGCTACATGACTTCGTTGGATAAATTTTTGGAAGGATTAAGACTTATCCATTCCTATAACTAAAAGTGTAATTTCAATCCAATAGAGAGGATCATTCATTTTCACATCATTATAGTTCATAATTTTGCTAAATATGTATTTGAAGAAGAAATTACTTAGGTTTTGACTTGGAGGGAAGATAACTTGTTTTGTGGGAAAGTATTAGATGCAAAGAAGTAGGACTATTTTAGCCTAGAGTTGATTTATATAGTGTGATCCTTATAAAGACACACCAACCTCTTTCAAAACACCATTGTACAAGGGAGAGATTGAGACTCGTTAATTTTTCCCAAAGGTAAGTATTCTTAACTCTTTTTATTTCATTTGCTAGATAGATATTATATAAAGTAATATGTGTTGAATAAATAACTCATTGATTATATTAAATATATACATAAACTTAGTATAGATATAGGTTTTTATTTTATTTCCATCTTCTACTTTAGGTGATCTAGGTCCCCATTTACCTACCATTATCCCTTGTTTAGTTTTGTTTATTTAACCATCCCCATTTATGCCACAAAATTTGGTGAGCATTAGATTGGTTTTATTTTATGTAATTAGACTTAGCTAGGGCTATTACATAGTATCATTTGACTATGGGATTTGGAAATCTCTCCTTTGTTGTTGTGTGGTAAGAGATCCCTTGGTTAGGTTTAGTGAATCCAATTTATTCATACTCCCAATATAAATAGTATTTAAATAGATGTTAGTTGTTTACCTTATGCGATCTTAGATTTACTAAGTTAGGTAAGCTATAGATATATCTTAATTTTTTGAATAAATTTTGGTGAACTCAATTTGAATCTAAACCTTAAATTTTTCATTTTTCACTTATAGTCATAGGTCATATAGGTTGATCTTATTTTAATTTATGTTTGTAGATTTAGGATCCACGGTTAACTAGGTTATAATGGTTGACCCAATTTTGTCCTTTGTTTACAGGTTTTATTTTGTAGTCAACTATGTCACAGTATTTGACCTAGTAGTTTACTTTATTTACAGATCCAATATCTACAGTCAACTAGGTCAAACTAGTCAAACTAATTTTATCACTTACTTGTAGGGTTTTAACTCCATTAAACTAGGTCACATTGGCCAACCTAGTTATTTTTCTTATTTTATAATTTTTTTATTATAACAAACTAGGTTAGGTTGGTTGACCTAGTCTTTTTTTAGAGGTACAGTCCACTAGGGGGTGAATAAATGATGGAAAATAATTCAAATTAGTTAAAAAAGCCTTGAAATTAATTTAAGTATTCAACACAAGAATTCATTAAGCATACAAATTATTTATAGTAGTGAACAATGAAGATAAAATAAGATCACATACACAACACAAGGTCTACATGGGAAACCCTCTTGGGGAATAAAACCCACTCTCAAGCTTGAAACACATGGAATCCTATCCTATAATATGATCACAAAAAAGAAACTGATCAAGTCCTTCTAATCAAGAACCTTTAGCCAAGTCCTTCTGACCTATAACCTTGATCAAGTCCTTTTGATCACATGCTTTAAGTGAAACCCTATTTCATAAGGAGGAACTACCCCTAAGGAAGATCAAGTCTTTTAGACCCTCCTTGAGATGAATAATTTCATTTTAGATATGATGTATTCAACACTTGATGATGGACCTCTTGACTATCTAATAACTACATAAACTCTTTATCTTAAACAAGCCTCTCACATAAGCAAGTCACAAACTCTTTCCTTCTTAACTCAAACTATCCTCATCTACACATTTGGACCTTTTTGCATATACACAAACTACAATATCACTATCCTAACATGGGGAACATGACCTATAGGTCATACACATAGTCAACCAAATCTTATGCTCATTAACTCCACCAATATGTACACTACTTATTATTCCCTCACACACACAAGCCTCTCTCCTATCTCTGACATATCAGTCTCTCACATCCAAAAACTAGAACCCAACATATTTGGTACTACTATATATATATATATATATTTATATATATATATATATATATATATATATATATATATATATATATATATATATAAATCATAAATTATCAATTCCATAATAATATTTGTTAGCCACACTTCTTGCCTTCATCCTTAAATCATCTCATATGGGTCACACTTAAGCACTGCCCCCTTTCAAAATAGGCATAAGTTACTTTTAGGTCATATGGAGACCCATTCACCCTTTTAATACAACTCTAAGAAATTTAAGAATACAATAACATTTAAAAATACATAGGTCCCCTCCTTATGTCCCCTAGTACATCCTCAAATGATCATAGTCACCAAAACATTCTTCTACTATAACCCAATTAGCTCAAACACTTATTTGTACACAGTCAATAAGAATGAAAACATAATTGACTTCAAAACCTTTCTTCATACTTCATGCGATTTTTTAAATATTCAAAATACATGTATAATATCCTCATAGAGTCTAAAAAACTCCCCAATATCCAATTCACCATGAAACATCAAAATAACTACTTCATAAGCTCGAATATCCTTCTTGGGGTACTTGTAGAGCATGTATGGAAATATAGTCAACTATGGAGCTCAATATATTTATCTGTACAAAATTTCAGATATTCTAATCCATATAGCCATATGCACCTTGAAGTCCTCTACATATTTTATTTTTAATATAATAGCAAATCCATCTTCTATAAAAATATATGGGCTAGAAACGAGACACTAGTCTTTCCTTCATAAATTCAAATATCAACGGTCACAGTTACACCTGAAAAACTTTGCTCATATCTCATGTCATCTTAGCTTTAGATCAAATATGCTCCATCAACCTTGATCAAAATTTTATGAGTAAGTGTCAATTCTCAAATGTTAATCTTTAGTTACATTGACCTCATCTCATATAATCTAAGAACTTTGACTTAATGTGCTATGTCAATCTCTGTGGATCAACCCAGTCTTTAATGATCAATGCTCACTGTTCAATCAAATGTATGAATGCCCACTCATCATTGGATATTTATCCTATACATTTTATTAGACATTAAACATCATGTACCTTTACTCATCTCGTTACCTTCTGACTCCTTGGAGCAATCACACATCTTTGATATTGCTTGAGCTTTAAAACTTTCAAAAAGGACTAGGTATAGGGACCTCGTCAATATGCATGAGTAGCCATTTTTTTTACCTTAATAACTTATTATGTGCTTTGATGCATGATCTCAAATTTGGGATAGAAGATATCCTTACATAGGAGAATATAACCATATAAAAAATAACACTTGGAACCCTCGTGCATGTGAGATATATCACCATTAAATTGCCTTCTCATAACCTTCTGTCATAGAGCCAACCATTTCAAAATATGTCTAGGAGACCAAATTTGCTCCTGTATGACTTTTTTTGTGCTTCAACAGATGATTTAAAATTTAGCAAAAATGAACTAGGATCAAAACTAAATAAACCCATATGATAAATTTATCTTGACACCTTCATACTTTCAAGATACAACATCAAAATTATCAATTGTCTTTTTCTGCCATATTGAATAATTGACTATGGGAAAACATAGTCAAAATCTTGGTAGCCCAACTTTACACATCTGTAAATTTTGACTTGATACATCACATGATCTAAAAATTATTAAAAATAAAATAGGTTCAAACCTAAACAAACCCATATGATCAACTTCTCTTGAATCATCCATAAAAGTGAATTATGACCTTATCAACATGCTTACTTGGCTCTTTTTGGCCAATTGCAAATTTGGCTAAATATGGAAAAATAATGAAATTTATCTTAGAAGACAACTTTGTACCCTCATATATTTTACCACACTTTGATGCATGACTTGAGATATGAAAAATAATAACTAGGGAATACTGTGATCACAACCATATGACCAACTCCTCTTGACTCATTCACATGTGGTAATGGTGATGTCATCAAACTTCCAACTCAAAATTCTACCACTAGACCCAAAATGTCTAGATGAAAATTATGGATTACTAGATGAATTACACTTATGTACACAAGCTCTTAAAGCATAAATAACATATTAGGGACCTATTTCACATGATCCAATCATCATAATCATCCTTGAACATCTCTATATAGACCAAAATAAAAAATCAACCAAGCCAACATAAATCACACTAGAATAAACACATTTCACACTATCATTATTATTTGGGATATCAAATAACTTCATCTACTAACCAAGACACATCCATGACATCACCATGAAAAATATCTAATAATATCCCCCTTTGTCATTGATGTCAACACATATCATATATAACAATATATAGCTCACCTTATCTCCCTTTAAGCACTCCCTCAATAGGAACTTTCTCCCCTTTTGACACAATGAAAAAGTGGGCACCAACTAATCTTGAGGACCTATAAAGAATATCAACTAGGAAAGGACCATCTTAAAAATATGATACAAACTCTTCCTTACCTTGAGTCTACCTTGACTTGCCTTGACAAACTTCCTCTTGCTCCATGCCAACACTCTTCTTCACAAGCATAATAACTAATGAAGATAGAACACATAAAACACTTAAAACTGATGGAACTCACTAAGAAACATTTGAGAGGGATTGCCCCCCCCCCCCCAATATTTTTAATCAATTTCATCACTTGAGAATATTTATATCTCCAAACTCCATGAAAAACCATCACATAGGCTTATAAACCTTCTCTCACAAGACACTTCTATGACCACCAATTTTGCATTTGTAATAAAGATTCTTTACAAAAATCTAGAGAAAACTTATGAACTTGTTTCTCCCCCTTAACCATAGACATTATATTAATTAATAGAGAAATAAATAATACACAAGCTCTGCCTTAGATACTCAAAAATAGCTTTTGATAATGGTCTGGTCATAATATCTATAAGTTACTCTTTTATAGGCACATGATCCAAACTGACACATTAATTAATCACTTGTTCTCTCAAGAAATGATATATAATAGGAAGGTGTTTAGTTTTTGAGTGCATAACATGATTTTTTGAGATACTAATTGCACTAGTATTATCACAATAAATAGGACAAGGTCCATTTTGTCTTACCTTATAATCCACCAAAGTTTGTTTCATCCACATGACTTGTGTGCAACAAGAGGCAGATGCTATATACCCAAAAAATTTTAGTTGATAGAGACATTGAGGCTTATTTCTTGCTTAGCCAAGACACCAGACATTCTCTTATGAAGAAGACCCCACCATTGGTACTCCTATCATCCACACATCCTACCCAATCAACATCAATATATGATTTCAATGATAATTTTTTACTCCTAGGATACCATAAACCATAGTCTATGGTGCCTTTGAGATATATCAAGATCCTTTTTACTACTTCCAAGTGAGATTCTCTACGGTTAGATTGACACCTTCTTACAAGAACCACTACTTGTATGATGTCAGGCCTAGAAGTAGTAGAGTACAAAATACTTCCAATCATGGATCTATACAAAGTTTGATCAACTTTTGGTGAGTCATCTAGTTTACTTAACTTGCATCTTGTGATCATTTGAGTACCTATTGGCTTACAATCCATCATGTCAAACTTCTTTATCATATCCCTGATGTATTTAGATTGAGAAATGAAGATACCTACATGAAGTTAATTGATCTATAATCCTAAGAAGTAATATATTTCTCCCAACATAGACATTTCAAACTCAGTCTTTATAGTATCTACAAACTCTCTACTTAATTTATCTTTATCAGATCCAAAAAATATGTTATCAATATATACAACAACTATCAATTGATGATTAACTTCTATCTTAATGTACAAATTACTATCAACTATCCCCATTTTAAAACCTTGAGTCAAAAGATACTTATTTAGCCTATCATACCAAGCTCTATGAGCTTAATTAAGAGCCTTCTACAATTTACACACAAAATCTTGATTTCTTGACATTGCCATTCAAGAATGCAGATTTCACATCCATTTGATATACCTTGAAACCTTTGAAACATGCATATGCCAAAAAGAGTCTAATTTCTTCCATCATTGCCACATGAGCAAAAATCTCATCAAAATCTATTCCTTTAACTTGAGCATATCCTTTACACACCAATCTTGTTCTTGAAAACCCATTTGGTACCTATCACATTTTTATCTTTTGATCTAGGAACTAATTCCCATGTTTCATTCCTTTATGTTTGATCAATTTCTTCATCCATTGAATCATTCCACATTTCATCTTTGCTAGCTTCCATTTATGTTTTGGGTTCAATCATGGATAATAGAGATAAGTCTTGTTGATTTTGATTGATAAACATTCTCCTTATAGTCTATAACCTTGCACAAACATTTCCAGTAATTTGAGAGATTGGATGATCTTTCTGAATTCTTCTAGATGGAGATTTAGTATCTTATATTTCTTCCTCCTCTTCATATTCATCATTTGTTTGAACAAATAACTCGTCAATATTGTAACCACATTCTGAATTGAGTCACTTAAAATTTTGGCTTCTTAACTTTTTTTGTCTCATCTACCCTTACATTTTAACTTTCAACAATCTTTTGAAGTCTCTTGCCGAAGAATCTATAGGTAGTACTAATAAAATAATAACCTAAGAATATGACCTCATCATATCTTGAAACAAACTTGCCAAGATTATCTTCATCTCTTTTGATGAAACACTTTCTCCAAAACACTCTAAGTTTTTTGACATTAAATGCTCTATTTTTCCATAACTCATAAGGAGTCTTATTACCATTTACTTTGATTTGACACCTATTTAAGATGTATATAGATGTCTTGGTTGCCTCTTCCCAATATCCATATGATAGTTTTGCATATTTAATCATGGTTCTACCCATCTCAGCAATAGTATTATTATTCATTTCAACCACACCATTATGTTGTGGTGTTATAGTAGTAAAATATTGTCTTATTATCCCATGTTAATCATATAAATCATCAAACTTATGAGACCAAAAATCACCTCCTCTATCTGATCTCACACACTTGATCTTTGAACACTTATCATTTTCAATAAGAGCTTTGAATGCCATAAATTTTTAAAAGGATTATGATTTTTATTTATGAATGAGAAGCATGAAATAACTATTACCTTGAATACTTTGGGTTCTCATTGGTCCAAAAAGATCAATGTGGATCAACTCCAATGGCTATGTAGTTGAGAATTCCTTATTTTTGTATCTTCTCTTGGTTTGCTTCCCATGAAGACATGCTTTACAAAGAGAATGAGTAATATTAAAATTCTTGGGCATATGTCTTACCAACCCCTTTAAACTAATTTTTACCATGTTATCAAAATTTACATGTCCAAGCCTTCTATGCCAAATCTAGATTTTTTCCAAATGACTCATGAAGCACTTATCCTTCTAGGATTCATGGAATACATACATGTTATTATCTATTTTATGAACCTTTGAAACTAATCTTTCATATTTTGACTTTCTTACTTCACATACATCATCATAAAAAGTAACAACATTTCCTTGTTTACACATTTGACTTACACTTAAAAGATTATGTTTCAAACCTTATACATATACTAAATTATTAGTATTTATATGACCATTGCCCAAACTCATAGTACCTTTGCCAATAATTTTATCAAATTTATTGTCACCAAATCTCACTACACCTGGGTTAGTCTTTTTTAGAGAGTTAAACTTGTTCTTATCTCCTATCATATGATTTGAGCATCCATTGTCTATGAACCATATATTATTCTCATCTTTTTTAGTATGCAAGGTTTCTTGAACAAACAATGACTCTTCCTTTTATGGTCTACTTGAATTTTTCTTTTTTTCTTCTTTAGACTTGGTCTCCTTGAACCATTTAATGGTGTCAATAACTTGTATATCTTTTTTCCAAAATGATCTTCTATAGTTCTTAGCTATATGACCTTGTTGGTTACAATTATAGAATATGATATCCCTTTTTATATTTAGAGAGAGAGATCAATTCTTATATCTATGACCAAATTGATTGTAGGAGAAACAATACCCATTGAAGACATTATTCATGTTTGATCCTCTTTTCTCTTGACCATTATCACTCAATGGATTTTCAATCGTGATTATTTTGGTGGAGCTAAAATCCCTATTATCTTTTGAAAGGAGCACATCTAAGTAAGTCATTACTTTATTTTTATTGAGATCTTTACTCATCATGAACTATAGATTCTTAACTATTTCCTCTAGATTTTGCAGTTGTGTTTTCACTTCTAATAAAGAACAAACTAAATTATCTTGAATATAAGTCAATCTATTTTTCAACCATTATTTCTTTGATTACCTTCAAGTGGTTAAACTTTTCATAAATGACCCACTCTAATACCAATTATTAGAGGTAAAATCCACTTAGAGGTGGGGGGGTTGAATCAATGATGGCAAAAAATCTAAATCAATTACCAAACCCTTGCAATTACTTTAATCATTCATGAAGCATATATATTATTCATAGCAGTGAACAATAAACATAAATCAATATCACATACACAAAATAAGGTCTATGCAAGAAACCCTCTTGGGGAATAAAACCCATACTCAATCTTGAAAACACATGGACTACTATCCTATAATTTTATCACAAACAAGAGACTAATTAATTCCTTCTAATCAGGAACCTTTAGTGAATTCCTTCTAACCTACAACCTTGTTCAAGTCCTTATGATCATAGGTCTTTAGTGAAAGCCTATTGCATAAGGAGACATTACCATAAAGAAGATCAATTCCTTTAGAACTTCCTTGAGATGAGAACTTATACCTTAGATCTAATGTCTTCAACACGTAATTATGGACCCCTTATTATCTGACAACTACACAAACTCTCTATCTCAAATAAGCCTCTCATATAGGCAAGCCACAATTCTTTCCTTCTTCACTCAAACTGTCCTCATTTTCACACTAGACCTCTTTGCATATCCAAAAATTTCAAGAGCACTATCCTAACATTGGGAATATAATATATAGGTCATACACATATTAAACCAACTATTATTCTCACTAACTCCAACAATAAGCACACAACCTATCCTTCCTTCTCACACACAAGCCTCTCATATCTCTCACATATCAGTCTCTCACACCCAAAAGTTAGAACCTAACATATTTGGTTCCACTATATATAAATAAATCATAGATTATCAAGTATATAATAATAATTATCAGCCACATGTCATGACTTTACCCTTAAGTCATCTCATATGGGTCGCACTTAAGCAATTCCCCCTTTCAAA
The DNA here is from genome assembly GCA_037957365.1 of Torreya grandis. NCBI lineage: Eukaryota > Viridiplantae > Streptophyta > Pinopsida > Cupressales > Taxaceae > Torreya > Torreya grandis. Next base: position 617,176 of record JARHVA010004858.1, read on the forward strand.
ATAGGCCTAAGTTAATTTTAGGTCCTATGGAGACCCATTCACCCTTTTTATATAACTCTAATAATTTTAAGAATACAAGACCATTTAAAAATACATATGTCCACTCCCTATATCCCCTAAGACATCCTCAAATTATCATAGTGATCAAAACATTCTTCTACTACAACCCAATTAACTCAAACACTTCTCTGTACACATAGTCAACAAGAATGAGAACATAGTTGACTTTAAAACCTTTGTTCATACTTCATAGAAATTTTCAAATATTAAAAATGAATGAATGTCATCCTCATAGAGTCTAAAAAACTCCCCAATAGCCAATTCACCATGAAACATTGAAACAACAACTTCATAAGCTCAAATATACTTCTCGGGTCACTTGTAGAGCATATACAAAAACACAGCCAACTTTAGAGATCAATATCTTTGTTTGTACAAAATTCCAGATATTTTAATCCATATATTGAGATTCAATTTGGAGTCCTCTACATATTTTATTTTTATTATAATAACAAATTCATCTTCTATCAAAATATGTGGTCCAAAAACTAGACACTAGTCTTTCCTTTATAAATTTAAATATTTAAATAAAAATGATCACAGTTAAACCTTATACTTTTATCATATCTCGTGTCAGCTTAGCTTCATATCAAATACACTCCATCGATCTTGATCAATATTTAACACATAATCACTAATGTTCAAATGTTAACCTTCAATTATGTTGACCTCATCTCGAGCAATCTGGGAAATTTGACTCAACATGCTCTATCATCTCTGTGGATCAACCTAGTCTTTAATGATCAATGCTCACCATTCAATCAAATGTATGAATGCTAATTCATCATTATATCCTTATCCTATAACTTTTCTCAAATGTTAAACATCATACACCTTTCCTCATCTCACTTCCTCTTGACTCCTTTTAGCAATCATGCATCATCAATCTTGCTTGATCTTTAACACTTTAAAAATGACTAAGTATGGGGAACCTATCAATATGCATGAGTAGCCATTTTTACACCTTAATAACTTCTTTGCTTTGATATAGGATCTTAAATTTGGACCATATGATCTCCTTACATAGGAGAATTTGACCATATAATAAACAACACTTGTAACCCTCACACATGTGAGATATATCACCATTCAAATTCATTCTCATAAACTTCTATCAAAGAGCCAACCATGTCAAAATATGTCTGGGAGACTAACTTTGCTCCTACATAACTTTTGTCATGTTTCAATGGATAATGTCAAATTTATCACAAATAAACTAGGATAAAAACTAAATAAACCCATATGATTATTTTCTATTGAAACCTTCACACATGAAAGATACAACACCATCAAAATGCTCACTCAACTATTTCTTCCATATTGCAAAATTGACTATGGGAAAACAAAGTCAAAATACGTGGGAGCCCAACTTTGCACATCCATAACTTTTGATGTGGTATATTGCATGATCTAAAAATTAGTGAATATAAACTAGGTATAAACCTAAACAAACCCATATCATCACCTTATCCTAAATCAGCTACACAAGTGAATGTTGACCTCATCAAAATTCTTAACTTTTTCTAGCCAAGTACAAATTTGGCTAAGTATGGAAAAATAGTGAAATCTATATTAAAAGCCAAATTTACACCCTCATATCTTAGACCATGCTTCGATTCATGACTTGAGATTTGGCATATAATAAATAGGAAATACTATGATCATAACCATATGACCAAATCCCCTTGACTCATTCACATGTGGTAGTGGTAATGTCATCAAACTACCAACTTGGAATTTATACCACTTGAGCCAAAGTATCTAGATGAAAAATATGGATTTCTAGATGAATTTCACTTATGTACACAAGATCTCAAAGCATATATAGCATCTTAAGTACCTTATTCACATGATCCAATCACCATACTCATCTTTGAACATCTCTATATAGACCAAAACTAAAAATCAACCAAGCCAACATAAAGCACACTAGAACAAGCACATTTCACTCTTTGTCATTATTCATTGGGCTATCAAATCACTTCATTTACTCACTAGGACACTTGCATGACATCACGATGATAAATATCTAAAAAAATATTATTTTCAACTTTTATCTTTCTATAGACTAAGTCAACCTAGTCAACCATGTTTAACCTTTGTGTTTCACATATTTTTACCTTTGTAGGACTCAATCAAGCCTAAATAAACCAATCAATACTCAGATATTTAGTACACTCATTTAATCAACTAAGTTGACCTAGTTATATTGTTTAGGTTTCTTATAACCAACTCAGTACTTCAATTTTGTCAATTATCTCAGTTTGTCATTTCTATTTTTTAATAAAATTACTTAGTATTTCAAATTACTACTCTATTTTTTCCAATTTTTTAGTTCTATAAAATTCTCCCACATAGTCAACTAAGTTGACCTAACTGACTTAATTATGTGTCTATTTCTATCAACAAACTAAGTTGACCTAGTCAACCTATTTATGTCTTTGTTCTCCCTACTAAAAACCATGTTGACATGGCTGACCCTTTAGGTCCTAGTTAACCTAGTAGGATTTATTATTATTATTTTCCTTCTAGAATTCAAATAGATCAACCTAGATGACCAAACATAATTTTAGACCATTACTTTTCCTTCTAAAAACTAATTAAATTGACTTAGTCAATCCTATAGGTCCTCATCGATGTAGTAACTTTCTATATTACTAACCTAGTAGGTGGCTAAATTAGTTTATTAGGTGGCTAACCTAATTTATTGTGTCTTTTCTTCCCTAGTTTAGTAGGTAGTTGACTTAGCTCAATAGGTGGTTGACTTAATTTAATAGGTGGTTAACCTAGTTTATTTTGGAATATTTTTAACCCAGTTCATTAAATGGCTTAGTTTAATAGGTAAATGACCTAGTTTGTTCTACCTTATTTCCCTCCTAGTTTTAGTAGGTGGCCAACTTAGTTTAATAGGTGGATAACATAGTTTTATTTCATAGATATTTCTTATTTTTAGCTTTCAATCAATCAAAAACATTGTATCATCAAGGATTTAGATCATAACCTCACTTATACTATCACTTTAGATGAATGTATTTAATTCCTTCCTTCATGTATTTCTAATCCTAAATGAGTTAATACATCATACAACCTAAATTTTTCATCTTCAAGGCAAACATAATGTAATATAGTTAAATTTACTCACCCTTGTCTTCCTCCTACTATAAATGTTGGGAATCCTCCTCCACCCAATAATCCTAATCCTCACAATGATACTATTCAACTACTTGATCAAATAGTTAAAAAAGTGACCAATATAAAAATCAATCATAATAATAGAATGATACAAATTCAATCTCATTTACTATTAAAAATGTCTAGTCAACCAAATCATAATTTTATTCCTCCTCCTCTTAGAGATGCCAATGGGCACACTATCCCTAACCGTCTTTCGTATAACAAAATTATTTAACATATTCATAATGAAATTTTATATCCATTCATTATATCTATATATGTTAGAAACATTTCTCCAACTATTACATATGATGGAACTAAGGACCCAACTATATTTCTTAAATATCTTTGTAATCTCTATAAGGAATGGGTCAAAACTAACACTTTTTTTACTACTAAAATTATTATAAAATCATTCATGGGAGATGATTTATAATGGTATAATCAAGTCCTTAAACATTACATCTCAAAATAAGAGGATTTAGTCAATGCTCTAGTGAAGTAATTTCAATATAATGACCTTTCTGGAATTTACCTTAGCCATTTCATCAATGCCAAACAATTGCCTAGCAAATCTGCTCACCATTTCATTAAATGATAAAAGTTTCTAGCTCACATAGTGGACCTTAACATGAGTTATGATAACCTTTTAAAACTCTTTGTTACCACTATTAAAAATCATCTTAAATACAAAGTCTATATTTTTTCCACTAAAAATATAGAAGACTTAGACCAAGCAAAAAGGCAAGACTTTATTATGAGTTAAGTTGAATCACCTCAATCAACTAGTAAATAATATTATCCAATAATTTTATCATCAAATTGAGTCATCTAATCCTCCCAAACATAAAAATGGACCATATAATTTAACTAATTTTAATCCAACCCACTCTCCCTTAAGTCTAGAATAACTTAAGAATAAATTAGTAGCCTCCAAACCCATGAGATTTTATCCTTCCAAACCTCCTCCAAAATGGTTAAACCCTAATAAGTTTTGTTAATGGCATCTTATGATAGGTAATTCTCATTATAATTGTCATGATATTTACCTATTATTTATTACATCATTTCTTGGTCAACATTTCAATCTTGATACTCTTACATAACAATGTTATCAAGACTATTTTCAATCCTCACAAATCTAATTTAAAGAAACACAATCACATCAACATCACTTACCTAATGATAAAAAATAATTACCCAGTACCTCCACCTCATCTACTAATGTTATCCAAACCATAGTTGATCCTTATTCCTAAACTAATAAATAAAGGATAACTGATATGAAAAAATTCAAATGAGTGGTTGCATTTGTCAAACCTCAACCTCTTCGGTCACACAAATCTAATGAGCACCTATTTCACATGATTACTCAAAAGTTAAACACAAATGGTCCTTATTTAGTTTATATACCTCTTCGTACCTATCCTACATGTCCTATGTCAATTTTAACATCCTTAAAATCCAACATATCAACACATTTACCTATCTCCAAATTTACTTGTCATCCTAATGTAGTTCATTCTAATAGTTTCACTTTATCTCACTCCATATCACATGTTGGGGAATATTTTGATTCCCATCCACATCACTTAAAAATTTTGGTCATCTTGTGATGTCCATACCTATTCAAAATTACCTTTATGGGAATCCAACTATTCCCACTATTCTTCTGCATTGCATATTAACAAATAAATTCAGCTTCAAAAAACCTTTGAGACACATAGGATTGTATTTCACATGGTCATATTTGATATAGATGTTAGCATGGATTTTTATTCTTATTTGTCTCATGTTTCTTTATTTTTGTGTATTATATTTAGTATCATTTTAATTACACCATTTTTTCCTTTGAGTTCTTTGGTTTTATTTCACTTTACTTGCATCATTGTTTCCTGTGGGTTCTTTGGTTTTATTTCACATTAATAACACCATTGTTTCATTTTTGGTTTATTGGTTCTATTTCACATTATACTTGGCATTTATTTCCTTTATGGTTCCTAGGTAACACCTTTAGGTTTTTCATTGATTTTAATTTTATCACATTTATGTCATTATTTACATTAGTGTCTTTATGATTCTTTGGTCCTTATTTGATTTACCCCTCTTTTAGGATGTCTACTACTTTCATTAGTGATTGTGTTAGATACCTTATAGGTTAGTATGGGTTCCATAGTGACATAACTATCATAGGACAGAACCATCCCTTTCACATCATTTTTTTACCTCTTTATGACAAGATACAAGTATATTAATCATTGTGTCAGTCATTACATGGACAAATCTCTCATGATCCTAATCTTTTCCTTATTTCCTTTTATTTGAGGCACACATAGGTTGGGCTTGATATTGCACACTTACTTGTAGGCAAGTGTAGATTTATTTAGATAACATGGAATTTATGTCCTTCCCTCTAGTGTCCAAGTGCCATATCTCTTATAAATACAAAACAATTAACATCCAAATCATAAAAGAAAGTAAAATAAAAGGCAATGATTGAAAGGTAAAATTAACCTTAAAATTCATATCACACCAAAATATGTGATAGTTGGCATATCTCCTATCTTATTTAGAGCTCAAACTCCATAGTTAGCTTCATGATAGATTCAAAGTCCTTTGGGGTGTGATAGGCTAGTAGACTAGGGTAGGAGGTCTCATTATATCATATATTTATATTTCCACCTACTTTTTCACATAGTACTCAATCTTCATATGAGACCAATGGATTTATAAGGGGTACTAATGAATGGGGAAAACCTTTTTGTAAGGTAGATCTATTTTAATTTTCATGAATAAATTCTTCATGGTATGATTTATTTACTTCACTTACTAGCCCAAGTTTTGTGTTCATTATTTAGAGTTTCCTAAGCCTTTGATATTGATAGTTCTTATCCTAGAGCACTTGCATAGTGTGTATCAATATTGCTAAGGATGTTCACATCACCCATGTTGTGCCTCACATTTATTATTTACATTACATTATTCTCACTATTCTTCTTGTTGTATATTTATCTTATTTGATCACATCCTAGATCACATCTACTTACTTAAGCCTCTTGGTTTATAGTTTGTGAGTTGTATTGTAATTCCTTAGATAGGACCAGGTTTGCCTTATAAAAATCCCTTTATATTTTCTCACCACACCATATTATTACCATACTATTTATGTTGTTATGTGTTTGTGTTTTAATACATTGTATCTTAGAAATAACACCAAGTTTGATTCATCATCCTTTATAAATTTTGATCTTCATCTATCCATAACATTCATGTTTATTTTTTTTGGAACTCACTTATCTTACATATGACTTTTTACATGATTACATGTTTTTTAAGGTTTGAATTGACATTATTGTCTTTAATTTTGATTTGCATTCTCATTTTTAGTCATTTATGATTTATTAATGTTTTTTTTGACATAATTATCTTACATTTTGATTTACATTCTCATTTTTAGTCTTTTATGTTTTATTTTTGTCTTAATTTGACATGCTTATCTTACATGGGATTACATTCATTTACTTCCTTATTTTAATTTTATTTTACTTAAATTGATATATAATTTACTTACAATGTTTTACAAGATTTTTCACATCATTTAATGTGTTATACATTCAAAATTCATCATTTGATCATTTACATGCTTGGTCTTTTTTGTTCTAACCTAGCCTTTATGATCCTAACATGAGAATTTTCCACTTGATTGTATAAGTTTTAAGATTTATTCATTTCTAATTTGACCATCTTACATACACATGTATTTCTTATATTTTGATTATTATATCCATAGGGTTTCTCAAATATAGGTACTACGCCCTCCATGGTTAAGGCTATGATATTTACATGTAATCATTCAATATAAAGGTAAGTAAAGGTATGTATATGGTAATTTAATTTATTTTCATTCAATTTTAAAATTTATTCCATACTTAATTTGAATTATCATAGTTTTTGTGTTTATATGTTCTTTCCCAAATTACCATCCCATGTAACACTATTGTGACATGTGATGACCTTTAGGTAGGGCATATGTATACACACAATATTTTTAAAAATTATCATTTAATAACACATTATATCTTTTAGAACCCTGTCAAGTTTAAATCTATATGAGTGCATTCATTAAAGGGTGCATGGGTAAAGTGGGTGGATAGACCATTGGTGTTTTGCAAGACTATTAGTTAACACTATCATTACTTAAACCCATTACAAATCCCACTTATCCATTTACCTACATAATTATCCTTTTATATATCACTTAATTAATAAAACACCCTCTTTTCCTGCTAATTTAGTAATTTTGACCATGTTATAAAAGTTTAAGTGCACGTTACAGAACTAGGTCAGCTCGATCGACCTAATTCAAGGCCTAATGGTAACTTTGTATAAAAAATTAGATCCTGCTAGCTGACCTCATTGGCTAAATTTATGGAAGTGTTAAAAATTATTTATTGATATATATATATATATATATATATATATATATATACATATATATATATATATATATATATACAAGGCTCATTTAAATCTAATAGAGATTAACATTTATTTTCACATCATTACAATTCATAATTGTGCTAAATCTACATTTGAAGAATCCATCGCTTAGGGTTTACCTTGGAGGGAAGATAACTTGTGTTGTGGGAAAGTATTGGATGCAAAGTAGTAGAATTTTATCCTAGAGCTAGTTTCTATAGTTTTATCCTTACAAATCCACAACCTCTTGAAAAAAACCATGAGCCAAGGGATATATTGAGACTTGATATGGTCACCCAAACATAAGTATTCCTAACTCTTGCTATTTCATTTAATAGATAGATATTGTGTAAAGTAATATGTTTTGAATTTATACATACTTTATTATATTACATCTATAATTAAACTTTGTATAAATATAGGGTTTTATTTTCTTTCAATCTTCAAATTTAAGTGATCTAGGCCCCCATTTAATTACCATGATCCCTTGATTTGTTTTGTTTATTTAACTATTCCTATTTGTGCCAAAAGATCTGGTGAGCACTAGATTTATTTTATTTTATGTACTTAGACCTATCTATCTAGGGTTTTTACATAGTATCATTTTAATAGAGGCTTTAGAACCCTCTCCTTTAGTGTTGTGTGGTAAGAGATACCTTGGTTAGGTTTATCATATCCAATTTGGTCATGATTCTAATATAAATAGTTTTGCAATATATGTTAATTAATTACATTATTTGATATTGGATTTACTAAGTCATATAAGATTTGGATCTATCTTAATTTGTTGAATACACTAACCACTAACTGGTGCACTATATAATATACAAGGATAGTAAATAGAACATTGCATAACCCTTCACAACAATATCTAAGTATTTTAAAAATTGATAGAACATAATTTCTATGAAAAACCAAAAAAATATAAAATAAAGTTTAAAAATTAAAATCGAAAACTATTTCTTAGCATTTAGTGAATTGAAATAAATAGGTAGTTAATTTGAAATGAAATGTGTTATTAAATTATGAAATTAAAATTTATTTTTTCTTACTTATGCTTCAATAATTAAAAAACAAAATTATATTAGCATTATTTGATGTAGTTATACACACAATACAAAACTATATTGAGTATATTGATACAGTCTATGTAAAATGGAGTTATAGACAAAGATATAATACTAGATCTAGTAGATTGATATAGTTAATCAAAAATAAATGTAACTCAAAACTAATTCAGATAGATCAATGTAATTTATTAAAAATAAAAGTAACATATAAATATATCAAATATATTGATGTAGTTAACTAGGATGAAGCTTAGACAAAATTAAATATGTAAATATAGAATTGTATCAACTAGATCGATATAATTGACTATAAAAATTAATCTAAGACATAACTATATCAATATATTTGACATGTTTAGCTATAAATATGGTTTGATAGAACTATATTGAGTATTCTAGTATAGTTGACAAAGGGAAAATGTAGATCTAGGAATAAAACTATGCCACTCTTGCTAAAATAATAATATGAGAAAAAAACATATATAAAAGTATAGCTTACTAACAAAAATAAAATAAAATGAAATTGATATGTTTGATACCATTTAATGAAGATTTGAAATCAATGGTTAGCCATAGATCAGGTTCACCAAAATTTATGCAATGAGTAAGGATTTAATTGCAACTATCCTATCTAAATATTCAAAATCATAGAAAGTAAATAAAAAATCCCGTTAATAATCAATCAATTATGATATGGCCAAATGGATCTGCATACCTAGAAAGAGGAGCACCTACAACACAATGTCAATATAAAGGGTTCCAAAACCTATAGGCAATAACATAATGAAGTAGCTCTAGGTATGTCTCTTATTATTATAATTAAATATCATAATAATCAAATTTAAAGGAGAAGGGTTAAAAACATACCAAAATGGGTAAGGAACCATTGTAGGCAATGGGGGCCTAGGTTACCTAAGGTGGATAAATAGAAAGTTAAAACAATTCTATAGCCACACTAAGTATAAGTACATATAAATTTTAAACAAGGATATATACATTCATCAACTAGGAGATTATGCAAATTTTATGCATCAAATGAAAGATTTAGGGTTATAATATACTTACCTTGAATAAAACCTATCTAGCCTCAATCTGCCCCTTGGAGAATGGTAATTTGAAACATATTATTATCATTTTAAGGATATAAAATTTTGAATCAAGCTTTAATATAAAAGGAATCCTATTATAATTAATAATCATAAAGATAAACATTCCCTCTAAGACAAAATATAAGCAACAACTCCTCCAAATGTAGACTTAGGGCATAAGTGTGAGCAATATAAATTGAAAATGAATGTTCCTATCTATTGGATTTAAATGATGAATTTTATTTATAGTTTTGAATGATAATAATCCATCTCTAAGATTAAGCTAATGATATTAACTAGCTTGATTTAGTCCTAATAGATCAACTACCCTCAAACTAGGTTTTAAATTGGCCTACTTGTGAATCTTACAGTAGAATTTTCAAAACTACATCGATCTAATCAATGTAATTTATAAGGGATGAATAATAGTTAGAATTACATCAAAATATTTGAAATAGTATAAAATTATAGGTCCTGATATAGCTAGAGGATGCAATATGGAAGGAGATGGCTTAGGAGATAAATTATGAAGAAGCTAAAATGGATGTAGGAATGATAAATAATCAACAATATCTCTTGTAAAGCACCAAATAAATATGAACCCCTTTCATGTGCACCCATTAAATCATGCACTTAGGGAGAGTGAAACTCGACAAGTTTCTATAAGATAAAAAGTTTCAATAAATGAAAGTTTAAAAATAATATGTGTATATAGATATTTTGGTGATGAAGATCACACATAAGGTCCTAAGTAAGGAAATTTTTGATGATGATGATGAATCAAATGATGACTCCATTAAAATATAACACTTTATCAAGGAAACTATAAAAGATGGAAAATGTGGCATAACATATATCATAAATAAAATAAAAAATAAGAAGCAAAAGGAGGTGCACAAGGAGATATCCATGCCTAAGAGGATCATATAAAATAAAAATATGAAAAAGAGTGTGCACTTTTATGATGATGATAAGCCATCATATTTTTAAGAGGACCTAAAAATTAATTTGAATAATAAAGCACACTTTGTGCAACCATTTTTATGACCTAAGTATTGAAAGATGGTGGTATCAAGTGATGTAACAGGTAGTTAAGGTAGGAAACTTGCTAAAATAGAGGGTGAGGCATAAACCAACTCTAAATATTTCAAGTGCACTATTGACACATCTCATATTGGATAAGTCAAAAACTCAATTGAAAAAGAGGAGTTTGGAAATATGAAAGGCTTTAGTCCTTCCTATCCAAATTCACCTCTGCATAACTTTGCACCAACAGATGTGACCCCATTGAGGAAACCTACAACACCAAGGAATGTGAATATATAAATTGAATAAAAAACTTTGAGAAATATATCATAGACCAAGGATGGGAATACACTAACATATTTAGGAGGAGACCTAACTTCAATATTAATACAAATAGTAGCAAGTCCACATATGGGGTTGGTCAGGTTAGATGGAGGAAGTGCACTTAAGAATTCTTCACATAGCCCCATCCCATTAAGGATAATTACAATGACACACATTGAATATGATTGAGACAATGGTTAAAGAGACACAATACCAATATGTAGGTGAAAGTATCAAAGGAGGGACCCTAGTTAGAAGTGTCAAAATAAATAAGTGTCCACGAAATAAATTAAAAGAGGTGAAAAAAATATTGAACTAGAGGTGGAAAATGTTGAAATGAGTGAACAAGGTATTAAATTTGAAGTTCCACCTATGTTAAAGGTATTTGAATAGATATAAGATCACCAAGACAATTGATATCCCTTATGAATTATAATTTTCTACCTATAAACCCTCAAATGAAGGATAAGATAAAGAGGAAGGAGAGAGCAGGGAAGTTGCTGAGAGTAGAAGGATGAAAGCACAAGGTAGTAAACCTAATAAGAATTTATTTATGTGGGCCATTTTTCCCAATGAATTTTTTTTCAAAGACTTGTGCAATAAAATATAATTCTTTTTTCAATCTCACTTGGATGATCCAAGTTTGAGTTTCCAACCATTTGCATTGAGCTAGAGGCACCATTGGAAGATGAGTGTAATAATTTGTGGTTGTAGTACCACTTCCATTGTATAAATAAAAAGAAAGGTTTTACTAAGTCATAATTTAACTATATGTATCAATGCCTAATGTCAAAAATATCCTTAGTACACATAACTAAAAGAAATAATTAGACAAAGATAACAAGTGCTACATCAAAAAGGAAATTGAAAGTGTTCAACACCAAAAAAACCACCATTTTTAAAAACATGAATCAAGAGAATGTGATATTATTTATAAAGACTTTTACTAATTAAATTTAACCCATTAGCTATCTTGGGTTGATGGTGTAAAAATTACTCCTCAAAAGTCAAAGGTCTCTTATATAGATGTTGGCATGATTTTTTGTCACCATGCTTTCTTAGATTATTTTAGTGACTCACCTTAATGGAAGTGGCATAAAAATTGAAACATTGGAGAAATAATCAATTTAATATTATTTCTTATTATTTAATAAGGGAAATACCTTGTATGATGGGTATTTTTTGTAATTTTAACTAGAAAGTATGAAAAGGTAGAAAAATAGAAGACAAGAAAAACTAGAAATGGAGAGAGAATGAGAAGAAATGGAAGGGAAAATAGGAAACCTATAGAAAATTAAACGTAGAAAAACACCTAGATAAAACAAATTTAAATGGATTGAGTTAAAATATTTCCACAGTGTATGAGTGAAAACATGAAGTAACAAATATGGTGAGATCAAAGATTTATTGAAAGCCCATAGTATTTCTTCAAACTAGATTACATGTATATAGTACAAAGTATATCCTTAAAGGTTTCCAATACAAAGTTTACAAAAACCAAGGGTTTACACATAATTAATAAAATATAATAACGTGACATATATCTTCATTCATGAATAATAAATAACATCTCATTAATGTAGAATAACAAATACCCATAAAATAATAGATTTACCTCACACATTTTGATGCCTTCCTTGCACATATTTATCGAAAAAAATAGATGTACACAAATTCATAACATATTCTCTCTATGATCTAGGAAAAAAGAGAAATTTGAACCCTTTGAAAATTCCTTTCTAGATGTTTTATAATTCATGCCTTCATAAGGTGGTTGCATAACTATATTTTTTACTTAACCTGAATAACACTTAGCTTATCCTTAACTTGAGTTTTCCCTTATTTTTATTTAATTTTATTTATTATGGTAAACTCTTTTTGATATAGAAATATTCATTTCATTTATGAATTTTTAAATATTTTAACACCTTAGACCATTTAGGAATAGTGAGGTGTGAATCTCACTTGAAATACCCATAATGTTTTTATACAAAAATTTCAAGTTTGGAACTATGAAGTCTTAATAAAAAATTATCCTTATTTAAAATCCTTCCAATTATTCAAATGGGAACCAAAATAGAGCCAAGATATAAAAGTTACAAAATTAAGCATTTCTTACCTACTGAGAACTTTAGGTGTGAATTTCACCTAAAACCTCCAAAATAATTCCATAAATAATATATCAAGTTTTGGACCCTAAAACCTAAAGAAAAAATTATTCTTATCAAAATATATTTCAAAAAATTCAAATGAGAGCCAAAACGAAGCATGGATGCAAAATTTATAACCAAAATAAGATTTTTCATTTTTTGCCTTAAACCATTTCAAGTATTTTGGAAACTTGATGAAGTTCTTGAGGTGACCTATAGTTTTGGAATTACAAATAATAAAGAAAATTTGAAAATCATGCCATGTTTTATAATAAAATTTATCTATTTAACTTGGTCTATGCAATGGTGCAATATTTTTTGGATTTTGACAAAGTCAAAATGTGATAAATTTTTTTGGGTATGATGACAAATATTTTAAAATATTTTTGAGGCTCAATATAAATTTTTTTCACTAAGTTTTTCTAGTGAAAATTCATCTTCTCCACTTAGTCTACACAATGGAATAAAATTTAACATATTTTAATGAGATAAAAGTTTGGGTAGAATTTAGAGGAGCTTTGAATGGGTTTTCCAAGCCTTATCCATTGGTTTTTTGATTAAACATCTTTATCATGGAAAAAATATACTTTACCTCTCCATGATTTACATCTAATTACTTTTTAGGAGAGCAATTGGGGGTGTTGTCATGAATTGTAAAATTTCATGGCAATAGTTGGTTGTGATGGTGAGACCAAATTCTCTAGAAAAATGAAGGAGAAATATAGATTATTTGTTAATTGCTTTCCTTAGTTATGATTAATAAATATTTTTAATACATATATACATGCCATGATATGGCTAATTGGTATCTAGTTTGACTATCTCAATTCTATGAGAAATGAACATGCACTGTCGGGCAATATCACTTGCTTTGATTATATTGCACACTTGATTTTTCACTTGTTTATTTAAGGAAGAACACTAAATAATTTTCCAATCAATATAGATATGAATTAAAAAATAATAATATATGATGAATTTATGAATAAGTTTTCTTATGTTTCAAACATGAATTGAAACATATTCTAGATGTAAAATATATAGTCAAAACAATGTACCTCACTCAACCATAGTTGCATATAAATATTAATTGAGAGATAAAGGTTAACAAACATATTATTAAATATTTTGAGTGAAATTTTAAAAAATTGATTCATAGGAATGATCAAAGTATCTATGAATGAAATGTCAAAAGTTTATAGCCTCATAGGAATTTTGACATGTTATGGTTTTCAAATCATGGTGAGTACACAATGGGAATGCAAGAGGTATGACTCTTAATTGTCTAATTTTATTGGAATAAGAGGTGAATGTGAGTGGGATTAATATAGATTTAAAATTAACAAGGTGAATTAGTCACTTTTTGAGGTAGTGAGAAAGAATAGTAGATAGACGCATCTATGCTTGGGTAATTTCATGGGAAAAAGTCAAACTTGGTTCAAATGCATTTAAATTTTTTATATTGTGTTTAAACATACAAGTTAACAATTTGATTCCATCATTGGTGTTCATGATCATAACACTTTATTTTGTGACATTATCACCTATGCACATTTTATGGAAATGGTCTAGAATTAGAGAAGCATTGATATCCAAGTACTCACTTCACATCTTGAGATCTGAGATGGTTTCACTATCCAACATTCATTATGAGGATCAAAGATGCATATCTCTATTTATATAATAGGTAAAATTTGTCAGTATGGTCTAATATTGATTCCTTTAAATTAAAATTTTAGTTGTTATCAAACTCATAACTCAACTTAGTAGACATGAAATCCAAAGGAGAATATTCCTATAACTTGACTCTTATGTTTTATCTAATTTTTTTAGTCACATATTCATGCTCCCATTTTTATAACATTACTTACATGTTTATATTTAAAATGTAACTTTTTTTAATAATCAATATTAAAATGTAATTATAAATACTCAAAAATGATGCAAATAATATAGCTTAAAAACTCTTCAAAGTAATTGGCAAGGCATATATAAAATCAACCATGCATGTACACCATAATTTTATCCCACCATTTCCATAGATTTCAACCTCAAACTCAACATGTTTATTTGATATCCACTAAGAAAATATGTAACTTTAGGTTGTTTAATCATTCAAAGCCTAATTGAATCTATAGACACATAAATTCTACCACATTTAGTGTCATAATTAACCATTATTAAACTCAAGACTCTAACTCAATTGCCATCCTACATTCAAATTTATTGATAATATAATTTCCCTTCACTTTTTGAATAATTGATTAATCAATATTAATTAATTAACTATGAACACATACTTATTTAAAATTAATTAAAAAATTAAATTTCCACCTCATCCAGATATCTTCCACACTTATCTCAACCAAGTGTTGTGTCATCCAACCAATTACTTAACCTCCTCAACCAAATTTTGAGTCACAATTTGAACATTTCAACTACCATGGTGAGTCGCTCAACTACCTTGACCCATTCATGATGAGTCATTAAACTACAAACTAACTGTCCACTTCTCTCTCATAAATGGGAATTAGTCATCATCCATTGAGATGAGGACTCAAATTCAGCTATTGATTATTATCATAATTAAATAAACCTAGATTATTCACAATTATTCATCTCACCACCCTAATATATATATAAATTGACATGTTATCCATCAGTTTCATCATTTACCTTCAATCTATTGAATCTCTATCAAAATTACCTTATGATTCCATTGAAAATCCAAGCTATTTGCACCCATATGCTATACAATTTACCTTTGTTTGGAGCATTAATTGAGCACCCACATTTCAAGCATCAAGAAAAACTTACATGTCTTCATAATGGAGAAGGTGATGTATTATACATGAAATTGTAAGTACTTTTTTAGATTTCATTCATTGTTATTGTTCAATCTGAGGTTAGTTTAGATTTAGAATGAGATTTTGTATATTTGATTTCATAGTTTAGATTTTTGAACTTTTAGATATCACTTTTTGCACACCCAATGGACATTTCCCTCATTTTCTTCAACAAAATTTCACTTAGTAGCCTATTTTTAGTTGTATTTGAATTATTTTAGGGTGCATATCTATTTAATATTTCTTTGGAAAGTTCTATTTTTACAAATACAAGTTTGTTCTTCCAAATTTATGAGTTTCTATATGATTACCTACACAACAATGACTTTGCTCTATAAAATAGAGGTTTCAAATGTTGGAACAATAGTTTCATTCTTAGTGAAACAATTTTTTCATTGTCTATTTTTGTTAACCTTTTTCATAACTTTACTTTATTGTTTCTAGTTTTTAGGTTTTCTATATTTCTAACACTCACTTGTTTGTTATTTTACTTATTTTATTTCTCTATTTTATATTTTCTCTATGTTTATAGAGTGATGGTTTTATTTTAGAAAGTAACGATTTTGTTCATATCTCAAAAAAATCATTCCTAATTACATTTATTTCACTATTAGTCTCAATCATTTTGTCTTTTATCACAATGATTTAATTCTCTATCTATTTGTTTGTATTTTCTAACTTTTTTATAGCCAAATAGTTTTGTTCACCTTTTTTAGTGGTTTTGTCTAACTATATAGCAAATTTATTCTTTGTTGCAATTATTTCATTATTTATGTCTTATTTTATATGTTTATGACAAGCTAGTGGTTTTATTCAATTTTTGAGCAAATTTATTCTCTCTCATAGTAGTTTTATTCTTTATTTCTCTTTGTTTATGTTTTCTGAATTTTTTATAATTCTATCATTTTTCTATTTTATACGTAACACCAAGTTCATTCCAAAAATTTAGTTTTTTATAATATCAATCTTTATTTTTTGATTCATTTTGGCTAACTTGTAGGTTTCTTAGCTCTTCACAAGAAACTCACTAATTATTTTGTGTAGGATGCTTGTCAAAGAATACAAATTTAAAACAAAAAGAAATTATTTATTTATTTATTTGTTGCTAAATTTCCTTTTATTCAATTATTTGATTTCTTAAAAGTATTAATTAGCTCATCCTTTCATTTATTTTATTAATTATATCACATTTATTTTCATTGTAAAAATAAATTGCTTCTTGTTTGTATCACAAAGTTGTGTATGTTCTTTCATTGGCATCACATTGGTGATGATACTCAGAAATAAAAAAACAAATTTGTGACTTTATTACCTAGGTTACACTTGTTTGTATGCTATTTACTTTGTGTCACACTAGTGATGAACCTATAAGTTAGAGACACATTGACACTTTTAAAAGGATGATCCAATATATATGAGAGCCTAAAAAGCATTCAAGTCTTTTTCCCTAGTTTTATACCCTTTATTGTATTACATGTTTATTTTTGGTTAAAATATATCTTACTTGTTATCTTGTTTTCTTTCTATCTCCTTGTGAAGACCACATATATGAAATTTTTGTGTTTGAAAACCAAGTTTAAATTCTTTGAAACCAAATTCTAAATCTAAACAAAACCTAAAATCCAAATTCAAATAAATTCAAAATTTGTTGTCAAGCATATATACTTCAAGTCTTTTAGTATTTTTAATTGTATGGTGGATATTTATATTATTATAATTCCCATTCACTGACAAGGGGTGTGGGGGGGGGGACAACACACCCCCACTATGGTTGCCATAGGGGTCTAGATGGGGGTGATGACCTAATTTGGAACTATGGTATACCCAAGTGGGATATTTGATAAATACACTAATAAATATGAAAATACAACACTTATTTAAATAAAATCAAATTTAAAACTGACATCACTCAACACTTAGACTCAAATCTGAAAATAGACTCAAATCTATCACAAAACTGGACAAACTAATCAACATAGGATTAGCAATTTTATCACATAAACACTTGAAAAATAATTTAATTTATAAAATATGATTTTTGAACTAATATGGAATGATATAAAATAAATATATAAATTACCAAAAAAACTAATAAATATGAAAACTAATACATCAATACACTGCATAAAAACTACACAACACTATTTTACCCTAATTTGAAGGGTGAGTCGTCAAAACTCTCAAAAATGATATAGAAGGTCAAATGAGTAGAAATAATAATTATTTATAACATCATAAAACTTATATACAACAAAAAAACACTTCACATAATAAGTACCCACAAGTCTCCACACATCTTCACTGACAAATCTTGCAAATAAGACATTTTCTACACACAGGCACTTTGAATCTGCAATACTAAAGCACAACACATACAAATTACACAAATAAAGAATAAAATAATAAAAAATAAAAAATATATTATAATACCTAATAAAACATATAACTTAAAATTATGATCACAACATGATCTCAACTTTGATGTATAATCACAATCTCTGCATGAGATTCTCCTATTGAATCTAACGATTTTCATCCTATGATTCAAGATATCAATGGGTTTTCCTCAAATGATCTAAATCCCCAATGGGTTTTCATCCAAGGAATATGAAACTATGAATACAACTTCAAACCTTACAAGGTGGGGGGGGAGGGGGTTTATCATATCAATAATGTTTTACAATGTGAGAGAGCTCTCCTTAAATAAAAATTATGAAGGGAGAGAGATGAGAGAGGAAACTCATCCTCAAGAAAATAAATTTGAAATAATCTTATTGGAACCAATATTATTGAATAGTAATAATATTTGAGTCTTATTCAAGGTATAAATGTGGATTCCCCACTTTTGACAAGTTTTCCTCCACATGCATGTGCCTCAAAATTGCATCCCACTCACACATGTGAGCCAATTTAGAATAGTGAATATTGTCTCCCAATTCCTTAGTTCACACATGATTCCTTTTGACTTATCCACATAAATACAAAAGGACACCTCACTCACACATGTGAGAGCAAATCTAGAATAGTGTAGTCTTGTCATCTTCTTCCATGTGACCCCAAATATTCCTAGATAAGATCTAATTAACTTTGGACTTATTCAAAAGAGCTTCACATGCCAAAACACTATTACCTCTTATAAATTCATCCTAATTTATCTCACATCAACTTCAATACATGTGAGCTCCCTTTTGGGCCATGCCACATCATCTACAAGTCACCTCCTATGCTACATCATCAGTTGCATCACCTACCACATCACCATGAATAGTGATAGTGAATAGTGCATGTGAATAGTAACTATGAATAGTAACTCATGAAAAGTGAATTGATACCCAATATCATTCCATTATATTACCTGAATTAGCCTATGGGAATAAAATAGGCTAATGGTCTCTTATAATTAACTCATACAAAAATTTGGGACATTACAGTCCTCCCTTCCCAAATATTACTTGTACTTGAAAAATACTTATTTAGTTCTTGGTTCAAATGCTAGGATCTCAAACAAGATGTGGGATTTTTCAATTCCCAATCCTCACCCTGATTATGATACAATTACTCCAACACAAGTATGTTGTGCTACTCTAATATAATCAATAAATGGGATCCATACATTAAGTGATGTTATAGGAAACACTTTATTCATAGTAACTATAACACCTACATCCACATCACATTCTTGGGTTATACAAGTAACCTCACCATCTAGGACCTCCATACACTGAAGTGTCATGATATTGGTTGTACCACTTGTCATAGTGAAGCCATATTATACCATCACCCTTTTTCCTTGTAGATTAGTATCTTCATATGGCTTATCAACAATTACTGATTTAGAAAATTCCAAATCAGTACACTGAACACTTTCAATATTAATGTAATTCTCTTCACTTTTAGGAGCACATGAATATTTATTTATATCATTATCTTTTGAAAAGACCTTCTCTTTATGAGCATCCAAGGTCTCTACACATAATAAATCTTCTGATTTGTCTTCAACTACCTCTCTTGTCTCCATTTCATCTTGAATATAGTTACCTAAAGATGGACCTACACATTTCACAAACATATTATGGGAGACATAATCTCCCTTAAACAACTCATCAGTTACTCCACCAGGCCCCAAGGATATGTTGTCCAACTCTTCACTTATGGATGCATCACATGACTCTACTTCTTGTTCCTTCTCTTCATGGTGAGGGAATTTTAAATTCACTTGATCTTCATCTAGAATATAGTCTCCTTTCTCCCCCTTTTCCTCTATTTTATAATTAAATTCAATGTGGTGTACCTTGCCTTCCTTAAGGCACCTGTGTCCAGGCTCCCAAGGATCCCTACATTTCTGAGCTCATTCCTCACCTTTGTATCCACATTTATTTCCTTGGGAAACTCCTTGTGGAAATATTTATTAGAAGGGAAATATTTTCTCTAAACTCTATTTTTAAGAGATGTTGAAAACTCTATATCCTCTGTATCAAATCTAGCAATCAATCTTTACATGAAGTCCAAATAATATGTGATATTTCCATGTACCATGGTCACCAAACCATGATACCACCATTTATGAGCTTCCCCATCCAAATTAAGTGTTTCATACTCAATGGATTCTTTTTATAACATGGGGTTAAGCTCAAAATATTTATCTAATTTTTGTACCCACAAGCGTCCACTATACTGGTTAGAATCATCAAAATAAGGAATAGATAACTTACTATCTTTTTGCTACAACTCATTTTATATGGTATTCCACCTCTATGAGGTCTATGACTTTGAATAAATTTGAACTAGTCATGGAATGAAATTTTAGCCTGGAGACCTACCTCAAATGCTCTCCAATCTCTCATTACCTAAAAATGAAATTATTGATCAGTGGTTTCATGATTCCCTTATGGAGAGTTATTCCTTAATATTAAATTAGGAATGTTAGGTATATAGTTTACCAAACCACCCAAATTCCATAAAGTATCATCTCTATTTTAGACTATATAAGATCCTTTATTCATCATTTATGCAAACAACTAATTAAGGTGTTGTTGTGCTTGAGCCATCTTTTGAGCCATTATATGTACCAAATTCTCCAATCTATCTTCCCTTGTATATGGGTCTCTTCTAACTACCTCATATATTTCTCCCATTGAAAAAATATCCTTATTCTACTTGCAATAGATAAATCTACACACGCAATGGTTGACACTTGACATGTTATACTAAAATCCTCAATAGAAAATTAAACACCAATAGGATGGCATGATAACCTAGATTTGATACCACTATAATATCCCCAAGTGGTATATTTTATAAATACACTAATAAATATCAAAATACAACACTTATATAAATAAACTCAAATTTGAAACTGATGTCAATAAACACTTAGACTAACATTTGAAAATAGACTTAAATCTATCACAAAATTGGACAAATTAGTCAACATAGGATTTGACAATTCCTTTAATTTATAAAATATTATTTTTGAAATAATATGGAGTGATATAACATAAATATATAAATAACCAAAATAACTAATAAATATGAAAACTATTACATCAATACACCACACAAAAACTACAAACTACACAACACTGCCAACATTGTTTTACCCTATTTTGAAGGGTGAGTCTCCACAACTCTCAAAACTGATATAGAAGTGAAAATTAGTATAAATAATACTGATTTATAATAAAATAAAACTGATATACATTATTAACACACTTCACATAATAAGTACCCACAATTCTCCACACAACTTCACTAATAGATCTTGCAAATAACACATTCTCTACACAATGGAACTCTGAATCTACAAAATTAAGGAAAAACACATACAAATTTCACATCTAAAGCATAAAAAAATAAAAATATTAATTATATTAAAATAATTAATCACACATAAAACTTATAAAGATGATCACAATGTGATCTCAACTCTGATGCACAATCATAATCTCTGCATGAGATTATCCTACTAAATCAAAGGGTTTTCATCCTATGATTCAAGAGATCAATGGGTTTTCATAAAATTACATAAATCTCCAATGGGTTTTTATCCAAGGAAGATTAAATTATGAAAACAAGTTCAAACCTTACAAGACAAGGGGTAGGGGATTTATCATATCAAGATTGTTTTACAATGGGAAAGAGCTCTCCTTAAATAGAAATTGTGAAGGGAGAGAGACAAGAGAGAAAAATTCATCCTCATGAAAATAAATTTGACCTCTTCTTATTTGTACCACTATTATTAATTATTAATAAGCTTTGAGTCTTCTTAAAAGGTCAAAAGTGGATTCCCCACTTTTGATCAATCTTCCTCCACATGAATGTGCCTTCAAAATTACATCCCACTCACACATGTGAGCCAATTTAGAATATTGCATCTTATCTCCCAATTCCTTAGTGCACATATGCTTCCTTTTTGACTTCTCCACATCACTTCAAAAAAGATAAATCACTCACACATGTGATAATAAATATGGAATAATGCAGTCTTGTCATCTTCTTGTATGTGACCCCAAAGATTCCCATATAAGGTCTAATTAGCTTTTAACTTATTTGAAAGAGCTTCACATACCAAAACACTATTATCTCTTATAAATTGATCCCACTTTATCTCACATCAATGGTATCACATGTGATCTCCCCCATGGGCCATTTCACATCATCCACAAGTCACCTTCTATGCTACATCATCAACTGCATCACCTACCACATCACCATGAATAGTGATAGTGAATAGTGCACACAAATAGTACATGTGAATAGTAACTCATGAATAGTGAATTGACACCCTATATCATTCCCTTATATCACCTGACTTTTCCTAACAAAATAAAATAGGTTAATGGTTTCCTATAATTGACTCATATAGAAATTGGGGACATTACAGGAGCCCCCTTGACGGGGATTTGGGGAAAGCACCCTTGAAGTAAAATTTTGTGAAAAATGCATTGTAAAATATTTTAATTTCATATTAAATGTGGACCATTCACTATTAGGTCATAGATCTAATGGTATAAATTATGTTGGTTCATTTTTTCCCTAATATATAACCCTCCTTTGATATGAGGGCATTGTAATCACGACGTCACATTGTGTGTGAGTGAAGATGAGATTATAGTGGATGTATTACAGGTTTTATCCTTTCATTTATTAGACTAAATAAGAGAATAACTAGCTATTTTTATGTGGATGTAGCCCATTTTAGGTGAACTACATTAAATTTTTATCTCTTATGTTATGCTTTCTGAATTTTATTTCTATCTTTATTTCATTAATATTTCTCTACATTCTATATTCCTAACACTTTTATGTTTTTTTTTTTTAGTCAAACCATCCAAAGCAATGTCTCCCATCACAAGATAAATGGCCTTATTGAACAATCCTAATTTTAGAAAATAGCCTTTTAGAAATGACTAGTAATTTGGTAACCCACAACATCATGTTGAGATCAATGACAATGTTGAATATGAATGACCTTATCAAGAAGAACACAAAAATACAGTGAGTCTTCATAATAATCCCACTTCCCAAGTCATAGAGAACAAAAATGAATTCTTGTTTCAATAATTATGTCTAGGAGATAGGTTTCCCTTGATTTTAAACCCAAAGACTTACATTATTTTCTTGATATGAAAGAATCCACACCTCCCATCCAAGAATAAGGAATCTATAGTGATTCTCTATGGAATAACAAGGCCATTATAGGCTATAATAACTCCATAAAATGTTTTAAAAACTTACATGGATAAAGTCAAAGCAGTTAAACATGAAACATCCCAATAAAGCCATGTCTTTTCCATTGAATATTATGTCAAAAATTTATAAAGGTAAATTGATGAGTTTAAATAAATCATGTCAAGTAAGCCTTAAAAAAATCAATCATCCAATCCAAATCCAAATCTAATTAATCATATTTTTGATGATATAAATCTAGGGTTAACTCAAACCAATCCAAATCCTAATTTGAATCCACATTTGAATTTAAATCAATCAATCAATAAAAATTAAAATCCTAATTCAAATGTACATTCAAATTCTAATCAAATTCCCAACCCAAATTTAAATATTAATTCAAATTTACCAATCAATCCAAATAAAAATCATAATTTTAATGTTAATTTGAATTCACCAATTGATTAAAATGAAAATTCAAATGCTTCTTCTAATATTGATCCAATTAATCCAAATTAAAACCAACATTTGAATCCTACTTTGAATACCAATCCAATCAATCAAAATAAAAATCAAAATTCAAACCTTATTTTGTATTCAATCAAATAAATCAAAATCATAATCAACATTTAACTTCTATTTCTAATTCCAATTCCAACCAATTTACAATTTCAAATCCTAACTAGTTCTTCAATACAAACACAAATCAAAATCAATTCATTAATTCATTTTTAATTATAAATATATCATCCATTCTATTTTCCAATCCAAACATGAATAAAAACAAGTTCATTTTTCAAACCTCCAATCCACTTTCAAATCCAAATCCACAATTGACACTCAAGAATATAGCATTTATTAAAGAATGAAAAATAAGAAAGATAAGATTCATGGGTTAAGAGATGATAGTTTTTCCAAACTCAAACAATACAAGTTTGAAAAAAATTATCCATACCTTTTTGACATTAACATGATGATGGCACCCTTTCCTTCTCATTTTTAACCCCCAAATTTTGATAAGTACAATAGTTTGATAGAGGTTTCATATGTCTGAATATTAGCTTCATTTTTAGTGAAATAGTTTTGTCATTAACTATTTTTGTTAACCTATTTCATAAGTTTGCTTTATTATTTCTGGTTTTTAGGTTTTCTATATTTCTAACACTCACTTGTTTGTTGTTTTACTTATTCTATTTCTTTGTTTTCTATTTTTATTTTTTTAATTATTGGTAAATAGTTTTTTTGAAAGGGACTATACCATTGTACAAAAGGATCAACATCCAAAAAGATCATTACAAACTAAAAGATAATTTTTCTAAAAGGGACTATACCCTTATACAAAAGAGCTCAAGATCCAGATAAATAAATGAAAATCCTAGAAAAAGTAGGGTACATTCCTAGCCAAAACAAGAACAATCTAATAGATATGAAAGCCCAGGGACAACAAAGATTATCTATATAAGAAATAAAAGAAACAAAATGCAAAACAATGACAGAGCAACAACTTAACAATAACTACTCAACAACTATGCAACAACCTCACAATAGATCACTTTTACACCTCTTCAATTTTCTTTTATAGGTCCTTTAATGCATTGAACTACTTCATGGAAGTAGCATTTGAGGGATCAAACATATCAATAGTGATAATTTCTTGGGCCAAGGAGTCTTTATGCCAAATGCCTTCACTGATTCCACAAAGTTGACAAACTTGGAAAACCTAAAATTCCATAAAATCCATTATTGCTTTGATTATAGTCTGTAAGTCCTCTTGTTTTATTTTGATGTTTGAGATCCTATCTTCAAAGGAGTAGAGCTTCTTGAAAATTTTAGTCACTTTGTCCTTACCAATGCTTGAGGAGCTAGCCATCTATTTTTTACCAACAACCTTAGAAAGTTGCTTGAATTCTTTCTTCAGTACATAAATATCCTTCTCCAAATTAGCAAGTTTTTCATTAACCTCTACCCCGACATCTAATTTCTTGGAAGGGCTAGAAATCTCAATAAGACTATGGGTTGCTTCCAATTTTTTACCCTTATCTGAACTTCTCAAAACTCTTTTGGGAGAGGGGGGGACATCTTCCAGAGTATAGAAAGGGTTTTTGGAGCAAAATTTTCTCTTCCCCATGGGGTTAGTGTAAATGGGTTAAATATATTTAGTAGGGGGATAACTGTTAGGCAAAGGGATAAGATTCAAGAAATCTTGGTAAAGGAGTATAATCCCTTGGTGAAGAGAGAGTGCCCTGGAATTTGTTTTCTATTTTTCATCTCTCTATAGAGTGATGTTTTTATTGTAGAAAGTAATGATTTTTTCCACCTTTTTCATAAAATTCATTTCTAATTACATTGATTTCATTCTTAGTTATAATGGTTTTATCTTCTATCACAATGATTTCATTCTCTATCTATCTGTTTGTGTTTTCTAACTTTTTTACAGTCCAATAGTTTTGTTCACCTTTTTCAATGGTTTTGTCTAATTGTGTAAAAAAATTATTCTCTATTGTAATGATCTCATTATTTATGACTTTTTATAGGCTATTGGTTTTATTCAAGTTTTTATCAAATGTATTCTCTCTCATAGTGGTTTTGTTCTCTATCATAATAGTTTTATTCTTTATTTTTCTTTGCTTATGTTTTCTAAACTTTTTAAAAAATTATCATTATCTATTTCTATGTAACACCAGGTTCATTCTAGAAATTTAGTTTTTTTAATCTCAATCTTTATTTTTTGAGTCATTTTGGCTAACTTGTAGGTTGCTTAGCTGTTCACAAGCAACTCACTACTTGTTTTGGGTAGGATGCTTGTCAAAGAATGCAAATTTTAAAAAAAAAAAAAAAAAAGGAATTTTTATTTATTTATTTATGTGTTTCTAAATTTAATTTTTGTTAAAGTCTTTGATCTCTTACAAGTATTAATTAACTCATATTTTCATTTATTTTATTAATGATATCACATTTATTTTCATTGTAAAATAACTTGCTTCCTATTTGTGTTAGGAGAAGAATTTATATTGTTAAGTTGTGAAGGATATATGTCTAATAGTCATGTATTATGTACTCATTTTGTCATGTATAAGTTTATTTTGTCCTATTTTCATGACTTGTAATAGGTTAGAATATGAATATACTCCACTTTTGGAACCAAGTATAATAATAAAATGAATAGTCATATACTGGAAACATCTATATATACTTTTTTTTGTAAGAAGAGAAGAGTTCCATTTTTGAAGAGATCAATAGATATTTATTTGGTTATGGTTACCTATGTTATTTCTTACTATGTTCCTTTCATTAATTCTTATGTATAATGTTTGGTTAATTTTTATTTAATCCAAATAATTTATTTATATATATGAAACCTTGGTTGTTCTTAATTCCTAAATAACATAGGATAATAAATAATTCATATGTTTTCATTATCAAAACTTCTATATGAACTCAATACACTATTCTATGCAATCAAAGTATATCATTTTTATCCTCAGCGTTAGTGTGTTCTGATGCTTCAAGAACCTTTGTTAATAATAATGTGGTGAGTATGAAACACTCCTTTAAGAGGAAATTATGCTAAGATGGTTACTAGGGAAGAGAGATATTGAGACATGGTTAGATCAAAGGATATGTAATTTTAAAAAAGAAGAATTAAAATAGACTAGTCTTACCATACAATAAATCATTCATAGAGATATTTATGAATTTTTTTGGTGTGAGTTACCTAAATTTCTAGCTAACTAGTTAGTGTAGTTAGAATATTTTTGCTTTAATCAAAGAATGGAAGAAAATATAATTTGGAATAAAAAATAGATTGATTTCAAAAATTAGAAACTAAAAGGATAAGAACAATAGATTATTGGGTTGTTACTATAGCAAATAGATATATAACTAAGTTTATAGTACAATGATACATAGCTTTCAAAGCTACAAAAGACTTGTTCATCTAAGGAATTCAAAGAAAGTTTTTGTAGTGACTACTTATCCTTGTGAAGATGTTGATTATGGAAAAGGCCATGGTGCCTACTCCAGCAAATATGGATTAGTCATTTTGAGCATATGGGGTTGTGTGTCATATGATATTGACTGATGATTAGATGAGTGGATAAGGCTTGAAATTGAATCTTGAATGGATACATGAGGGAAGAAGAGTTAGAATAAAAGTTTGGATTTAGAATGTGAGTTTCAAAAATAGAATAGATGGAGTAAATAAAAGAATACCTAGGTATCTATGAGTAGAATTAAGATTAGAAGTAAAAAGATGATGAACAAGTAGAAAGATGTGATGAATGAGATGAAGAATAAAGGATGAAGAAAGATGAGATGAAATAAGAATATTAATTATGGTATAAATAAATAAGTGATGAAGAATGAGAGAAAGAAGAGATGTTTGAAGAAAAACATGAGAATAGTGTAGAAGTAAGACAATTAGATAATAGATGTAATGTGTAGCTATGAAAATGGGTATTATCAAAAGAAGGAAATGAAGTACCAAGTAAAGAATCATAACAAAGTCACATAGTAATCATAAGTTCAAGCTTATAAAAATAAGAAGTTGCAAGAAAGAATCATTTACTAGAAGAGCACATGTCCCCATAACCCAATTTTTTATATTCCATTAGAAATTTTCAACTAGGTAGATAGGAAAATAGTAGTTGGGAAGGTCTTTTTTCATAACAAGTGCATCATTAGGGTACTAAAATTAAAATAACATCAATTCAAAAGGTTTTAAAGGCCATAGGGTTTTTTGAAACCAAGCATAGAAAAGAAAGAAACATTTAAAGATAGAGTGCGCAGGTTGACTCTCCTAGTGCATAGATAAACCTTCATAGTACATAAGTAAGAGCACAGAAAATGTAGTCTCATCTTGTAATAACTACATAATAGACCCCTTTGATACCAACTAACACAATGGGTTCTATAGGAACATTTATAAATCTAGTGACATATGATGGGTCTATGGACCCTGAATAATACTTACTACATTCAAGATGAGATGGAAAGCTAATGACATTATTGATGAAGCTATCAACAACTGTGAGTTAATAAGTGCATTGAATGGAAGAGCACTTGATTTTATATACCACAAATAAATTATACAAGAAAGTCTAAAATAGGTTAAGGAATGGCTTATCATAGAGTTTAAGATAAATAAATATGTAAGTCAGGCTATTCAAGACTTAAAGGAAATTATGCAAAGGTTGGGAGAATCAGTCTGTGACTATGATCATAGGTTTTATAACATTATGAATAAAGTGTAATTTGACTTAGTAGATAAATATAAAACTGTGTGGTTTGTCTAAGGAATACATTCTAGAATTAGATTTGTTATAGTGTAGACTCAATATGTTACTAAAATAGATGCTAGAGTTGTTGCCTTGAGGGTGGAGAAAATTGAATACTATGGGGAAGCTCCTATCATGGGTTCTAAGATTGAAAATACATTACAAGATTTTATGAAAAGTATGAAGTAATATCATAAGGTATATAAACCTAAACTAAATCTATGGTGCATGGAATGTGGGAAAGAAGGACATCATAGGAAAAATTATCCTAAGATCAAGACAAAGTTTTATTAAATCTATAGAATAGTAGGACATGCAATAACACAGTGTTATCTCCTACAATAGTATGTCAAAAATTCATAGAATTTATATTGTAATTTTTTTAAGGGATACAATCATGATGAAAATAATTATAGGTATTTATTAGAGCTCAAATAATATATTACAAAGAATGTATTCATCATTGCTACATAACAAGTGTCCTCAGTGAAGTAGATGATTCCAAGCCTAGAGATCGATAAAGTTTGTGCAACCCAAATAGGTCCATAATGGATTCCTAGTTCACCTCAGTACTAGCCTCAAGGTTTGGCCACTTGGACCCCTCTTTTGCCAAAATGGACATCACCATCACCACAATACCAATATGCAACACCCTAGAATCCAATAATGATACAACAAGAACAAACTAATAATACCCCATTAGTTGTGTAAAAACAATTTAGAGTTAGAGATAATACCCAAAAACATCAACATTGGAATATAGTGTAGAAATAGGGAGGGTATAGAGGAGGTTATTAGTCAAACAAAGGAGGATCTAGGGATGGATACAAAGGATGTTACAAAGGTAGTAGAGGAAATAATTATCAATTCCCTCCTTTGAAATGTTATTTGTGTGGAGAGTATAATCATTTGAAACATAATTTCCCCTTGAATCCTTAAATATAGTCTCACTATGCATATTGAAGAGTATATGACCAACATGAGATAGAAGACTATCCTATCTTATAAAATCAAAGAAAGGAAATGGATATCAAGAATATTAACATGGCAAATATGTAGATTGAGGATGATGGATTTTTGAATGCCATTATAAGACAAGAACATGCAGAGTAAGGACTACCTCCTCTCAAAATGCCTTAGGACCAGGGAATCTAGAAAGCAAAATAGGAAAAATACCTAGACCTAACTATAGAAAATGGGTTCATGTAAAAATATATTAAGACATTGAAAAATATTCAACATAAGACACTATTGAAGGATATGTTACATCAATAAATTCCCAAATGTATGGTCAAATCATGTGCATTATGCATCAGGATAGAGTTGTTACTCCATTGATGGATTTACTAAAGCTTCTAAGTATATTGTGTAATGAAGACATCTCTCAGAACATCACAAACTTGCTACATAATTTACTAGAATGTGTAAAACAAGGACTATAAAATATAGAAAATATTGTCTAGTATGTCAAAAAAATAAGCAATGGGATGTAGATACATGAATTGACATTGAATTTGTCATATATAAAATATCAAATTCTATCTTTGATTTTGGTAACATGGTCAACATGATTCTCAAGTCTACATGAGAGGCTATTGGACAATCAATTCTAAATTATAACCCAATAACTCTAAGCTTAGAATAATATGGAAGATTTGAGCCCATTGGTAGATTAGAGGATATTGAGATCAAAGTCACAGAATTGAGCCTATGAGGTGACTTTGAAGTCATTGATATGAAGATAACAACAACATATTACCCTACGTTGATTGGAAATAAATTAGCATATGATGGTTAGATGACTATCAATACCATAAAAAATCAATTAGAGGTGCATCATAAGATTGTCATAATTTATTTGAATAAGGTGTACAAACCCTACATCATTTTGGCTAAACTAGAATCTCCTTATGTTTTGCATGAAACCAGTTGGATGAAGGTAAAATCTAAAGAGAACCCAAAAGCTCTACATGTAGTTGAGTACAACTTATTTTATGAGCTGAATACATCTGAAAAATGGAAGACTAAACTAGTAACTACTATAGAGAGGATTATAAAGAGAGTTAGTCAAGCATTAGTCAATAAATCAAGAAAAATACATTAAAGACATAAAAAAACTTAGCCTATCTATTAATGTGGGGGTTGCTAATAAAAATAAGATAAAAATGAAATAAATTAAATTATTACCTTCCCAAGTTACTCCATTACTTAAAAGTGGCTCAAAAACATGTTCTCCCCTTGATCAAGCATTCTTTTCTTCATCAACAATGGTGGAAAACTCTTCCAATGTCTCAAGAACACTCCATAAAACCTAGGCTCATGATATTGAAAATATCTAATTTGCCTATCATATGAAGATTGCTAAATAAAAAAAATGATCAACATAAAGGATTGTGGAGAAAATTTATCATTATAACTTTTCACAAATAAATATTAAAAATGATGTTTATGGTCTCCCTATTTATATATTTTTGAGATTGATCAGGATCAACTATAGTTGTCCATCTCAAGATTGAAATGTGTGGCCATGAATTAATCCAATTATATATTTAAATCCATAAATATCCCTCATAAATATTTGGGATAAATGGGCATTTAAGATATATGGAGGGTCTTAAGGAGGCATGGAAGACCCATAATCTTGATATTTTATGCATTTATGGCTTATGGATACTACCCCATATGATGATGTCATTAGGTGATGTAGTTAATAGAAATCAATTTTTGAAAGTAAATATTCAACAACAATCATGTAAAATCCACTTAATATCTTGATTTGGATCAATTATCCTTCAACTAGGTTAATCAAAATTTGTGTAATTATTTGAAAATTGGCCCTCAATTAATCAAAATGGTCATAAAGTCATATTACTAGGTCATAATTTGACTCAAGAAGAATTGGAAGGTGATGTTAGAAGCGTTGGAACTGTATTCCTATTTATGATGCTACCAACACAAAATAACAAAGGTATGTGATGTGTACTAATGAATTAGAATAAAAGAGTGATCTAAATCACAAAAAGGTGAAATCATCATTTTAACTTGAAATTAATTGATCAAAGTTAGGTATCACATAAAATGCATTGCTTTATTTATGGATACTTAAACCTAAATTAAAACTTATAAATTACAAGTTTAAACCATTTAGGGTGTTTTAATGATTTTGACCTAAAATGTGAATTTGAGTACAATTCAAGTAAGATTGACATTTTCAACACAAATTTTGTTAGGAATTGGATGTATACATTTTACCCCTATTTGAGAAGGTGTAGCGAGACATTCAAGTAAAACAACACATTTTCAGAGAAAAGAGTTGTCAAGAAGAAATTGGAAATGACTCATGATGCCCCCTTGAGAAGACATACTAGTATGAAAGAGAAGGATGGACTCTCAAAAATAGAGAGAGACATATCAATTAACCCATGGAATATATCACATCCAAATGAGCTAAAGTTTTCACACATGATTACCATCAATGATTAAAATATAATTTAGAGGTTTAACAGGCCCCAATAGATGGGGGAACGGGAAAGATACAATCCATAAATATAAGGCACACACTTTAAACTTACCCAATTTGAGAGTACAAGCTACGCACTTATGACAATGATCAATCCCAAGACAAATTCCACACTAAATATTTCCATCATGGCCAGTAGTGTGGAGAGCTTGGAATTAGAGGAAAAGAGAGAATGTTATGCTTCAATAAGGGAAGCACCATAAAACAAGGTCTCCAAAGAGAAGATAATAAGAGGTACCCCAATAGAGAAAATGTGATTGTGATAAGATAGTTTTCGCCAATAGGGCAAATTTTGATCATTTATAAAGAATAAATAATGGTTTTCCCCTATAAAGCTGATTTGATTCTGACATTGTTTAGATGTTGTGCCCCAACATGGGCAATTAGAAAGAAAAATATCTCAAAGATATAATCCAACAAATAGGCTAAAGTGAGTGGGTGCAAATGTACATGTGATGGTGTAATGGCTTAGAAAGACATATAAAACTCAACATACAAGAATGCACAAAGTGATGAGAGAGACAAAAAGAAGAATGGAGATGACCAAGCTGACTCCAGATGTATAAGACAAGTGGACACTACCTAAATAGTTCCATGGACTCATGTTCCAACATGAACTTCAAGCCAATGTAGTTCACCCAAGTTTGAGAGAGAATGGAATGAAGAATGATGAAGACTGACCAGGAATTAATGAGACTCATAATGTATGAAAAGAGATGCACATCTAAGCATAGATTCAAGTGCTAAAATCCATGATACCTAGATGCCTATTTTCATGTTATGAGCCTAGATTATGCAAAGCATTCTTGAGAATTATTCATCAGAGTGATGTTGAAATTAAGACTTTGAAACCTAAGCACAAAATGATTGTTATAACAAAAGAAATAGCCATCATAAGTATGAATAACTTAGAATGACATAATATTATAATTTCACTAAGCTAGTTCAAATGTGAATACCTATAACTAAGTATAATGGTAGAATAATAACCAAAACTAGAGTTACAACTATTTACATTTAAACAAAAATCAATGACAAAGAAAAAGAAACATAAATGAACCTAACTTGAAATCAAGATATGAACAATCAGGATTCAAGTAAGAATAAGAATGTAGAAAATCAAGGTAAGCACAACTTGATAACATAAGATCAAGAAATGAATAATCAAGATCTATGTAGATCATCAATATATACTTGGAAAATAAAACAAAGAAGAAAGACCAAATAGGAAAACAAAATACCAACATGACAAATAAAAATTAGATAAACACACACAAAATGGTTTTTGAGTTTTTGAATGTTTTTGTAATTTTCTAAGTATCTCAACTCAATTAAGGATTAAGAGATATAGAACGGTTCAGCTCATGCAACAGTAAGAGCATGCCAACTTAAAATGCTCATAATATAATGAGAGCATATAATGAGGGACTGTGTTGACCTTGACATGAATTAGACATATCCTATATAACCCTAAAATAATCCCAAGTCATAGTAATTCCACCCATATAAAAAAGGTGATGAAAAATCAACTAGGTCATAACAAGTTCACAAACAAAGGAAAATGACAAGATAAATGATAATAGTAATGACTAGATGATGAGGTAATGCATGATAAAAAGGGAGTTGTACTTCATTTTACCATGTGTAGTTATAATTAGGAAACAATGTCATAACTTTGATTTGCTCAAAGGCGATTATAATCAAGGGTACCAAAACAATACTAATTTGCCCATAGGTAGTTATAATCAGTGATACCAAATAAGATGATAGATGAAAGATAAATTTCTAGATCAAATGTCACACTACTGCCATAGACTATCATTCAACACATAATTCTAAAATTACTTAAACTATATCTAAATCCCCTCACAAAAAGTGTAGGATGAACCAAAGGAACCAAGATCACAATGGGATCGATAAGATGACTAAAATCAAGCCTGGGCCAATAATAAATAAATGGGATAATAAAAATGGTATAATGAAATGATCAAAAGAAAATTGGCTATAGTAAAAAGAAATTTTCCCCTAAGTGATGTTTGGCTTATATTTCTCACAAAATGGCAAGAGCATTACTTAGGTTTCTCATAAAATGATGAGAGCATAGAAAAGGGGTGACCAAGGTAACCTTAATAGAAATTGAGCATTGCCTACATAGTCTCGAAGGACCTTAAGTCAATTTAGTTCAAATAGCATGGTTCATGGATCATAATGGTATAATATTCCTAAAAAGGGTCTATAGGGTTGCCCCCAAGAGATGAGGCATAGTAATGGAAAAGTGAAAAATGGTTATGCTACTCTTGCTAACAGGGAGATGCACATCCTAGTCGATATATGAGACAACAAAAATGATCAATTATAAAAATTACTACCCAATTTATTTTTAGAAAAATTTCTCTATCAAGAACTTGTTGGTGATCTAGACCTAAATAATGTTGTTGTGATCCCCATTAGTCATTGATTCTATTTCCTTCAAACATCAAGATAATATATCCTTGTGGCCTTGACAAAGGAAAGTGTTGTCAGTGATTGATGATATAAGTGGGTAATGAATTGGTGGATGATAATGAAATGTATAATAAATGAGAAACAAATGAAGATAGGACTTTCAATCATACATAATGTTGTTGATGCTAGATTCGACATAATTTTGGTTATGGTGGGATTGAAGACCTCTAAAGATGTTCTTGATATGACCACCAGATTATTATATTTCTTGATCTTGAGAGTAGCTACCATCTGATTATGCTATAGATTAGAAGTTATTTTGATTTGATCTTTGATATTATCTTCAGTAAATAGTGAAGAAATTTTGTGCTCAGCTATTGGCACCTTGATGAAATTTTCATCAATGAATTTGTTTTGATCATCCCATAACACCTGTAAGAAGGTTTCATGAAGAGATGGTAACATTTAAATTTTATTGTCTTTTAGTGCCTTCAAAAATATTTCACTAAAATATGCTAATTTTGGTCGTTGCTCATCCCCTAGTGTCTTCAAAAAGGTTTCACTAGGAGATTATTCTTCTTCTAAATGAGTGTGGTCTTCATCCCACTAATATTCTATAAATTGTATGTCATCATGGATGTAGTTTAACAAAGTGTGATTTTGATAGTCCCAATCAAATTTTGTAGGAGGTAGAATGTCAATATAATGGCTATGTTAGGTGGTAATAATGGTGGGCTAATGAAAGGCAACACAATCCTTATAGAAGATACTAGGATAACTTGCATCTATGCTAAAGTACTCATCATTAAAAATTGTAGAAGGATCTCAAATATATTTAAATTGATTTACAAGGTAATTATAACCAATGTTGTAATAATCAAGACTATAATATGTTTCTAAATCTAATTCCAAAGAAAGGGACTCTGAATTTGATGTTATAATTAATTTTTATTCTATTTCTAATGTTAAATCTAATGTCGGCTCAAAAATAGAACTTGTCGCTAATTTTGATTGTTCATCTGATGTGGTTATTTCTTCAATGTTCTATTGAATGTTAAATGTTTTACAAGTAATATACTATGATGGTATAATGGGATCAATAAAAATTGATTCATCTTGGAAGGGTTCAACATAGACTAACTTGTCTAAGTGAATCCCCTCAAAGTGAGGGAACCACTCATGGGAAATCTCAAAAAAATCATGTCTATCAAAGTGAGACTTCTTAATGAATGGAAAAAGATCAAGAGATAACTCTATAAATACTAGCTTTTCAAGGAGATGAATCTCTTTAAAAATAGGTAAAATATGAATAGGTAACTTGTCATGGGTTGACTTGTCACAAATGGGTGTTTCAATAATAACATAATGGTTTTGGTTCATAATTGGTTATAAAAAATCAATTTTGAACACATTTTGGTCCTTATAAGATGGTTCTTGAAGAGGTAATGTTTCTTATTTTGGCTTGAAGATCAACATAGAATTTTTAAAGTGGGGAACATTTGGTTTAGTGGGAACAATGGTTTATGGTTCAATAATGGACTCTCAAAAAATTAGACTATTGAAGAATGGACCAAAAATAATTGGTTCATCAAATATAGGTTATTCAACAATAGTTTCATCAAAAAATTGTGATGGGTGAATAATGGTAATGATTTAATTCTTCTTAATTTGGTTGCTTGTGCAAACCAAAGGAGGAGGTCCTAAAATGGTAATGACTAGACGCTTCTTAGTTTGGTTGCTTGTGCAAACCAAAGGAGGAGGTCCTAAAATGGTAATGACTATATGCTTATTAGTTTGGTTTCTTGTTTAAATCAAATGAGGATGTCCTAAAATGGTAAAAATTAGGCACTTCTTAGTTTGGTTACGTGTGTAAACCAAAGGAGGAGGTCCTAAAATGGTAACAACTAGATGCTTCTTAGTTTGGTTGCTTATTCAAACTAAAGGAGGAGGTCCTAAAATTGTAACCTTTATGCATTGTGTAGCTTGCTTTCTCATACAAGTTGAAGTAGAAGAAGGATACCCCAAAATACTAACCTTTGAGCATGGAACACAAATTGAAGGGGAAGGATGAGGATGACATATGACAATTGGCATGGATGCAATTGATTTTCAATAGATAGGCCCAAAAATGGAAATATACTTAAACAAGATGGAGTGCTCATGTCCATCATAAAAATAATCTACCTTACAACTAGGGCCATAATAAACTCTATTTCAAGTGTACCTTAGTGTCATTATTTAAAAAGAGTTTCTTAACATTTGACTAGATTTGGATTAATGATTTATAAATGTTCAAATAAGGTATGCTTTGGTTCTCTTGAATCAAATAACTAATATACCAAAGAGACTATAAAAAAGGAGGGTGTCTTGGAATGACACACAATTAGAAGATTTGGTTCATGAATTTACTCAACTTTTGGTAAATTTGAAATCATACAGATTGGAAGAGGGTAAGGTAATTTAAAGATCTAAGGTGAAAACTAGTACACCAAAGCCTAGATATTTATCATACACATGTACCATAAAATATAGTTTTAACTTCAATGATCTGAACTTAGAAAATTAGAGGAAAGCTCTCCAAATTATGAATAAGACAATATGAACTAAGAAACTCAAGATGTAAAAACATACATGAATCACTAAATACAAAGCTAGGACCGAATGGGTAGCACAACGTTACCACATGGTTCTGGTAGGATAAAATATGTTCTAGGACTCAAATTATGAGTGATACGGAAGATGACTTGATTCTACCAAGATGGTAATTTAATTTTGAGTCTAATAAATGACCCTCGATCTAAATGGAAAATTAAAACCAAGTTAGAACAATTTTAGTGTGTAAATGGCAAACCCAATTTAACACACCAACCCTTAAAACTTTGAAAGGTTCAATTTCAAATGTGAATTATAAATGAGGGACATAAACAAAATGGGTAAATGATCTTAGACTCAATTGGGTAGCATAACTATGCCAAAATGGGTGACATAACACAAAGTTTCGATAACAATTTGAATAAAGAAAAGATAAATTTTCTAAGTGGATAGCATAACACCTCCCTTGCTCAATCATTTTGAGGATAATGTGATTTGGTTAATTTCATTGAGTTAACAATAAGTTTTAGACACAAATCAAGGCCAAGTAAGCTAATGGCAAAGATAAAAATAATCATCTTAAGTCTAAACTGATAAGGTATGACAAAGTGGGGTTAACTAAACTAGCAAGTTTTTAAATGTTCTAGATGGATCAATTGCACAATGAATTTCATACCAAACAATGCAAAATAATTGCACTTTAATTGGGTTTCTACCACACTTGTCTTATTTCAAAAAGGTATTTCCCTTTTTACAACCACTACATCCATCACTTTTTTAGTGTAGTACGATGTCCAAAGTGTAGATACATCCAATGTGCAACTCCAACACTAGAAGATGGTTTAATTTCTCAAACCTTTGATTATAGTAGGAGTGATTGAAGTTAGTGCTAGGAGATGAAGCCCCATGTCAAAGCTTTCCTATATAACTTCCGAGAGGTAATGAAGTTCCCCTTACAAGCCAAGATGCAATAAAATAAATGACTAATAGAAAGACTTTAGGGTCATTTCAAGATCACCCAAACTATTGTAAGTTTTTGGGGAGTGCTTTAAATGACATTCTTTTTATGCCTTGGACTAGGCATTCTTGAAATAAGGATGATGCTTTTGATTCCAAAAGTTTCCTAAAGGGGATGGATGAAAGAAAATACACACAACATCCCTCTTTTTTCCAATCAAATTCTAATTAAATAACTATTGAATACAAATTTGGACAAATGAGTTCAATTTTAAACACCAAGTGAAAATTTGGGTGGTGTTATTTTGACCCCTTGGTCTTAATTGCTAAAATGGAAAAGACTGCACAAAATGACCACATGAAGCAAAAAAAACTTAAGTTCATTTTAATCCCAAAGATTGAAGCATTCAAGACTTATCGTAGATTCAATTTTAATGCACCAATTTTGAAAATGTTCAAGACTTAAGATTGGGTTTAAGCACTAAAATTGAATTTTTTCTAAGATTTAACATGATATGTTCATTTTAGGCACCAAATACCAAATGTGGAAAAACATAGCATGTTCATTTTAAACCCAAATGAAAGTGTGTTTGGATAGTGAAATGCAATCAAAACAACTTCTAAACTAATCCCTAAACTTGAAAAAACACAATTATAAGGGCCTTCTTTGAATCATTTAGGAGTTTGAGCAAATAACATTAAAAATTTAACTCTCTATTTTAATATCGCTATTACATAGTCAATCCCATTGTTTTCTTACAAAATCACAATTTTAGACACCAATATTGCTGTTATGGGTTAGATCAATAAAAAACATAATATCATTGCTCTCTGGATGAAATCGTTGGCCAAATCAACAATATTGCTACCCCTGGAACAATATCACTATTCTACAATATCATTGATTTGAACTAAAAAATCGTTGTTTGGAAAATAATGATTTCATTAAAAAATCACTACTATGTCAGAAATGATATTGCAATAGAGATTAAAATCATGACACTTAGGGATGAAAACGTAATTTACTAAAAAAACAATTTTTTAATATAAAATTTAATTCGTTTAGCTCCCTCATGCCAAGATTATACATAAACATGGTTAGTAATTTGATGGAAAGAGCTTTGTTACCAAATATGTGGGGTACAATCCCACTAGGCATGCCAAAATGTAGAGATTATTACAAAGAGAGTTACTCAAGCATTAGTCAAGAAATCATGAAAAAATGCATTAAATATATTTAAAAACCCTAGCCTATTTATTCATGTGGGGTTTGCTAATAACAATGAGATACAAATGAAATAAAGTAAACCATTGCCTTCCCAAGTGACTCCATTTCTTAAAATTAGCTCAAAAACATGTTATCCCCTTGATTAAGCATTCTTGTCTTCATCAACAATGGTGGCAAACTCCTCCTATGTCTGAATAACACTACATAAAACCTAGGCTCACTATATTAAAACTATCTAATTTGCCTATCAAATGAAGCTTGCTAATGAATAAAAATGATCAACACAAAATATTGTGGAGATAATTTAGCATTATAATTTTGCACAAATAAAGCTTAAAAATTATGTTCATGGCCTCTCTATTTATAAATTTTTGAGATTGATCAGGATCAACCATGACCATCTATCTTAATATCGAGATGTGTGGCTATGAATTAATCTAATTATATAATTAAATCCATAAATATCCCTCATAAATATTTGGGATAGAGGGGAATTTAAGAGGCATGGGAGACCCATAATCTTGATATTTTATGTATTTATGGATTATGGATGCCACCCTATATGATGATGTCATTAGGTGATACAATTAATAAAAATCAATTTCCAAAAATAAATATTCAATAACTCTCATCGAAAATAAACTTAAGATCTTGATTTGGATCAGTTAGCCTTAAACAAGGTTAATCAGCATTTGTATAGTTATTTACAAATTGGCCCTCAATTTATCAAAATAGTCAAAAAGTCATATTACTGGGTCATAATTTGACTTGAGAAGAATTGGAAGGTCATGTTAGATGCATTGGAATTGTATTACCATTTAGGAAGTTTTCAACATAAATTTTTTAAAGGTACATGATGTATACCAATGATTTAGAATAAAAGAGTGATCCAGAGCACAAAAAGGCAAAATCATTATTTTGACTTGAAATGAATTGATCAAAGTTAGGTATCACATAAAAATCATTGCCCTATTTAGGAATACTTTGACCTAAATCAACACTTGTAAATGACAAGTTCAAACCATTTAAGGTGTTTTAATAATTTTTACCTAAAATATGCATTTGAATGCAATTCGAATAAGATTGACAATTTCAACACAAATGGTGTTAGGAATTGGATGTATACAACTACTTAGTCGGTAGTACCCCAAGTTGTTATAGAAAATTATGCATGCATGTCTGCTAAGTCCCCTACTCATTCAAAATTTGATTTTATCTATCAATAATATCATCATATGAAAGAATATATATATTTGACAATAGAAGTAAGTTTAGCTTAGGAAATAGCTTCGTCTATCAATGGAGACCCAGAGGTGCACCTACTCAACTAGGCTCAGGGTGATCATGAACTCTACCCTATGAGAATGGTCTTTGCATATGATAGATAACTTCATTTTAATTATGTAATTAAGGATATAAATGAATTTATTATGTACCTACAAGTTCATATACCTACCATTAGTTAGTGGTTCAACACTTTGAATTATGCTTTGAAGGGAGTTGCAGTGACATGGTGGGAAATTCACAAAAATGATCAACTTGATTGAGATGATATGTGTGAACTTATGATTAGTAGATTCAACTACCATAAGTTATCAGAAGTAATTGACCTTTCTTCCAAGAAAGTGAGTACCCTAAAATCCATATTCACAAATGTGTTAAAGTTTGGACTAAAGAACGTGTGGCATCGAAGTACTAGATTCACATCTTTCATTACACACTAGCTCATTTACCATTAACATGGTATATGCACCAAGAATGTAGGAGGGAAACAAAGAGTTAGGAAAAGGTTTAGAGTGACTTCATACAAATGTTTATTTTTGAAGATGATAACCCTATGGTTCACAATGCACTGCTAAAAATCTAATATTTCCTATACGATGGGTGTACAAAAGATTTAAACACTATGATGGAATCCATTGTGCATAAAAACATAACCCATGATCTAAATACAACATTATAAATATATAAATCTGCCAAGAGGGAAGAACAATCTCTTCTTCATCCATGCCATCAAATATAAGATAAAGAGAAGGAAATTGAAGATTTAGATACTGATGATGATATTGATCTGATTGATTTATTTGAACTTAAATGGCCATTAGAACCCATAAAGGACACAGTCATAGAACCTACTAAATAAGACAAGTTGCATGATATATAAATATCATAATAGGAAGGGAAATGAATGTTAAAAGAATCTATTGCTAAGTAAAAGCATAATATTTACCAATAGCCTATTAAAAATCATGTGGAAAACATCAAAAGTGATGAGATTCCTAAATTAGCATATATAAGAGATTATTGAATTGAATCTAAAGTTTCATAAGCTATGTAACTCCTATGATATTATCAAGATGTGTTTCTCATTAAGTTTTTAGAGGTTATAGGAGTCACTCCATCCCTAGGTGAAATTCATATGTAACTCAAGGAGTATGCATGCCTCATAAAGAAATGGCCATATAAGTTTAATCTAAACATGAATTTGAAAGTGAAGATTGAACTCAATAGAATGTAAGATGTAGGTATAATTTATCCCATAGAAAAGGAAAACTAGGTTAGTCCCATGGTAGTACATCCTAAGAAAACATGGGAGATCAAAGTATGTGGTGATTATCTAATTTTGAATGATGCATGTGTGAATGATCCATTTCCAATTCCCTTCACATATGAAGTTTTAGAATCTCTCACATGTCATGAAGTCTACTCTTTCATGGATGGCTTCAATGGCTATCATCAAATACCCATCATAGAAGAAGACATAGATAAAATGAATTTTACCATGGAATACATACAAGGTAATGCCTTTTGGCCTCAAGAAGGCACATACAATTTTTTCTTAAGTAGTGGTGACTATGTTCAAAGATTTCATTCATGACTTATTAGAAGTTTATCTTGATTATTAGTCAGTATTTTATTTATTTAAAGAAAATTTGTCTATGTTATGCACCATGTTAGAATGATATCAAGCTCTGCGCATTATCATGAATTTAAAAAAATGTTTAGTTTTACACCTTGTGGTGTCTTGCTAGGTCATGTAGTGTGCAATGAAGGAATTTTGGTAGACTGGGCTAAAATTGAAATCATTATAAGCATTCCTCCACCAATCAGCTTAATGAAAGTGAGCTATTTTCTTGGCCATAGAAGGTACTACCAAAATTTTATCAAGGGATATATAGCTATTTTATCTCCATTGGTGTATTTACTATCTAAAGATGTGAAGTTTGTCTAGACTTTTGAGCGTCAAGTAGCCATTATTGAATTGAAGTAGAGACTTGTTACTATACCTATTCTTATACTTATAGATTGAAGTAAACCTTTTCATGTTCACATTTATGATTTGGGTATCATAGTTAGTGTCATGCTTGAATTTATAGGAGAGGGTGGAATGGATTACCACATATTTTTCAAGCCAAAAATTATCTAACATAGAAAATAATTACATGAAAACTGAAAGAGAATCACTAGCTATAGTGTTTGCACTACAAAAATTCTGACACTATCTTCTTGTGACACCATTTTAAGTCTTCACAGATCATCAATCCCTAGGTTACCTTGTCAATAAATGAATGTTAAGAGGACATATTTTAATATGGTTGATGTTATTTTAAGAATTCCAATTTTGCATTAATGTCATTCTAGGAAGAGAAAATGTGGGGATGAATCATCTCAGTTGCATTCCCAATGGTGAAGAACCAGAAGAACTATAAGAAGATTCTCCTCATGCCCATATATTTTGTGTTTCCATGATCCCTATATTTTTGAATCAATTTATAACTTCCTTGAAGGATTACTCCCTGCACACTACTAAGAAAGAGACAAGAAGCATTTTATCACCAGAGTTTTGCCATATACCATTATAAATGGCAATTTGTATCATTTGGGGAAGGATGAAGTACTATGTAAGGTAGTTTTGAAACATGAACAACTAAATATCTTATAGGAGTCACACCAAGGAATTGTAGGAGGATATTTTATCAGAGAATCTACTACTAGAAAATTGTTATAAAGTGGCTTATAGTGGCTAAAACTTTTTTAGGATGCACATAGAGTAGCACAACACTACAAAAAAAGTCAATGCAT
This sequence comes from Torreya grandis, assembly GCA_037957365.1. NCBI lineage: Eukaryota > Viridiplantae > Streptophyta > Pinopsida > Cupressales > Taxaceae > Torreya > Torreya grandis. The sequence goes on from JARHVA010004858.1 coordinate 661,162, forward strand.
GGGTAAACCCCTATAAAAGGATAAAATACCCTTGTAGCCCTTGATATCCAAACAAACTTTTGAATAGTGGGGCATTGATTTTGTTGTACATATCAATCCACCAAGTAAACATAGTAAAGCAAGATATATTGTAACTATGAGAGATTAATTTACCAAATGGGTCAAAGATACTATGACATCAATTGTTGTACAAAGGATATAACTAGGTTTATTTATGAATATTAATACAAGATTTGGTTACCCCATCAAGCTCATTAGTGATTGAGGGACACACTTCTTGAATAATACCATCAAACTTCTTACTAAATAATTCATGATTTATCATCATAAAGTACTGTGTACCATACATAAGCTAACATCCACACTGAGGCTTCTAAAAAAGTGTTGCGAAAAATGTTGACAAAGATCTATGATGCCAAGAGATATGATTGGGAAGATCACATTCATGTGATTTTGTGGGTATATCACACATATTATAAGAGGGATATAGGTTCTACTCCATTTTAGTTAGTCTATGGGATTGAAGTAGTTATGTCAATGGAATATTTGGTACCTAGTCTATGCATTGTAATGGTCATGAGACTAGGGGATCATGAGTCTCTCACCAACAACCTTTTTGAACTAAACTAGATGGATGAGTATCGATGCAGAACATCTTAGAAGTAGGAAGTTCATAAGTAGATCCAAAAAGCATGGCATGATAGGAATCTACATCAAAAGAAATTTCATAAATATCAACCAATATTTTTATATGATAGCAATTTTAGATCATTTTGGGGCAAATTACAAATTAGATGGAAAGGGTCTTATGTTATACATAAAATATCATAACAAAAAACTATTATTTTGAGAGATCTGTAGGGAAATATTTTGCCAAGGTGGGTGAATGGCTATAGGCTTAAGCCCTCCCACCAATAGTCTTAATGGATCTCTTTCTTCTAAGTGAGTAGGTGCTGATTAACACCAATTAGATTAGGATTCCCATTTTTATACGTTTTCTTATGTGTTTATTTTTTTTTGTGTACATGTGTGTGTTTATAGATGATCTCTTCAGTAGATTTTGGGAACTAGAATACCAAGTATAGAATGCTCCAACCATGTGTATAATAATTTAGTTTCACCGTTGTGGATGTTATTAGGAATGAAGGAAAGAAACCAAGTCCAAGAAATGTACTGACAAGTCACATTAAATAAGATGTTCACTATATAATGGTCATTCTTAAGAATTTAATGTCAGATCTAAGGTTTGATTGATCTAATATTCACTAAATTGGTATTTATTCAACACCATCCACTTGTACTCTAGTACAGATAGTGAATAAAATAATGACATATCTCCACACATACACCAATGACTAACTACTTTAATTGCTAGATCAAATAATATTTTACACATCAACATTTGTATTGATGTTAAATAGATAAATCAACATGACATTTACATAGAAACCAATAGGCACGAACCTTATAAATGCATAATCTTGTAAACTAAGTCTGCATTCATCCTTTCAAATATTTTCATGAGTTAAGATTTTGAAGAGCTGAGCTAATGTCACTATGAAAAGACCTAAAAGAGTTTTAATTTCATCACTAAGTAATCATGGATCCTTCACAAATAATTATAGGTTTGATAAAGGCTCAAAAATAATCAATGTGCATCAATCTAGCACTTTGACAAACAAAATTCAATGATCTAGATCCCTTCAATTTTATTCAAGCAGTAGAGAAACTATTTCACCCAGATCCCATCGATGTTATATAACAATTAAATCTTGTAGTCCCACACCACTTCCACTATTTTTCACCTATTTTATTAAGTATGGGATTCATACCAACATGATGAACACTCTGACATGAGGCATCATTTCAAATGATGACATTTTTGTCATCTTGGTACTAGTTGGAGGAATCGACACTTACCTTGCACCAACTGGTAGGTGACTAACCATTTCCAAGATTCTTGGGGCATCTTCCATATTGGATAAGACATGGATATTATATTGAAAAGGTCATAAGGTGATGAATATGGTGGAATGATCAATAAAGGCTCTATCTTAACATTGTGTGTGTTCACTCCACTCTAGAAAGAGATGTTCTTATAGGCTATAAAAAGAGCTTGAACTAGTGAACAAAATAGGATGTTAATTGATGCACTAGAGATCTAAAGAATTAGTTCTACATGCATTATGATGTCTAGCATTAGTATTATATTCATCTTAGATTCTATTAAGGGTCTATTTATATACACCCAAGCTTACCTATGAGCCTTTGAATTATTATATATATTGAGTAAAACATTTACTCTATTCAAAATATCATGCACTCTATTTTATTTGGACTTTGTTTAATTAAGATGAATATTTTATCAAATTGAGCTTGATTTGGTTTATGTGCTTTTGGTAATGTTATATAAATATGAATGTAATGATGTGAGTTCACTTCATTTATGTTAAGTAATGTGTATTCAAGTTTCTATTTTACATCATCAATGGAGTACCTATATTAAATAATGATTTCAACATAGCTTATATGATGATTAAGTATAGATATATCCCATTCCAATCATTGATATACTAACATGAAGCATGAGCCTAGTATGAACACTTGAACTAAAATATCCCCTTGAACCATCTAGTGCCTATATGATGCTAGGCTTAGTTTATCCAAGGATTACCCTTGAATGATGCTAGAACTAGTCCCCCAATCAGACTTGTGCCTATAGACTACTAAGCCTATTCCATAAAAGACTTGTACCAAGGAACCTACTTAATCTTTCCTTGAAATGATAATGTCCTATATATGAATCTTGTGCCATGATAAAACTAGCCCAATGCAGGACCCAGTTCTTTCTCTATTAAGCTTTGATTGAGTGTATAAGGATTGTGTTTTATGTGAATTGATGTCAATGCAACTGAATGTTAAATGTTGAGAATATAAACACAACCCCATATTTATTCCTAGTTGTAATAAGTCTAGAACTAACTTATACATACATTGAAGTGCTTGACTCTAACTTCTCTACAACATTTTGGTTCCATTGTTAAGACATGTGTTGAATTTTATTACTATAATGGTGTGGTAGAATGATGCTTTGACTCTCCAAAAAAAACATTAAGCACTAGTTATAATATTCAGAAGATAACTTTATATTAAAACATCCGACCTTTAGAGGATAAAATCCAATAAAGTGGGTTAAAAACAACCTATATGATGCTTTGTATGAGGTCTTTTTCTATGAATTACTTGAGCATGTCTACTAGTAGTTGGATATATATGTAATCTATAGAGTAAGTAGTTATGGATAGTGATATGAGTGGATAAAAGAGTGTCTAAAGAGGATCAATACCTCAGAATCCAATTGGACTAGAGAAGTAAATAAATGGTAGCAAGGAGCACTAAATAGTTACATGCTTGAGTTCACACTTTCAACATACTCATGCCCTAAATAAGTAGAGTATCAGTTTTTACATGAACCTAGAGGCAAATTTGTGAATTAATTTAGTGTATATCTTAGAAATATAATGGTGGATTATAGGTTTTAAACTTTGGGGATGGAAAGTTAAAGTCCTTCCATGTATGGGCAATGCAAAGGGGGAAAAGGGGATGTGTAGGTAAAGTACAATAGAAAGGGATGAGTAGATTGACACCCAAGAGCTCAAAATATAGAACTATAATAAGAGATGGCATAGGTTGATGGAATATCTAGAACCTAAAAGTATTGAGAGAACCTATATCAAGCAAGAAGGGCATGGGAAGGATATATTGAAATATAATAGTGTAAAGAGGAGAGACATGATGAAGTGATGCACCAAGCTCAATATTTGATAGGTGTGAAATCCACTAGGTTACTATAAAACTTGGTGTTTGAAGATGTACTTGATGCACCTACCCCATTTGAGCCTATGGTGCATGCTCACACACTGGATCCCCCACTTGAAGAAATCACAAGAGTGATAATTGACCCTATTGTCTACATAGATTTTAGATGATTTATAGATTTAGAGTGTAATTTTGTGATTGAACAAATTATTCCCTATAAGGAGGTGAGAAAAAATAGTTTTAGACCATTGGGTGCTATCTCACCACAATAAAAATTGAGTGAAAACATCCCATCTCTGCCTATGTCAATGATACAAAGTGACCAACAACTCACAAGAAGTTGTTTAGTAACACAAGTAAGTAGTACAGTGCCATAAACATTAACAGTGTTGATAATAACAATGGGGCCAATGCCTAACCTAATTATTGGAGGTATTTGAGGGCCATCACCAAGATATATGCTAGGGGACAATCTCCCTAGATTATAGATTCCCCTAGAGTAAATCTACTATGAAATGGCCATGCACTTGTTAGAGTATTATAGTGTGGAAAATGCCACATAATATGTGCTAAAATGTGAAATATAGTGGCATGGTTAGGAAATAATTTAGTCAAAGCACAAGGCAACATAGTTCATGACCACTCTACTTGATGACACCCATACCTAGTATAAGAAATTTGACCCTAACTAGGATATGGTAGATTATGACACCCTAAAGGAGACATTCCTTAAGGAAATTGACATTTCAAAGTTTGAATAGTAGAGCATCACTGCACTGAAAGAGATAACCCAAGGACTCTCAAAAAACATGTGCCTATTTAATGAAAGGTTCAAGATTCTCCTTTTGAAGTTACCTTATGACATAAATCCTTCCCAACATGTGTAATGGTTCATTGGAGGGTTGTTAGTTTCATTCTAAAGAACACTTTCCATGAAGACATTTATTGACCCTCATGAAGTGCTTGAAGCCATACTTGGAGTCGAGGTGGTTGGAAGTACCAATATAGGGATAAAAATATTTATGGAGGCATAGATTACATCCATGGCCTCATAAATCCAAAATATTATCACTATCTCATCACAAGATGATCAAATTGGATTATGGTGAACCAATTATGAAGTAGAAGGCCATGATAGGAATAATTTTTTGCCTTCAACAAAATGTGCACACATTGATTCTAAGTTGTGAAGTATGTCAAAATGCACATGATGTTATAAAATACCCATTATTTTAACATGAAAACCAAGTAAACACAACCAAATATTATCAATTGTACAATGCCTACAGCCATACAATAGTGAATTATTGGGTAATTGATGAGATGCATGAGAACATGGAAAGAGGTGCAAGACAAGATACTACAACAATTATAGGGAAAGCTAACCAAGGTAATGAAGGATATGACCAATATAACACAATATTTAAGATGAAATGAGGTGGTATAGGGTGAGGTTGAGGATGTAATGGTGGAAGATTTCCACCCTACTCATGTTATAAATGTGGTTTAATTGAGCATTATCAACATGATTTACCTACACATCTCATGTGTGGGTATTATTGAGGGTACCATAAGGTCAAATAATGACCCAACATGTATAAGAAGTTAACCCAAGGAAAGCTTGGCATAAACAAGGGTGAAAAAATGATCCAAAATGAGCCAAAAATGGATAAGTAGAATTTAAAATTAGGACTGACCCATACAAAGACAGTCAAAGAGCAAGCAACTACTCACAATGGATTCACCACTCAGTCACCAGTTGTGTCAATACCCAAGTTGAATTTAAAATATGGGGATAGACTTTGCACTAAGAGAATAATAGAGTTTTAACCTAAAGTTATGTCTTACCCATACCCATCATGTTATAAATATATATTACAATAGGCTAGGAATGTAATTCAAAATCTACAAGGAGAGCTCCAGTTAGCATGAGACCTAGAAACATAGGTTGTTACCTCTTGAAATAAGCAAGACATCTAGGAGGTTGAGATAAAAAAATCAATGGATATATTTTGTCTCCTATAAATAGAGGGGATGTTACCCCTATTCTTAGAACATATGGTCCAAAATCTAGTTGAAGTTGTTGACCACACATGGAAAGGGCATGAGAAGTTTGACATATATAAAATGTAGAGTATGATCAAGAAATCCTTGTGAATGACACCATTAATGGTTGGTTTGTATGTGAGGTCCTTATGAACACAAACATTAAGGTCAATATATTGACCAAGAATTTCTAAGAGAAAATGGGGATGCCATCCTTGATTCCTTCCCCTCATATTTTTTATGGACAATAAAACCAAGGTGCAACCCATAGGAATTCTAAAGAGAATAATTGTAGTTATCATGGGAACTGAAATCCATGTTAAATTTGAAATGATTGAGTTGGTAGAATAAGAAAACTACCCAACACTTTTGGGAAGGCCATGGTGTTATGTAAACAATACAAATATGTGCTTCAAGAGGCACTACATGACATTTAAAAATGGTAAGGAAAGGGTAGTTATACCCCTCTCAAGTGACCAAGGACCCCCCTATGTTAAGAGTGTGGACCTCAAGGATTAGACCAACCACATATATAAGATCATGGTGCAAGGCACCGAGACACTAAACCCCAATGATCAAGGAGTGCTTTCTTGGGAAGACAAGTAATTAGCCTCAGATATTACCAATGTTACATGTAATTAATGGGTCAAAGAATCATATGAGACCATTGGTTGAAGATGTTTCTTGGTACATGCAAAGATGACAAAACCAGTGAAGATATGATGGGTCTAGATTGATCTCACTTCTAAAAGGTGTTTTCCTTACACCAAGAAGAAGGGAAAGAGAGTGTTTCACCTTAGTAAGAGTAAGCTTGTAGTGCTCCCAAGATATGTTGGAAGTAACTACTAAGAGGGGGGTTGAATTAATAGATAACAATGCACATTAAATTCCAAAACCATTCCATCATACATCGACTTAATCTATCAACATAAACATGAAAGTACATACATCTAAAGTATGAATCAAGAGCATACATCACATGAACACATCATCTATATGGGAAACCCTCATGGGGGATAAAACCCACTGCACCCTATAATATGGACTAAAATATTATAATAATAAGATATAATTTAGACTAGCTACAAATTATCAAGGAACTACCATCCCTATTTAGTGAGACTACAATCCCACAAGGTGTTACAACACCTGTCTAGCTAAGTAATAATAACTAGACCTTTAAAACGATTCAACTTACAAGGAGGATACAACCCCCTAGATGTTGAGAAACCAAAAAAACATCTAAGAACATTTCCACTTCTGATCTGATGTCTTCTACACTTGATGATGGTGTTATCTTGCTTGCACTTCTTCACCCTTCAATCTCTCTCAAACAACCTCTAGGGCTTACTCATTCAACTAGCCTCTTTTAGGCTCATTAGGTCTAATGACCTATGCATTCACCTTCATCAACTTGATCAGATAATCATGTCTATTATTATTTACTCTCTAATTCTCCTTATTTACCTATACCATTTATTTCAAATGTTATTTTTTTCATTTGGCTCCACTCTCACTCTACAACCACAAATAGGTGAATTAAGCCTTGTATTTATACCACTCCTCTTGGTCTAACCCATATTTTTTATCTAAGATGATTCACACACTTGTATTAAACTTGTAATAGGTTTTCAAACACGTTAAATTTGTGAGACACATTCTTCATAGGTCGGTCATTACCACATTATCCCAAATCCTCCATTAGGCCTTAGTGAGACCTAAAGCAAGTAGGCCTACTCACCCACACGTTACAACTTGGAATCCTTGATACACATTCATCCTCTACCAATGATTCAAAAAAATAAATACTATTAAGAATATACTATTTATCACTCCAACAAATTTACATTCCACCTAGAATACCATCTCACACCTTGAACCTAACAATTAGGTCTTCCTACTCTTTAGGCAACATACACAAAAAACACAATCATAGACATCTAAAGTATACTATCAATTTTATCACATAATAGTATGAAAAAATAATAGTTATGGAACCTAAAATTAATATAAAACACCTCCATGTTATTTATACACTCCAACACAATATAATAAGCTTCAAGAACATCTCTGCTAAAAGACTACTCAGAGCTACCAATGCTTCCAAAAAAATGTCTTGACAAACTGAGATAGAAATATGTCTTATCACCTCAAAAAAGACCACAAAACCACTAATTTTAATGTTTCAACAGGTTTTAAACATCATTATGTTATTTATAAACAATAAAACAAGGCAAATCACCTCCAAACCACACCTACAATAGGACCACTCAATTTGGTAAAACATAGTCAAAATTCAATGAAGAACTCTTGACCCTTTATATCAACTTGATCAATTTATTGAAATATAATATTGATTCATGGTTCTTATGAGGTGTATATATATATATATAATATTTTTTATTCTTTTATATCATAATTCATTGGTCTTACAGACCAATTCCTCAAACTACTCTCACACTGTACATACACATCTAGACAAGTCCTCTTGGCTTCCTCATATCAATACCTCAAATAGTTTATCTAGATTCCAAAAAGATTTATTAGATAAATTAGGTCTCAAAATAAATAATTATTTTAATTATATTTAATAAATATTATCAAGGAACCTCAAACACTTCACTTTCCTCATCATGCCTATAGCAGTCTTCTTGATTCAAAAACATAGTCATGGTAAACATGACTCCTAACACCTATAGAGTCACTTCCTTGACTTAAAAATTTATTAATTATATCCTTAAAAAATCTTATATAAAATTAAAACACTAAACCATAGATGTATAGTTTCAAATATGGAACATATGGATCAACTACTAGAACATACACCTTCACAATTTTCACTCACATAGACTGATCGACTTGAGAGCACTTTATTGATTATGTAAGGGCAAAAAAATCACTTTTAACTTAAGGTAACATTATTAATAGGTTTTAAAAAATACCCAAATCCATTGGAATCTTCTCTAAAAACCTAAAACCGATCCCTAAATAGATTCTCACTCTGACTAGCATTTTGTCACTATTTTCACTATTTGCACATTTAACAACCAGCCAACTTTAATGTTAAAAATGATTGACACATAATATTATAATTTAAAACACAATTATATATATATATATATATATATATATATATCAATAATAATTATTTACCTTCAAACTTCAATAAATTTCATGTGTTTATTAAGTTAACTTTGCCTATACCACTAAAGACTTTAGAAACAAGTTTCTTTCTCTACCTTCTACTCACTTCCCTGACACACCAATGCCATTTGGAGGTGCTTGGAAGAATCCTATGCACCTTCCAATAGTAAATTTTTTTCAACTAATCCATTATATTCCATATCCAACAAACTTTATCCAATCGAGTCACTATAAGGGTTTCTAGGAGGGTTTTGACCAGTTTACATTCTTAACGAATGTTCATAAAGATCTATCCCTCAATCCATTGAAAAATACTTGGAAATACTTCTTAGGTAATTTTTACACCTCTCCCAAAAGGTTTAGGTCACCATGAAATCTCTACACATGCCAATAAGTATTATAACTTTCTTCTTGACCTAGGAAACCTTCAATTTGCATGTACAAGTGTCCTTCTAACATACTATCTTGCTTTCTCTTCATCCTTAGGACCTAAAACTTGGTTAAAAACTTTGAAAAACCTTATCATACCTCAATACATTCTTAAAAGAGTTATTTTATCTTGAAAACTAACTTTGACTCACCAATTGGACCTTACTATGTCACTATGCACACTAGGTCTAGGACTAAAGTCAAAACTTGAACAAATAACCACCTTGAAACCACTTCAAAAGCTCTCACCATCTTATTAACAAGTCATACACCTTTATTCCATACTCCTCATCTTACCTCCATGTTCTCCCTATTCTCAACCTTCTCAACACACTAGGATATCAAGCTTATGCCACCAAACAAGGCTACCAAGCCTATGCCAATCACACTTTATCTTATCTCCTTGACTTGTATCACTATAAATATTATATAAAAAAACATGACAAACCTCAAAAAATTCTTACCTTAGCTCATATGCATCCAAACCTACATTGCACACCTTCATTCTCAACCTCATCACCATCATGACATCACCTCTTTGTCATTACCTTTTGACATCAATGCATATGATATCATATTTTGACATCAATGACAACATACCTACAACAATCTCCCCCTTTTTCATTAATGGAAACCTCTTCTTCTCCTTCTCCCCCTCCTAGGATCAGAGGACTATGTTGGTAAGATTAAAAGGATCATATGTCCACTTTATCATTATTGACAACCTATTATTTTCCTTACCCCCCTTTGCCAATAATGACAAAGTGGACATATGCTCCTCTCAGTCTTACCAACATATTCCTCTGATCCTAAGACCTATCCTCTTATAAATTCCCCCTTATTCCATGCATGAAGAATCAAAAGATTGTCAAAACTCATGACTTGGTTTGATCAAGTCATCATATCAACCTTCTTCATTTCTCAATTGTAGAAAAAATCTCAATCAATACTGAAGCATCTTCACAAATTCCCCCCCCCCCTCACATCATGCATAATTCCACCAAGAAATTCAAACTAACTGAGTTAGCTCCCTCTAACTCTATGCTCCATCTAGAAAGATTCATTTTCAACAAGTTTATTTTAGGTTTGCAAATAAATATTCAAGTGATACACACATATAATCAATATCCTCATTGAAACAAAAATAAATATCATGGATACCTAGTCAATGTGGATCCACTCCTTCTTTCTTAGATATTATGCCTTTAAGAATCTTTCTTTCCAAGACCCTTAATCGATGAAGGCTCCTACCACTACAAGATACCTTCTTAGATAACACACAATCAATACAGGGTCTGAGAGACCTCATACACTATAACAAACCTCTACAATCCCTCTTTTAAGCATGATAACATGTTTCCAAACATATCAAGAATCTTACCAAATCATTTTTTTCTTATGGAACAACTCATCTTCATGATCAAGCAACTGTGCCAATACCAATCTTCAATATTTGATATATAAACTCATAATCTTTCTTATGATGACTCAGATATTGTCATATTTAGACTATTAAATCATTCTAAATCAAGTATAATATGCCAACATGTTATTTCAATACATTATGAGGTCATTTAGATATCAAGGAAACAAGACATCTTCTCAAAAGAACATTCAAAGGCACAATTGTAATCTTCCTCATTTAGATCACTAGCATCTAGATATGCTAAAGTAAAACATCATCTATAGAATATTTTAAGTTCCTTCATGTCTTCACCCATACGAAAACTAATATTCTTATGCTTATATGATATCAACTAGATATCACATGACATACCTTCAAGAACACTTTATGAAAATCTCCTTCAAGTTGTAGGAAGCATGATAAGATACATGAATGATCACCTAAAAACAATTTGTGAACATCTTCAGGTCTCTTTCAACATGATGGAATCATTATCATATCACCTCTGATATTCAAAACAAATGAACATCTGTATACCAAAATTTCATTGGTCTTAAGAGACCAATCTTCAACATTTATATCACTGCTCTATCTTTGTCTTCTAAGGCACCATCTGAGCTCATACAAATGCATCATGAGCATCTATAAAACTAGATTAAACATTGGAAAAACCTTTATCTAATGATCACTGAACATCACACATCATTACAAGGCTAATTATATCCCTTAGGGTTTGTAAAACATCAAACCCTTAATTCACTTTCTTCCATATTTTGAGTTGTATCTTCATTTTAAGCAACAAATTGATCATATATAGAGCATCTATAGGTGTTATAAGACATCAAGAACATCTTCAGCCATCTTGACCAATTACCTTGACTTTTTGAGAGCATGAAATAAATTACCTTGTCACACTAGTTTGCCAAGGACATGAACCTTCAAGCCCAACCAGTCTTTAAGTTGACTTTTTTACATAAGAAAACACATTTAAAATAGATACAAAGCATGAAAATGATCTTCATGGAGCTAGAAACATCATATAACAAATATAACATCAAATAATACCATTATTCATGTTTTAATCCTCTTTTTCTCAATCTAGGTTCATCATTTCAAATACAAATTACAAGCTTTGACATTAAACCACATTTATTGCACTTGTACAGATGGTCAAACTTTCTAATCACCTTGGAGGTCTTATAAACTTAGTCCTCTTAAAATTTTATTATTACATCACCTTGATTTGAATTTATCTATGACTTTTATAATCCATTCTTTATAAACTGGTATTCTTCACAAATTTGAATTTTCAAATCCCAATGGTCATATTTTCGTACAAAATTGGCTAAGTATGAAAACAAAGAAATATGCTTAGCAGACAAAATTTGAACTTCCATAACTTTTAATATACTTCATATCAAGACCTAAAATTTGAAACCTATGAACTAAGAACAAACCTAATCAAATCCATATGACCATTTTATTATGACTCCTCCACATGTGTGTATGCTAACATCATCAATTTGCTTATTTAGGAATATCTATCAAGGAGACAAGTCAAATGTAGATCTTTACAATACCTCTCTTAAATAATTATTTTGTATTCCAAAATTTACCTAAGTACTAATAATCACATTATATGACTTATCATATCATCTTCTAAGACCTCCAAGACCTATACTACTATCATATACTCACAAAACATCCTCTTGACTTCTTTGTCTATGCAAACAAGACATCAACACTCTATGATTTAATGAAACACACACAAACCTTCCATTGAATATTTTAAAATCAAACTATAAACATGAAAACATGCTCATACATTTTTTACTTCATGAAGATTCAGATATACCTCAATTAAATCTCATACTCTAGGCTACTAATAAAACCATTTCCTATCTTTATTCTTTCATGTTAGTTGATCAAGAGACCAAATTCAATAAGATCTACTATTCAACTTAGGTTTGATATTGGATTTAGCTTCCAAAAATTCCTTATTATTTGACCTTGTTAGTGCCATCATTCATACCTCTATGCAAACTTCAACTTTGATCTTCATAAACTTATCCATCTTTATAAACAAGATGAATATTGTCTTCAACATACCTCAAAATACTTTAGGATCACCTGTAGGTTGTTAAACCTCCTCTAAAGGTGTGGCTCTGATACCAATTATTGAAATTAGCTACTGAGATGGGGGATGAATCAATAGATAATAATACACATTCAATTCCAAAACCATTCTATCATACATCTGTGATCTAGGAATTTGACTCAAGAGAGGATGGTTAGTATTATGTTAGTTCCAAAATGAAAACAAAATGAAATAAACACATTAATAGCATAACATCTCTAGGCCTAGACACTAGGGAGATATTATTTAATAATCATGAATTAAACACAACTAAAATTCAAAAGAAAACTCTTTAACTTTCTTGGATGCTCCAAATTATTTTTGTGGTGGCTTGCTTGGCTTGTGCTCATGAAGTCATTGGCAATGGAAGCTTGACCACCTCCATCTCTCCTTGGCACATTTGGCTTATGGTTTAGCTTGGCTTGGAATAAATTTGGCATTATAACACTCATTGCTTGAAGCTTTTTGGAATAAATCATGCATTATAATTTTTCACTAATTAAGCTTAGTAATGATGTTGTGAGGCCTCCTATTTATAGATTTTTGGATTTGATCAGAATCAATCTCAGTCGTCCATCTCAAGATTGAGATGCGTAGTTGAGGATTAATTCAATTTTTCATTTAAAATTTTTAATTATCCTCATCATGTAATTGGAATAATGGGAAATTAAGATGCATGGAGGGCATCATGGAAGGCATTGATGAGGCATGGAGGGTATGAATCCTGATATTTATGGCATTTATGGCCTAGGGATGTCTTCCCAAGAAATGAGGTCACTTGATGATGTAGATATTCAATATTCATTTATGAAACAAATTATTCAACAAGTCTCCATAGAATTATTTATTAGGCCTCAATTTGAGTTAATTAGCTCTTAAACATGATTAAGCACTTTATGCACAAATTACTCAAATTGATTAGAATATCTTGTTATTGGTCCTAAATTTGACTAGATTAGAATTGGAAGTACATGTTAGATACATTGGATGCATATTCCCATTTATAATGTCCTCAACAAAAAATAATAAAGGCACAACTCTTGTGCAAAATATTTGATAGAAAGAAAAATCCAGAGCACATAGGCACAAATTTGGCATTTTGACTCAAAATAGATTGATCAAAGTTAGCTGGCCTATAAATTACATTGCCCCATTTAGGGATACCCCAGCCAAAATTGGCACTTGAATATGTCATTTTTACATCATTTAACATGTTTTAGTGTTTTTAGGCTAAATTGTGTATTTTAGGTGGAAACTAGCCAAAACCCTGATTGTAGGTTATCGATGGCTAGTTTTAGGTGTCTACAATTTGCCCCTATTTGGAAAGGCATTGCAAACCATAGGCAAATCAATGTCTTCTCAAAGAATGAGAAATGGCCTGTATGCCAAAAAAAAGATGAATATTTGAAGAATAAAGCTCCAAATGGTTTTGGGAAGCCTATGATGATTCCCCCTCGAGGGAGTGGTTGTCACATATGTTGATGGATGGTTCCTCAAAAGAATAAAGAAGAAAGGTGGAATTAACCTGTGGTTGAGATTAATCCAAATGAGAAAATGCTTGTATGCATTGATGTAAAAAGGATACTTATTTACCCAAAGATAGTTATAATCAGGAATAAAATTCAAAATAATGATTCGCCCATAGTGGTTATAATCATTAAGAGGGCCTAGATTGGCTAAAGATGATTGTGCCCTAGTTAGGGATGATTAGCAAGCATAACTCAAGGATATAAATTGGAATACATATTAAAGATGAGTGAGTGTAAAGTGATGAATAAAATAATAATATTGATCAATGTGAATGATTTAATTATAGCTACCAATGAGGATATTTTCATCCTGAGTAACAATGATTCAACTAGAATGGTCATTGGGTTAATTTTATCAAGGTGGGTGGGAGGATTTACCAAGGTGCCAAGGAGAAACTTTTGTGGATCTATTGATTGTAGACCTTCGTGAAGATAGTTTTTGTTGTAGCATGTGATGGTAGGATTCATGATAGAATACCATGAAGACTTGGTCAAAATATGCATAAGGATTAACTCTTGATCCAATAAACACTCAAAAAATAATGCATCAATGATATAAATCATGATGATAATATTGATGAATGAATATAGATAGACTCAAGAATAATGTGTGTAAGGAATCACCCAATGAACACATATAGGCTGAGTCAAGGCAACAGTGCTGAAAGTAAACAAATAGGGAAGAGAATAAACAAAAAAATAAACAAACAAACAAATTGAAATAAACAAACAAACAAAAATCTTGCAAATAAAATCAAAATAAATCATCCTAACAATGGCAATGCCCCATTAAGGCAGATCGAGGATAACTGACTAGGCTTAGACATGATAAATATTTTTGTATTCTAAAATGTTATGAATGTTTTTGGAATTTTGAGGTATCTTAACTCATTATAGAATGACAAGAAACCTACTCATAAAATGGTGAGAGCATTTGGCTTAGGTTGTTCACAAAACAATGAGAGCATATAAAAAGGGGGACTGAGGTGACCTTAACATGAATTGAGCATGACTCACATAGTCCCAAAATTACCTCAAGTTATAGAAATTACATCCATATAAAAGGCGGGGAAAAAAACCAACTAGGTCCCAACAAGTTCTTAAATCTGGCAAATGGCTAGTCAAATGAAAACAATGATGGCATGGTGATGCGATAATGCATGACAAACAAGTGTTGCCCCTATTTTTCCCATAGGAAGTTATAAATAGGATATAATGGCATAGGTCAATGATACTAGTTTTCCCATAGGTAGTTATAATTAGTAGCAAGACTGGTAAAACCCTAATTTTCCCATAAGTAGTTATAATCAAGCTCACATAAACAAATATGGATATAGGATGAAAGATATCTTGCCAGATTAACTATCACACTACTTTCATAGACTGTCATTGTAAAAATATATTGGATTGATTATTGAAACTTGATTAGAATCTTCTCATAAAAAGTGTAGGGAGAACCAAAGGAACCAATATCAAAATAAGATTGGGTAGGATGACTAAAAATAAGCTTTGGTCTAGATAGGAATGGAATGATATGATGGTATGGTAGTTGCTAAATATAATGATGGTTTTAGATAGATTGGATAAAATGGTAAGAGGGTTATCCATAAGTGATGGGGGTAAATGGATGGAAAATTGATATGTAATAATGTTGATGGCATGGCAATGTGAAATGGTATGGTACATGTTTTTGGCTTAGGTATGGTTTTTTATTCTATTATTCCTATTGAGATCAAGATGCACATCCTAATCAACAAATGATATGAATAGAATACTTGATCATGTTAATTATTGTCCTACACCTCATTTGAATAGCTACTCTATCAAAATGGCCTATAGATTTGGTTGCTAAGAATGCTTTTATGATCTTCATTGGTCATTGATTTTGATTCTTTCATGTATTGAGACAAGGTATCTTTGTAGCCTCTACAAAGGAAAGTGCAACCATGGATGGTAAATATGGAAATATAATGGATGGTTGGTCTGACTGTGAAATGGAATGGTAGATGATAATGGAATGTATAATGGTGGGTAAATAAATAAAGATCTGGAATTTTAGTCACACATAATGTTGTTGATGCCAAATTTGACATAATTTTGGTTGTGGTGGGGATGAATACTTTTTATTTTAATAGGACCACCAAAATTTTCTATTTTTTGATCTTGAGAGTAACTACCATATAATTAGATTGTATATTAGAAGCTATTTTGATTTGATCTTTGATTTTATCTTCAGTAAATAATGAACTTATATGCTCAGCTATTGGTGCCCCAATGAGGTTTTCACCAATGAGGTTGTCTTTATTGTCCCATAACACCTTCGAGAAGGTTTCACTAAGGAATGTTGACTTTTGAATTTGATTATATTCTATAAATTTTGAAAAATTCTCACTAAAATATGTTGATTTTTGACTTTGATTATCCCCTAGTGCCTTCAAAAAGGTCCCACTAAGAGAGTGTTCTTCTGCTTCATGAATGTTGTCTTGGCCTCCTTACTCTTATTCAACCACTATGATACCATGGATGAAGTTAAATAAAGTATGATTCTATCCATCCCAATCAACACTTGTGGGATATGGAATGTTAATGATATGACTATTTTGGTTGATGGTAATGACCTGTGGATTGGTAATGGAATGGGGAGAGGTTGCACAATCCACATAGAAGATACTGGGAGAACTTATCTCAAAGCTGAAGTACTCATCCTAAAAAACCATAGAATGATCACAAATGTATTCAAATTGATATGTGAGTCATGCATAATGAATGTTATAACAACCATAAACATATTCTTCTTTTAAATCTAATTCTAACTCATAGGACTCTAAATCTGATGTTGAGATAGATGTTGATTATAATTCTGATGCTAAATCCAATGGTGGTTCAATAATAGAACATAAATCTAACTCTAATTCTTCATATAATGGGTACTCTATTATAATTATTTATTTTTAAATATTTGGTTTTAGATAAGTAATAACCTATGATGGCATAACAGGCTCCACAAAAACTAGTTTGTCAAAGTGAGACTCCTCTAAGATGGGAAATAGGTCAAGAGATAACTCCTAATAGAATAGCTTGTCAATATGAGGCTCTTGAAAAATAGGCACATGATTGAGATAATGATTTTCACAAAGGTGGTTATAATCATTAATAAGTGACTTAGCACAGACTGGATCATCAAAGTGAGACTCCTTGACAACTGGTATAGGATCAATAGGAAATTTATCATAGGTTGACTTATCACAAATGGTTGGTTCAAAAAAAACATCTCAAATTGTTTGTTTTTCTTGACCTTGGTTTCTAATGAGTTGTAAAATACCATTTTTAAACATATCTTGGTATTCAAATGATTAGATCGGTTGAGATTTAGTTGGGATTGGTACTGGATGAGGAATGACTTATGATTGGATAATGGTACGGCCTTGGGGATCATGATTATTTACATGATCCAAAAGACAAAGTCTTGAGATGGTAATGATAGGGAGTTTTGGATCATGATTTCTCACACAAGCTAAAGTATTAGGTCCTAGAATGATGAAGAGGTGGTGTGGAGCTTGGTTACTTGCACAAGCCAAAAAACTAGGTCTAGGAATGGTAATGGTATTCCTTAGATATTGCGGAGTTTGATGGCTCATATAATCTAAATGAGGGTTAGGGGTAGCTAATTATTAGATAATAAAAGGATGTCCTAAAACTTTATTTCTTGCATAATCAAAAGCATCCAAGTCTTCCTCATAAACTATATCATCCCAATCATTAGTTGACTCATAAGTTGGTTCTTGGTTGTGTTCCATGTAATGATTATTGAAAAGAGGGTGTGGATTTGTATCCCAAAAAACATTATCCACAAATTCCTCTTCACAAGCCTCTTCAAACTAATCAAAGGCTTGATTTGGATCATAAGTTGTTTCGTGACTTTTTCCCATTAATGATTAATATGAGGTAGATAGAAATCTATCTCATAAACCATATTAGCATCATTGGGGTCTTGACAAAAGCCATAAAAGTCATTTTTTTCAGCCATTCTATCATAAGTTGGATTGTAAGTGACTTCACAATAAGTGTAGTGAGACATATCCATGTAAATTTTGAAAGCTTCAAAAATAAATAGACTTAGAGTTCTACAAACTTTGAAAAAAACTATGTCCAAAGGACAAATAGTATAAGCTTGGTCTAACTTGGTCAAAAGGTGGAGCTATATCTCCAATGTGGTTTGAAAGTGGATTTGTATCTCCCAGAATGATTTGTGTGAAGACTTGGCATAAAATAACTTAATATCAAATGTCTAATGTCAAATGTCATACACATAAAAGGTCAAGCATCTAAATAAAAAATGGCATGTCAAAGGTCTAGGTCAAAGTGTTCCAAATAACGTCTAAACTAGGAAAGGGAAAAGTTGAGTTGCTAGGTATTTTGTCCAAACATGGAGTCAAAATCTAGGCTTAAACAAATAGGCATGTGCTAGGAATCTTAAATAAATAATGTCAAAATCTAGACTTGAAATAAAGGCAGATGTGATTTGATTTAATCTAACAAGTTGGGATAAGGCATAAGATAAAAGGCACACGAAATCAAACATAGCACATGAAATCAAACATAAACATGATCAATTGGCATAAGGCATAAGATAAAAGGCTCTTTGAAAAATGTTGTGTTCTATCAAACAAAATCACAAATAATGATGAGGATAGGCATTAAAAAAACAAACCACCAATAGTTTTTAAATTTGGGTAATTGATTAACCAATATTATACAACCTAAAAGAGAAATATATATGTATCAACCCCATGAATTAAGGCTTAAATAGAAATCAATCAATGTTTGGATTTAAACTTAACAAGGATAATTGAAAACTCAAATTTGAAAACTAATATTTTACCAAATAAGATAGACAAGATTGGACAACATGATGACACAAAATAGAGGTCCGAATGGTATACAAAAAATGGTTTGAAACAAATGGTTTTTTGGCACATGGTAAACTAGTCTTGAAATAAATTGAGTATCCTAATGGCATAAACATGCTTGAATGATGTGGTAAATGCTATGTTTTAAAATACTCAAAGGCACAAATGGTTTGACATGATTTGGGTAGCATAACACTACCCTCTTCAACTCAAATGACACACATACAAATAATTTTAGCAAAAATTTCAAGGCACAAGTGTGGTGTAAAATGGCCAGTATAACACCTATTTAGACAAAAGAGTGACTTATAGACAAATTGGTTTTGACATGGCTTATACACAAACACACAAGTTTTAGTCTCAAAACATACCAAATGAGAAAATCACCCAAAAATACACCAAGTATAATCATCCAAATCCTAGCAAGGGTATGGCAAAATAGGGTTGACTAAAATTAGAAAGATTTTAATCATTATAGGGGAATCAATTTCACAATGACTTTCATGCCAAATAATGTAAAATAAAATCACAAATTTTGGGTCCATATCACTCAGCTTATTTCAAAAAGGTCTAGTCCTTTTTGCAACCACTACATCTTGTTGTTCACTCAGTGTAGTGCAATGTCCAAAGTGCCACTACGTCCTATGTGCAACTCCAAAGGAGCTAAATGAAGTCAATGCTGGGCTATAAAACCCTGGGTTAAAGATTCCATAAAGAACTTGTAGGAGGTGATGAAGTCCCCCTCACAAGCCAAGATAAATAAATAAATAAATCATGAAATTAGAAAGACTTTAGGGTCATTTTCAAGGTCACCTAAACTTTGATGAGTTTTTAGGGAGTGCTTTAGATGACTTTATTTCTAAGCCTTGGACTAGGCTACTTGCAATAGGAATGGCATTTTTGATTCTAAGGATTCCATATAGGGGAAAAAAGGAAGAGCATACATGCAACATTCCTTTTTTTTCCAAAAAATATTCTAACTAAACAACTATTGCAAGCAAGAATTGACAGGTGTGTTTAATTTTAAACCCAAAATGAAAGATTTGGTAGTGTTCATTTGACCCCATAGTCTTAGTTATAAATTTGAAAACTAATGATAAAATTATTTAAGAACCTTAAATGTTACTTTAAGAACCAAAATAATGTTTCTAATTCATTTTAAAATAATTCAAAAGGTGGTTTAAAACATGATTCATCAAATTTGAAATCTACTGGTTACCCGTCTACCCTTAAGGCATCACCCCAAAAGCAAATATGTTTGATTAGAAACATTTTAAATAGATTTTCCAAATTTTGAATAAATATATGAAAATTAAAGATAAAATAATGTAAAATTATAAAAATTTAGGAGAAAACATATGGTTTTAAAAATAAAATCATCTAAAATATAGTCTGTATGACCCCAAACCAAGCATTTTAAAATAACTCTCATGTTTGTGTTTTTAAGAAAACACAGTGACCAATGTTGGTTATATACCACAAAAGTTAGTAATGTCTAGCTAATATATAATTGATGTCAATTCTTCTATTTGATGTCAGTTGAGCTAGGTAATTGATGTCGGTATTTCCTACCGATGTTGGTTACTGTGTAAACCTATGGTAACACAAAATGGAAAAATAAAGTTAGAAAATCAATTTACAAGAGTTTTAAAGGTCCAAATGAAGATTTTAAAGATGCAAAATGATATTCTTCATGTGTGATATACATCTTGTCCCATTGGGCATGCCATATGTGATCTAGGAATTTGACTCAAGAGAGGATGGTTAGTATTGTGTTAGTTCCAAAATGAAAACAAAATGAAATAAACACACTAATAACATAACATATCTAGGCCTAGACACTAAGGAGAGCTTAGTTAACAATCATGAATGAAACACACAACTAAAATCCAAAAGAAAACTCCTTTACCTTCCTTGGATGCTCTAAATGTTTGTTGTGGTGGCTTGCTCGGCTTGTACTCTTGAAGTCATTGGAAATGGAAGCTTGACCACCTCCATCTCTCCTTGGCACCTTTGGCTTGTGGCTTGGCTTGGCTTGGAATAAATTTGTCATTATAACACTAGTTACTTAAAGATTTTTGGAATCAATCTTGCATTATAACTTTACACTAATTAAGCTTAGAAATGATGTTGTGAGGCCTCCTATTTATAGTTTTTTGGATTTGATCATAATCAACCTCAATCGTCCCTCTCAAGATTGAGATGTGTGGTTGAGGATTAATTTAATTTTGCAATTAAAATTTATAATTATCCTCATCATGGCATTGGAATAAGGGGTAATTAAGAGGCATGAAGGGCATAATGAAAGGCATGATGAGGCATGGAGGGCATGAATCTTAATATTTGTGCCATGTATGGCCTAGGGATGTCTTCCCAAGAAATGAGGTCACTTGATGATGTAGATATTTAATATTCATTTCCAAAACAAAGTATTCAACAAGTCTCCATGGAATTCGTGATTAGGCCTTAATTTGGGTTAATTATCTCTTAAACATGATTAAGCACTTTATGTAAAATTTACTCAAATTAATCAGAATGTCTTGTTATTGGTCCTAAATTTGACTAGATTAGAACTAGAAGTTCACGTTAGATGCATTGGATGTGTATTCCCATTTAGAATGTTTCTAACAACAAATAATAAAGGCACAAGTCTTGTGAAAAATATTTGATAGGAAAGAATAGTCTAGAGCATGTAGGTACATGATCCGGACAATAATTCAGATAACAATTTGGATGATGGGTCCACCCCATTTGATGGCGGAACTTCTGCGAGCCGTAACTTTTGCACCGTAGCTCCAATTGACTCACCGTTTGAACTATTGGAAAGATAATAATGAGGAGAATGTCATGAGATGCCATTGAGCTTTGATCAATGAAGTTTGACCCCCTAAAACCCAATGAAAGTGTCTCAAATTTCAATTTTATTAGTCCAGTCTAAAAATAGTAAGTTTCTAAAAATAGTAATTCCTCAAATTCTGTATTGTTGTAAATCGTGGAAGTCGAACCAATTCATCTCCCTCGAGATTGGTGACCTTCCACATCCTACCCACACCTTCAAAACATGTATAAATGAAGATGTAACCTGAAAGGGAAATTGGACATCTCTTCTCAGAGATAAGCATATGTTTAGGTCTGCAATTTTGATAAATAAAACATCTCTTTTCAGAGATAGCATTATTTGAATTGTGTTATTCTTATTTCTTTGAATTATTTCAGCCAAAGCTTTTGAGTTTTGGATTAGTACAAATTTGACATTTTGACTTGAAATAGACTGATCAAATTTAGTTGGCCCATAAATTTTATTTTCCCCATTTAGGGATACCATGGCCAAAATTGACACTTGAATATGTCAGTTTTACATCATTTAACATCTTTTAGTATTTTTAGGCCAAATTATGCATTTTAGGTGGAAACTAGCCAAAATCCTGATTAGAGGTTATTGGTGGCTAGTTTTAGGTGTCTACAACATCAAATTGATCTATCAACATAAAAATGAAAGTACATACATCCAAAACATGAATCAAGAGCATACACCACATGAACACATCATCTATGTGGGAAACCCTCATGGGGGATAAAACCCACTAAAACTTAAAAGATGGACTATAGCCCTATAATAAAAATATCTAATTTAGACCAGATGTAACTAATCAAGAAACTAAAATCCATATTTAGTGAGACTAAAATCCCACAAGGTGCTATAACACCTATCTAGCTGAGCAACAACAACAACTAGACCTTTAACAAGTTTTACTTTGTAAGGAGGATAAAACCCCTAGATGTTGAGAAACCATAACAACATATAAGAATATATCCACCTCTGATATAATTTATTCTACACCTAATGATGTAATTATATTTCTTATACTTCTTCTTCACCCTTTAACCTCTCTCAAATAGCCTCTAAGGCTTACTCGCTCAACTAACCTCTTTTAGACTAGTTAGGAATAATGACCTATGAATTAACCTTTATCACCTTGATCAGATAAGAATGTCTAATATTATTCACTCTTTGATGGTACTAAATGAACTTTACCTTTATATTTCAAAGTTTATCTCCTTTTCTTGGCTCCACACTCATTCTACAACCACAAATATGAAAATTAAGCCTTGTACTTATACCACTTCTCTTGGTCTAACCCATATTGGTTGGCCAAGATGCTTAACAAATTTTATTAAAATTTAAATAGGGATAAATACACGTTACATGGGTGAGTCACACACTTCATAGGTCATCCATTACCTCATTATCCCAAATCCTCCATTAGGCCTTAGTGAGACCTAAAACAATTAGGCCTACTCACTCACACATTACAACTTGGAATCATTGGCCCATGTTAATCATATAAAACACTTAAAAAAAATAAATAATGTTACAAATATAACATTTATCACTCCAAAAAATTCCATGCCACCTGGAACACCATCTCAAACCTTGAACCTAACGATTAGATCTCCTCGCTCTTTAGGCAACATACATTGAAAACACAACCATAAACTTTAGAAGTACACTATCAATTTTATAACATAATTATATAAAAAAATGATATTTATGGAACATAAAATACCTATATAAATACTGCATGCAATTTATACATTTGAACTTATGCTAATAAGCTTCAAGAACATCTCTGCTAAAAGACTACTTAGAGCTACTAGGACACCCAAAAAATGTCTTGATAAACTGAGATAGAAATATGTCTTATCACCTAAAAAAATATCACAAAAACACTCAATAATATGATTAAAGAATTTTTAAAACCTAATTATTTTATTCATAAATAATAACACAAGGCAAATCACCTCAAAACCACACCTGCAATAGAACCACTCAGACCAGTAAAACACAGTCAAAGTTCAATCAAGAACTCTTGACTATTTACATCAACTTGAGCACTTTCATGAAATATAATAATAATTAATGGTTCCTATGAGGTATATAAATTAACATAAAATACTTATTATTCTTTTTATATCATCATTAATTAGTCTTATAGACCAATTCTTCATACTACTCTCACACTATACATACATAGTTAGACAAGTCCTCTTGGCTTCCTCATCTCAACACCTTAAATAGTTTATAAAGATTACAAAAATATTTATTATATAAATTGGGTATCAAAATACATCAGTATGTTTATTATATTCAACAAATCTTATCAAGGAACCTCAAACACTTCACTTC
This sequence comes from Torreya grandis, assembly GCA_037957365.1. Taxonomy (NCBI): domain Eukaryota; kingdom Viridiplantae; phylum Streptophyta; class Pinopsida; order Cupressales; family Taxaceae; genus Torreya; species Torreya grandis. The sequence continues at coordinate 685,769 of JARHVA010004858.1, forward strand.
CCTCAACATGCTTGTAGTAATCATCTTGACTCAAAAACATAGTCATGGTGGACAGGAATCCTAACACCTTTGGAATCACTTTTTTGACCTATAAATTTATTAATGATATCATTAAAAAACCTTATATAAATTTAAATACTAAACCATATATTTATAGTAGAAAATATGAAACATATAGATCAACTACTAGAATATACACCTTCACATTTTTCACTCACAGAGACTGATCAACTTGAGATCACTTTCTTTATTGTGTAAGGGAAACACCATAAATTTAAAATTAATGTAACATTATTAATAAGTATAAAAAATACCCCAATCCATTGGACTCATCCCCAAACACATGGAACCCATCCCTAAATAGATTATTAATTTGACTAGCTTTTTGTCACTATTTTCATTGTTTGCATATTTAACAACTAGCTAACTTTTATGCTCAAAATGATTGACAAAAAATAATAAAATTCCAAACCAATTAAATATATATAAATAATAATTATTTACATTAAACCTCTAATATCTTTCATGTGTTGACTCAGTCAACTCTACTTGTAGCACTAAAAACTTTAGAAACAAGCTTCTTTCTATACCTTCTGCTCACTACTCTGACACACCACTACCACTTGAAGGTGATTTTAATAGTATTATACATATTAAAATAGTCAAAATTGGTCAAATAAATCATTATATTCCATATCCAACAAGATTTCTCCAATCAGGTCACTATAAGGGTTTCTAGGAGGGTTTTGACTACTTTACATTCTTAACAAATGTTCATAAAGATTTATACCTCAATTAATTATTAGGTTGATGTTAAACCTCTCCAAAAATTATTATGTCACCATAAAAACTATATACATGCCAATAATCATTATAACTTTCTTCTTGAGCTAGGAAACCTTCAATCTGCATATACAAGTGTCCTTCCAACATAGTATCTTACTTTATCTTCATCCTTAGGACCTAAAACTTGGTAAATTTTTTTTAAAAAACCTTTTCATACCTCAATACATTCTTACAATATCTATTCCATCTTTAAAACTCACTTTTACTCATCAATTAGACCTCACTAGGTCACTATGCACACTAAGTCTAGGATTATAAGTTAGACCTTGAATACATGGGCATGAGATTGGTATGTTGTTAATGAGACGTGCTATGAGATATCTAATTGGCATGAACTCAAGGATTGGTTTGTTCACACATTCTCATTTTCCTCATAAAATCTTGAACTGATCGAGCCTCTACAGATAGTTTGAAGATTAGTGTTTGAGGACACTACAATATTGGAAGATAACCTGAAAGACATGTTTGGTGAAAAGGGGTTGGTACTCTTGAATTTTTTCCAAGATAAAACCATTAACATTGAATCCAATGATGAGGATGATGAAACATGTAAGGTGTATAATTGGATAAACCTGATAGGTAAAAGGAAGCTAGTGTGAAAAATTGAGGATGGCACTCTAGAGGAAGAATACCCTACCCACCTTTGCATAGAAACAATTGAGGGTAGTAGGAAAGTTAAGTATTTTCATCAATAAAATAATGAAACCTAACATGTACCACTAAAAATGAAAAATTTAGATATTAGCTCAAAAGGGGAACCAAATATTGCTACTGCGAGCATGCATTGGTCTGACATAGAGCTGGTGTGTATTGTGGACCTCTTAAAATACTTCCAATACTTGTTCCCCAAGAACTATAGAGATATAAAGGGAATACACCCATACCTTATAAATATGAGAATAGTCCTAGTTAATGGCATGAGACCTATTAAGAATCAACCTTACAGGATGAACCCTAATCTTTATGCTAAGGTCAAAATAGAGATTGATGATATACTAACCACATGCATCATCTTCCCTGTGAAAGAATATAAATGGGTTAGCCCCATGGTTATTAGTATCAATAAGTATGGTCACATCCAAATTTTTATTTACTATAAATTTTTAAATGTCACCTATGTAACTAACCCCTTTATGACTCCATTCATTGATGAAGTTTTGGATGGCATCGTGGGCTACAAAATATATACTTTCACTGATGAGTTCTCAAGATACCATCAAGTTCATATTGAGGAGGAGGACAAACCCAAAACTATATTTTTGATAGAATGGTGTTTTTTTTTCATATCATAATTCCTTTTGGACTCAATAATGTGTTAGTCATATTCTCCTAAGTGGCGATCACCGCTTTTAAGGACTTTATTCATAAGTTCCTCCAAGTGTACTTAGATAACTGGACTATGTATGGGTTGGTGAAGAATAAATATGAAAACTTATGATTTATGTTTTAGAGGTTATATTAGTTACATATATATTTAAACCTTATGAAGTGTGTCTTCATGACACCATTTGGCACTTTGTTTAAGCACATCAACTGCAAGGATGATCTGCTCATTGATCCAGTGAAGATCACCATAATCCTTCAGCTTCAAACCTGATCAATGTAAAAGTATGCTCAATTGGATATTTTTAAATGATTTCATGTTGATGTCATGGAGGTTTCTTGGTGAGTGGATGAAGTGCCTTGATAGTCTAAGTAATAATGACAAAGTGTGCAATGTGCTTGTCCTAGTATGCTTGAAGGAGGCTTGGTTGATCTTTAATTTTCATATGGTTAGAGATGTTTAAGGATGATTATGGTGATTTTAAAATATTAAAATGATCCTATTAGAATTAAATAATTATTTTAGTGCTTATGTTCATGATTGGGTTTCATCTGTTTGATCATTGTTTTCATCTAGACATTTTGGGTTTAGTGGCAGGAAATCTGAGTAGGTAGTTTGTTGACATCACCATTGCCACATGTGAATGAGTCAAAGGGAATTGTCATATGGTTTTTATCACATTATTCCCTATTTATTATTCAATAAATCTCATGTCATGTGATTAAGTTCAAAAAAATATATATAAGTGCAAAGTTAGGCTCCTAGGTAGTTTGACAGTGTTTTCCCATAGCCAAATTTCAATATGGCAAGAAAGAGTCAAATTAGTAATTTGGTGATTTAATATCTCACACATTTGGATGTTTAAAAATAATTTAATTAAATGGTTTTTTTTTAATTTTTTTTCCTATTTCATATGTGATAATTTTTAGGTCATGCGATAAAGTGCATCAAAAAATATGCATGTGTAAAGTTAGCCTCCCAAGACAGGTCTTGACATAGTTGGATCTATGACAAAAGAAATTTGAGTGAATAGATTAATGAATCTATATATCAAATGTGAAATTATTTTAGGATCATTTGACACATGGTTTTATTCTCCTATGTTAGGAGATTATATGGTCCAAATTTTAGATCATGCATCTAAGCGCAACAAAAGTTATTGTGGTGCAAAGTTTGACCAATTGAAGATCCAATTATTCATAGGAAATAATACAAGATTGATATAATGGTGTGTATTTATCAATATTATTTAAGGTTTCCAATGGTTAATGAAGTTAAATATCAAGCTCCTTACAAAAGGATTGATAGAGTGTGTTCATTCCAAGATGTTAGGAAGCAACGAGATGAGGATAAGTGTTCAAAGTTTAACATCAAGAAAAGATAAAGATTGAGCTTATTTAAAGAATCAAAAGTGATTATGTGTTCATACTTATTGAGATAAATGGTGTTTATTAAATTAAAGAGGTCAAATTCATATTTTTATATCATTATTAAAGTAAAGATAATCTCAAAGAGATCAACGAAGCATGTGTGATCAAGATTACACAAGATGAAGGCAAGTGCTTGAAGTTTAACATTCAAGCTGTAGACATCAAAATTGTGTCAACTCCCCTTGGTCCCTTACACATATTATTAATTTAAAATAAACAATTTATTTTAAATTATGACATCACCTCGACACCTCGCCTTGGACACCTCGCCCTAATACCATTTCCTACCCTATGACTCACCCTATGACTAAGTCCTTCATATCATAACCACCTAAGACCTATTCTCACTCCTTTCCAACCACCTAACCAATACTCATGCATAATAACCCTGTCTTTTGACTATTTTCCAATAGCAACTGAACATGGTGGATGGAGAATGGGTGAAAGGCTAAAAATAGACCTTTTACCCATTCTCTGGCCACCGACATTGGTCAAATGTCAGCCAATGCCGATGAGATCACCGATGTCATTTTCTTAAACTAAGTTGTAACCTTGAGCTAGGCCCCCCTGAATCTAATCTCTCTCTCTCTCTCTGGATCTCTCCCTTAGACTCTTGGACGTGGATGCACACACTCTGAGACCAAGCATCAGACTTCAACTAACACTCACCTGGCCAAGAAACTCTACACAAGTCACTCCAGATTTGATTGAAGCATTGCACAAGGACTTTGACATCAACCACAATAGGAATAGGCATTCTAACACCCTTGGTTCTTCTAACAAAGCTAAGTATTCTTCTATCTCATTTTAGTGTTTAGAATACATTAAGTAATTAGTTTCTATTTACTATTTCTAAATACTATCCACTAGACCCGACTTCCTCTGGAGAAAGGCTAAAAAGCCTTCCTCTTATTCCCACCTCCTTTGACATACCTACCCTCTACCTTTGCATCTCCTCAGACCCTACTCACTATCTTGCAACCCTGCATAGAGCCTTTAACTCCCAGACCCTTCTATCAACCATAGACATATTCCAAAACCTGTTCAAGGCCCATTGCCCCTACCAACATTGGTAACATAACCGACATTGGCATATTTACAAACCGACGATGGTAGGACTACCGATGCTAGTGACTGTGATAGACTAACTGCATAGAACAGGTATGTGTTATCTTTATTTCTCTTTCTTAGTCTGTCACTATTTCTCTTTATACGACACTCTTTTTGTCAAATAATGGACTGTCATCCCTCATAGAGCTTTACACTTCCGAGACCAAGCATATCGCATGGCAGTCCACCATATCTGTCTCTAACATTTTTCTTTGGTTTAAATCTTATTCTTATCTATAGGTGTCTTCCTCCATAGCCAAAGAGGAGCTCCTACAATGCTTGGATATGGTGCGCAACTTAATCTGGGTAATGTACAAATCCCTGATCCTTTATCTTTAGTTTCTTCTTCTTCTAAATATAAATAGCAAAAATGTAGAGAAACATTCTGGCACGCCCAGTGGGACCCTAGAATTTTCCTTGGGTTCATTTCTTCTAAAAACCAAATTTTCATATAGGTGCATTAGGAAAAAATTATCTTCTTGCATCCTTCTTCTATCTTTTTATTTCAAAAAGAAATCATAAGTGAAAGTTTAAAAGAACATCTTTCTTTTTCTTCTTGTCACTTCTTGCCTACATCTTAGATTAGTGAAAAGTCATACTCTTAACCTTTTCTCCACTTGTTTGCATGTGAACAAAACATTTCAATTTGGGTTTAAAAAATAATTGCATTTCATTCCTATTTGAATGCATATGTAGCTCATCTAGTAATTAAAAATGCATTATGAATAAATCATAGTGCACATATGTTACACAACCAGACCACAAGCACATCAAATTAAACATCTAAACATACTTGAGACAAGGCTCATCTAGGATTTCATCACCTAGTTGATACCTTACCCTTCCTAGCGATCCTACTTGGACTTCACTACCAAGGGGAGGACCCACTCTGTTCTCTAGCAGAGTATAAACTATAGACAAAGTATATATTGGCTAAGTGACCCAGCTCGACTCTAGGCTCGTGAAGTGAAGGGAGCAAGCCCCTAGCACCAGGCCACGTATGGAACCTAACACATATTTTTGAGCACCAAAACATAACCCGAAACCAACCATAGACTGCCTCTTTAGGACCCATTCTAAAATCCCAATTCCCAAACATATTCTTCTAAGGCATAAGCCATCACGACTCTAAAATTTATTCTTAGGAATTTAACGTTTAGAGGTTGCTTGCCATCATCTATTTTGCTGTTTTTATTTGATTTTTTGAGCTAGTAAGGTCACATCATTCTAAAACAACTCAGACTTTCTCTTTATTCCAAAAAATTTTAGTTTTCTATGTTTTTGGAAACACACAGAAACTGACATTGGTTTTTCCACCGACGTCGGCAACTCATCTTCACCGACATCATTTTTCCACTGACGTTGGCAACATATCTTCACTGACATCAATTTTTCCACCGATGTCGGTCATATTCAACAAATTTTCTTCCAAACAGCAAGCTTAAAACCTGACTTTTTTGCTGTTAAATACACATTTTGGTTTTTTGAAACTGAAATACATAGTTTTTGGAACCTGAACTCCTTTTGTCTTGAATGGTTTTGACATGTAATCAATCTAAAACTCTTGTTGACCACACAAGGCAACAACCACTTCCACCTTTGCCCTTTATAACAAGTCCTCTAATGGAGTATACTTTAGATATTGAATGTACTCCTATCCAACCAACCCCAACTCAACCTCCTATTATTCCTGAAGGGGATCAAAAATTTGAGAGATTCCTCAACCACAATGTCAAGGCTCTCCAACACTATCTCGCAAGAAGCCAAATAGAAGATCCTTCAGGTAACCCTATTTATGGGATGCCAACTTCTTTAGTTGAAGCGGCCACGATATCGATGGCATCTGCTACCCAACCTATGACCACTCAAGCCAGTATCTCAACTAATAACCCAACCATAGCCAACGTTTAAAATCTAGCCTCTCCTATTTCTGGACCTACATCCATTGGGATTTTCGTACCCCCTCAACCACAAACAATTCAACCAAGTTCAACACATTTTTAGAACTTGCTTGTTTCTATCCCACCCACTCTTGCACCCATAAATACAAGAGTGACTACTTATCCTCTAACTAGTGTTGCCACCATCCAACCACCTTTGGCGGCACCTAGTCAAGTTGTGCCCTCCAACTTCATGGCACAAGCCCCCTTGGCCTCAACATCAGTCCCTATGATGAACTACCAATATGTTGTGCCTATACAAACTCAACCAAGTACATTAGATGCCCCTCCCAATGCCTTCTAGGTACCTTACAACTTAGGGGGTTCCCCTCCTACCAATCTATCAGCCAATCTAATTAAGATGCTGATGGATAAGATGTCCAACCTTGAGACATCCATTTCTGGTTCAAGCAATGTTCTTTCATATGAACAAATATGCAACGAACCCATCGACCCTTCGATGCCTATTCAAGCATACCCCAGCCAATGGGAAATCCCAAAGTTTACTCATTTTCAGAGTAAAGAGGACCCACAACAACATCTACGAGAGTTTAGACACTCTTGCTACCTTATAACACACGATGATGCATTATTATTTTGCACATTTCCCATGTCACTTTCTGGTGCTGCCTTTGATTGGTATAGTTCTATTACCAGTCATTCTCTATTTACCTTCACTCAACTAGCTCAACTATTTCTAGACCACTTTTCGATCAACATCACTAAAAAGGTCTCCATCATAGACCTATATTCTATTAGACAATTAGATGATGAATCAATAGCTGATTTTATTGCCCGTTAGAGAGGCTTAATCAACCAACTCTCCTTTTCTTTACCTCAACTTGAGCTCATAGAGCTCTTTTCAAGAGCATGTGCCAAGCACATCTCATCCACTTTGCGGGTTCAAACTTTCCACACATTTGATGAAGCTTTCACTATGGCCCAAAAGCTTGAACTCCATGATGTTGAAGAAGATAAGGTCAAACTATGTAGTAAAATTACCAACACAAAATCTAATGACCCTTCTTCTAGACCTTCTTCCCACTCCAAGTCCAAGGGGTTGGCAAATGTTGTGGTCGTTAGATCATCATCTTCTACTACAACTAACCAATTTGAGCCCTCCACATCACAAAGCATCACAAAAAAATTTCAACAACTATATATACAGCATCAATATACTCCAATAAGAGAATCATACGCTTCCGTGTTAGATAAATTAGTGAAGCAGGGGGTCCTCAATCTCCCTCAAATTTCATCACCCCAATTTGACCCCTCAAAAGCCATCCCTACATGGTATAGGGGAAATTACTTTTGTAATTACCATCACGTCAAAGGTCATGACATAGACAATTGCAAAACCTTCAAAAATGTTATTCAAGACATGTTGGACAAGGGGGACCTTGTTTTGGATAACCCAAATGCATCGGCTAACTAGAACATAGATATCTTTAGGCAACCATTCCCTAACCATCCCCCTAGTCAAAACAACATCTAGACCATGGCTGATGACCCCCAAGAGCATAATATATGCACAGTCGACATGGTTTCTAACCAACCTCTCCCACAGTCTGAAGAGGTTAGTCAACCTATTTCTCCACCATAGGTAAAAGAGCCTTCTTGTCCTATTTGTCCTCCACAGATAGAGGATAGTCCTCCATCCACCCCTCTTCCACACATAGGAGAGTCTACTTTGACCTCTCCCATATTGGAGGATGCCTTGATGGGACCAATGGCGATTGCCTCGCACTCATCCTTATTATCATCAATGGGGGATCATACTTTTCCTACTCCTCGACCACACGTCAAAGACATGATCATCCCTACACTCTATCCAATTGAAGAGCCAAACTCCCCAGTCCCTTCTCTGCTGAGAGAAGAACTTACCACATCACCCACTTTGGCTAAGGAAGATCCAGTGACGGTTCTCTCTCACCTTTTACCAGAGATCATTGCATCTAACAAGTTTCCACTTTCACAATCGTCCAAATCCTCCAAAGGACCAATTGTAAAACCCTTGCAGGCATCCATCATGCCGAAATAGATTAAATCTCTCAGTGTTCACCCTATATCAAACCTCACTCACCCACAAGTGAAGGTAGATTTGAACCTTGCCTTGCATAGTAGTGGTCCTCAAACCATACCGAGGAAGGATGTTAAACCATGTCGGTCTAATCCTCCCCCAACTAAAAAGGTGGTACAAAAAACTCCTCCACCTTCACCATTACCCTCCATTTTGGGCCCACACCCTTTTACATTAATAGGAGTGCTCCCAAATCCAACACCTCTCATCAAGAAAGTGTCATCTACATGTGTGGCCACACCACCAACTAAAAAGATGGTACGAAACACTCCTACAACTTCTAAACAGAAGTTGTCAACCCCTACTACAACAAAGAGCATGGACCTATTAGTGGGTTCCTATGCTTTGATGTTATGTCAATTGTTGCAGTCTTCGAGCATCAATCTCCCACCCATTAAACCATACCAATCTCTCAGACCAAAACTATCTTGGTTTGATGACACTAAAATTTGTTGGTATCATCGCACACCTGGGCATGATACTGAGCGTTGCTATGCCCTTAAGGTTGTTATTCACCAACACTTAGAAAAAGACACCCTTCTCACTGACCACCCTTTCAACAAACCATGGACACCATCCCATGTCTCTCAAACCTCCTCACCTTCATCGGGATCCCATCATCAAACTATGGTCCCTCAACCACCTTCTCCTCCTTTATTCGAAATCAACACTATTAAAGTTGACACTAGCAATAAAGGAAAAGACCGGGATTTTACACCTTGGACATATCCATTTGCCAAGCCCTCTCAACCACCAAAACCCAAGATTTCTATCTTGGGCACATATCAACCAAGATCTCTAGGGGAAATTCCTCTTAACCTCTCTAGTCTACATGACATTTGGTATAAGCAACTTGTTGACTACCTAACATATTCTATCATGCCTCCTAACCTCTCTAGCAATGGACAATAGACTTTTATCAAGAGAACTACTCAATACACCATGCTAGGGGGACTTCTCTACAAATGAGGTCTTGATAGCCTCCTTCTCTAATGCCTAACAACCACTGAGACTTCTCATGTCATCAAACAAGTCCATGACAGGATTTGTGGGGGACATTTCAACAGTAACTCGCTTGCTAAGTGCATCCTCCGCCTGGGCTATTATTGGCCCACTCTTAACCAAGACTGAAATGACTATGTTTGGCATTGTACCAAATACCAACAACATACCAACTGACTTCACATCCAACATCGACCAACACATGCCTACAACAAAAATTTGAAAGAGCAAGATTTCAAAATCAAAGATCTCATCCTTAAAGAAAACCAACACATGACCAAACGGGGTGAGTTTGCTCCAATTGGCTCGGACCTCATATCATAATGCACAAGTATGGATTAGGCACTTATCATCTATCTTCTCTTGAAGACCAGCCAGAACCTGAGCCCCTTAATGCCTTACATCTTTGACCATTTTATTGTTACTCAAGTAATCATTCACTTGATGTTTAACTTGAGCTTGTCCCTTGAGCAACCCCTATCATTTCTATTCCTATTCCTTTTAACCTTTTTTTCCCAACAAACATTAGTCAACCCTTTTGTCAAGCATGAATGCTTTGTCTTAATAAAAGGGAAGCCCCCAAACTTCTATAGTCTTGTCCATGACTAAAAGTTTAGTCCAACAACAAAACATAAAATTGGGATGCCTATTAAAAGGTCATAAACTATAAATGTAGACTAATCCCTCGAAGGACAGCTACATAATTGTTGTAATTGATAGACTACTCCCTTGAAGGACAACTATTCAAAGACATCTAAACATACAAAGTAAACCATAGACCACTCCCTTGAAGGATGGCTATGCTCAAATTTTACTACCATAAACAACACCCTTTCAGAAGCTTCCCACATCGATCAGCTTCACATGACCACAAAACAAAACAACATCCCCAAGTAGACTTCCCGCATTGATCAGTCTACCAGAAAAAAAAATGACTGACAAACTATTAAGTCATGGACTTGCCTATAGTCGTTCTCAGGGTCACCTATAATAGGAGAAAAGTTATCCCTGCTACAAAGGGTTACACTATCCTCACATATCACATAATCACACCTATTACCCCAACATAATCAAGGGATTTTGAGCTCACTTAATGTCAAGTGATTCAAGTACTTCTCTCACACTAATCAATGGTTAATGATGTAATGCATGAATGGGACTTTTTGTTTACAAAAACCCTATCTATGCTATCATTATGGTCCTTGTCAATGAAAGAGCAATGCACCTTTCACTTCTTATACATCTTCGTCACATACAACCAAACCTAACCAAACCAAAACATTTTCTAACCAAACCAATAACAACCAAACCAAAACATTTTCTAACCAAACCAAACCAAACCAATTCAACACATTTTTAACATAACCTCATGATTTATTTAATACAAATACTAATTTGTGTTATATGAATTATCATAGCCCATTCTCACTCATTTTTATGGAAAATAATACACATGGAAACTATCAACCAAACATCACCAATGTTATATAATACACCATCATACAATATGAAAAAGGCTATAACATCATTACTCATTTCATTTTTAGCATACACCATCACTAATATGAGAAATTGCTATGGATGAAAAACTACGTCACCAATGTTACAAAATACACCATCACATAATATGGAAAAGGCTGTAACATCATCATATACTTATCATTTCAAGCATGTATCATCACATATTTGGGAAATGCTAAAAACCCTAACCTAACCAAACCAACTATCAACCTCTTTGAATCTTCCTCCCTTTTTGGGAGAACTACATTGGCATGAGGCCCTTAAAATAGGGGCTATGCAAGCAACACTCAGTTGACACAAAGTCTTCTGGGTTTAGCTTGGCCATTCATTCATTTGTCTACCTGATGGACCAACCATATAATATTTAACCATGACCTAACCTAGTCAAAACCAATCCATAACCTACCCTCTTCTTCCCTTTTGGGGAGAACTACATTGGCTTGAGGCCCTTAAAATAGCGGCTATGTAGGTAGCACTCAGTTGACACAAAGTCTTCTAGGGTTAGCTCGACCATTCGCCCGATCATCTCCCTGATGACATCGGCCATTTGTTTGTTCATCTACCTGATGGACAAACCATATAACCTTTAATCATGACTTAACCTACTCCAAAATCATGACCAAATAACTAGCCTTGACATTGCAGAAGTCACCTTAGACTTCTCATGGGGCACATTGGAGATCACGTATATCTCCTTGACCACAACAAACAATACTTGAGATCACTTATATCTCAACCCAACTTGACCAATGACCTTAGAGATTGTGACTATCTCCTCCAACCATGACCACTTTTGAGACAACTTTGCCTTGGTTGATTGCATATATGCTACCTCATGAATAGTTAGCAAATTGTATGCACCCCACATTACGACCCTCACACCTATTGTCAGATCGTGACCAAGTTGATCCTCAATATTTGTGACATTTTTGTGTTTTCCAGGAGCACTTCCTAGCCCAGGATACTTGGAACACAATGAACATTGGAGCTATAGCTTCGATTGTTTAACCCAATCAGCTACGACTAAAAAGTTGGGGCCCGATTACTTTGATTTTAGCACTCCTCAACCTTGCTTGTGACAATTTGACCTACCTATCACGTGAAGTGGTATACGTGCAATCTCAACTATTGCAGCGTTCACACTCTAACTTCACCATATTCATTCACTATCTATCAAATCGGCAACTGATTTTGGATTGCCCTCTCTCGATTCTTGATTTGAGGGAGAATACCTCATCCCATACCTGGGGAAACTAACACCTTATTTTTGTCTTGTAATTCATCAAGAACAACCAACAAGACAAAAAAAGGCAAATGTAGACAGCAAAATTGTGTCGACTCCCCTTGGTCCCTTACATATCTTATTAATTTAAAATAAACAACTTATTTTAAATTATGACATCACTTCGACACCTCACCTAGGACACCTCGCCTTGGACACCTCACCCTAAGACCATTTCCTACCCTATGACTAAGTCCTTCATATCATAACCACCTAAGACCTATTCTCACTCCTTTCCAACTGCCTAACCAATACTTGTGCATAATAACCCCGTCTTTTGACCATTTTCCAAAAATAAATGCACATAGTGGATAGAGAATGGGTGAAAGGCCCATGCTCTGGCTATCGACGTCAGTCAAATGTCAGCCGATGCCAGTGAGATCACTGCCGTCAATTTCTTAAATTAAGTTCTAACCTTGAGCTAGGCCCCCCTGAATCTAATCTCTCTCTCTCTCTGGCTCTCTCCCTCAAACTCTTAGACATGGATGTGCACACTCTGAGACCAAGCATCATACTTTGACTAACGCTCACCTGGCTAAGAAACTCTACACAAGTCACTCCAGATTGGATTGAAGCATTGCACGAGGACTTCGACATCAGCCACAATAGGAATAGGCATTCTAACACCCTTGGTTCTTCTAATAGAGCTATGTATTCTTATGTTTCATTTTAGTGTTTAGAATACATTAAGTAATTAGTTTCTATTTACTATTTCTAAATACTATCAACCATACCCGACTTCCTCCGGAGAAAGGCTAAAAAGCCTTCTTCTTATTCCCACCTCCTTTGACATACCTACCCTCTACCTTTGCCTCTCCTCAGACCCTACTCACTATCTTGAAACCTTACACAGAGCCTTTAACTCCCAGACCCTTCTGTCGACCACAGACATATTCCAAAACCCATCCAAGGCCCATTGCCCCTACCGACATCGGTAACATAACCGACATTGGCATATTTACAAACCGATGATGGCAGGACTACCGATGTCGGTGACTGTGATAGATTGACTGTAGAGAATAGGTACATGTTATCTTTATTTCTCTTTCTTAGTCTATCACCATTTCTCTTTAGACAACACTCTTTTTGTCAAATAGTGGACTGCCATCCCTCACAGAGCTTTACACTTTTGGGACCAAGCATATCGCTTGGCAGTCCACCATATCTATCTCTAACATTTTTCTTTGGTTTAAATCTTATTCTTATCTATAGGTGTCTTCCTCCATAGCTAAAGAGGAGCTCCTACAATGCTTGGATACGGTGTGCAACTTAATTCAGGTAACGTACAAACCCCTGACCCTTTATCTTTAGTTTCTTCTTCTTTAGAATATAAATAGCAAAAACATAGAGAAACACAGGCAATGGTATACTTTGAGTTAAATTTTGAAAAATATAAATGGTGGATTATTGATATAATTAGTGAGGACATGATCTGAGGACATGGTGTTTTAATTTTAGCTGTGACCATTTGAATTTAATAAAGGAATGACTAGTGTCTAGTTTTTAGACCATAACTTTCAGTCTATGTAGAATTTGATCATGGTGTAAAAATAAAATATGTAGATGACTCAAATATAAACATTTAAATATAAATTATAGTATATTAAAGTGTGTATAATCAAATATTTTGGTTCAAAGTTGACTATGTGTTTATGCATGTTTTGTAAGTAACCTGAGAAGGGTATTTGAGCTATGCTTGTTGGTATCTCAATGTTTTAAGATGAAATATTTATAAAAGTGCATTGTAGACTCCATGAATAGAATTTTAATCTATTTTTGAGGTGTGATAAATATATCTTGAATATGAAAAATAATTAATAAGTTGGATGTGTGTTCATTTTTGGTGTCCTTATGAACAAGGCTATTATTTGAGTTGTTTGAGCTTACACAGAAGAGAGAAATGATGACTGTGATCATTTTAGGATGACTAAGGGGAAGTTTAGAGTGGACCTATGCATTTGGAAGTGGTCATATTTTTATATTTTTCTCAATTATTTTATAAATGGGTGAATAGGTCTCCATGAGACCTAAAAGAGCTATAAGGGCCTAATTGAAAGGTGTAGCTTCTTAAGGGTGACCCATGAGTGTTATAGCCAACCTATTTAGATGGTATTGAGGTTTGTCTCAATGGGATATATTCCTTAAGGGTTAATCCATGCCTATTGGCTGACCAAGATGGTGATAATTCATGTATTCTCTATAAAAAATGAAACCAAATGTGTTGGTTTTTAGATTTTGAGAGAGAATTTTGTGTGGAATTTTTATTTGAGAGCATAGTGTTGTGAAGAAATTGAAAGGTTAGGTGAAAAATGGATGATTTGAATAAAATAATAGATTGAAGACTATATGTATGACCTGTAGGTCATAAATTTATTGGAAAAATAATGCTCTTGTAGATTGAGTCTGAGTGAAGGTGAAGAGTGATAATAAGAGGTTCATCATCAAGTGTTAAAGTCATCAAGTTCAAAGATGGATGTGTTCATAGGTGTCGTATTATCTCAACATATAAGGGGTTGTAACCTCCTTGTAAGGTGAAACTTGTTAAAGGTCTAGTTTTTGTGGCAGCTCAATTAGACAGGTGTGGTAACTCCTTATGGGATTGCAGTCTCACTAAAATAAGGGATGGTAGTTCCTTGATCAGTTGTAGCTAGTATAAATTTGTTATTATTATTATATGATAGTAGTACAATTGTAGGTTTTAATGGGTTTGCTCTCCCAAAAGGGTTTCCCACATATGTCATATGTAATATGCTTGATCTTGCATTATTTCTCTTTTTTATTACTATGAATGATGTGTATGCTTCATGAATTATTGTGGTAATTGATTAAGAGTTTGAAAAGATTAAAATTGAATTTGGAATATCTAGGCTCACTTATTCCCCTCCCCCACTCTCAATTATTATATCTATAACACATTCACACCTTATTAGACACTACACATACTATAGAAATTTCATAAAGAACTATGTAAAGATTATAATGCCACTAGAAGAGATATTGCACAAGGATGGCCCATTATATTGGGGTGCAATGTAAGAAGATGCATTTGAGACACTGAAGCTCAAACTAGCAAGCATGCCAATACTACAATTTCTCAACTAGATGACTCCATTCCACATCCATGTCAATGCATCTAGTTTTACAATTCGTGTCATTTTGGTACAACTAGGTAGAGGAAAAATAGATCATCTCATTTCTTTCACAAGTATAATATTGACCAAGGTAGAATATAACTACATCACAACTGAGTGTAAGGCACTTTTCATGATCTATGCTTTGTATAAGTTTAGGCAATACTTATTGGTGACCTCATTCATATTCTTAGCTTATCACAAGGTGCTTAAGTACCTAGTGAACAAGCTTATTCTCCATGGCCATATATGTATATGGATAGTTTTGTTTTAAGATTTCTAGCTCTTTATTGTAGTAAAACTTGAGAAACAAAACTTGGGCCTAGATAATTCTTCCTACATCAACTCTGATGATGTGGCAACACCTATTAAAGATGATATGCTAAAGATACAACTTTATAGGGTCCATTTCATCCCAAAATACTTAATGGAGATCACCCCATTTCTAATGTCTAGATTTGTACCCCAGACTATGGCAACCAAAAAGAAGTAGCTCATAGTTTACACCACCCATTTTTAACTTATTGGAGGGTAACTATACAATTTGAACTGAGATGAGGTCTTACATTGGTGTATCCTAGAGCATAAATGAGACTCAATATTTCAAGATGCACACAAGGGGATTACTAGATGCCATTACATTGGAGATGAAATGGTGTACAAGGTACTGTAATTAGGCTTGTGGTGGCCCACACTATTCAAGATGTGAAATATTGCACCAAGGCATGTGGCATTTGCTAGTGTAGAGAAAAATCCAACCACTAAGATGAGATGCCTCTCATTCTCATCCTTACCTAGGTGCCATTCAAAAAATGGGACATTAAATTTATTAGGCCTATTACTCCCTCTATGAACCACACATGCACATGATACATACTAGAAACCATAGATTAATTTACCAAGTGGGTCGAGGCCATACCAAGCAAAGATTTCATAACTACCACTACAACAAGGTTCATCTAGGAGAACATCATTAGTCTCTATGGGTTCCCTCTTATCCTAACTAGTAACCATGGCATGCACTTCATCAATAAAACTATGCACATCCTATTGAATAAATACATGGTGGCATCTATAAGACAATAGCTTATCATCCCCAAGTGAATGGCATAAATGAGGCATTCAATAAGATATTAGGGATGTGCCTCACAAATATACATGATGTTAGTTGCAAAGATTGGGATGAATGAGTGTAAATAGTATTTTGGACCTATTGTATTACATATAATCACTTAAACAAGGCTATACCATTCTAACTAATGTTTGGCATAGAGGCCATTCTACCCATTGATATTGTTGGGTGAATATTTTATCACCAACTAACTAATGACAAAATGGGTATATCAACCACAATAAAAGGAGATTTATGCCACAAAAAGTGTAGGTTTACCACATCTTAATAAGATAAATCTCTCCTCTCATCAAGGGGAGATTCCTTATGAATCACTTATATGCTATATATGAATATAAATAAACAAAAAATAATACTCAGGGTAGTATAACACCATCCATCTCTCTTTTTTTAGAGATGATGTTCAAGGAACAAAAGAAGGAGGTCTCAATCGATGGTTGAAAGCATTCCTCTTTTTAAAAGAATGGTATCTAGCACATAGAAAAAAGTCTCCTAAAGTAGTAACAAGGTTCACAAGGAAACCCACGAAAGCACAAAGTCTTCCGTTGCCTCCTTCATTGATTCGAAACACACGTAAAAGTAGAGTAAAGCAAAGCCCAAAGTCTTCACCTAAAACTACAATGGATAAAAGGGTCACCAAGATAAAAGTATCTCAAAGTCTTTCTTTTATCCTCTAGAAACATCTTTAGATAATTTCAATCCACACACTTTGCTTATTAAATCAAACAGATGAGAGATTATCAAGAAAGAGAACATAAGAACTATTTCCTAAGTAACACAAATTACTTCAACACAAAGTCTGAAATTAACATGTTTCTCATTCATTTGATAAAATATGATTTACAAATTGAGCACAAAGTCTCAAGAAGTGTCTCAATCTAAGCAGAGTTTTTGCTCTCAATTATCCAGAGATATTTTACAAAAGAGGTTCCCTCTATATATAGGGAGAAACCTTCAAAATTAGAAAAAAATTAAAATATTAAAAACCTAGTCAAAGATGAGTCATCATTGGCTTTGGGATATTTTATGGTTTTTTACATGTAATTACATATTACAAAAGTGCATGTACTTTTACATGACAAAAGTACATGAGAAGAAAGAAAGAGGAGAGAATGGAGGAATAATTCAACTCTTGCCATCGGACTTCTTTAGATAAGCATCATACATGGCAATAGATGCCTAAATTCCTATACTGTCTGGTGTAATGGTATTATTGAAGATTAATTTGGCTCTGATTGTAGCGTATTTCAATGTTGTGATTGCTTTGGCATGCCTAGTTAACCTGGTTCTTAGATTATCCAGAGTTAACTGAGTATTTAAAATCTTATCCACAAAAGTCTTTGAAAACGCTTTCTCTTCAAAATTCCTTTGGATCAAACCTTTGAACTCTTGAATCATCTCTTCTATTAAAAGAAATTGATTATCTCTAGAGGTGAGTTCACAAGGTAATTCCTCCAATCTATTCAACAGGTTGGTGTCACTTTTCTCACTAGCATCCTTGGAAGACTCGAGATCTTTGACCAGCTCCTTAAGTACCTAGATTACGTATATCAGTGATTCTTTGATTTTAACATAAGAATCTTTTTTGGCAATGATGCCGATTGATACCAAGGTGTGTTTTTTTAGATACTTCATCTCTACCCACTTGCTAAGATATTTATTTGTACTGTCAATATCTTGAGAAATAAGAGAGATGAGGTCTTCTAAATCTATCCTTATTTTCTTCATATTCTCTATCTTCTCAACCTCTATGAGCAAGGAAATTCCTTGTATATGCATCTTTTATATATAATATTCAAGTACTTTCCCTTTCATGTAGGTTTTTTTTGCTTTTTAGATAATAGGATCATCTATGGAAAAGGCTTCTGGGCTCACTATTTCAGGAGCAAAAGTGAATCTCTTGAATACTGTAATCAATTGTTCTACCTTTGCCTTGTAATAATTTTTCATCTCCTTCTCCCTATCAAATTTCTAGACCATGATATCCATTGCTGACTATAGGTTGCTCTTTGCTTCCTCATGAGTTACTTTCCCCAACTCAACATGAGAAATGGAGTAGTTGCTCATGTCAAAACCCTCTAGGGTTGCATTTTGTGGAGGTTTGGCTATCTCCAAAAATTTGTGCTCCTTTTCCTCAACCATTTTTGAAAAGATCCTTAGTTTTTTAGGGGTCGTAGCTTTCACTAACACTATTTTTATAAAATCAAAGTCATCTACACAGATGGCTTGCTTCTTCCTTTTGGATGTGAAAGTTGATAACCAAGGTGGGAAAGTAGAAGCACTTACCATGACAACAGTCCCTACAACTAGTGTTATTGGGGTAACATATGCACTATTAATGGGAACAACAGGCACAGTGGGTGTAGCAAGTGAAACTATATCGGCTATTGGCTGGTCAATAATCTATCTACATAGCTCCATTAGGACTAATTTTTCAAATGGAAATTTGGGGAGCATGTAGGGATAGCCTTGGAATAATCCAACTCATAGATAGCAAAAGGAGGGGAATTATAAAAACATGCAGCCAAAATCATTGACGATCATCTAGGTTTCATTTGATACTCTTTTTGTTCTAGCTGAGGATCGAAAAGGCACAAAACACCACAAAGAAGGCATCATTTACCCTCCTAAAGTGACAAATTGATCATTTTAGTGTTAGCTGAGGGTAATATGAATAAACTAGGGTGGTTCTTCTATCTCCTTCTATTGTCAAACCTGAAAAGGTTCCCATTGAGGCTAAAATGTATACTAAGTGTGAATTCATATATAAATTTGAAGTAGTAGACACCTTCATCAATTGCTCGTGAATAACGTTACTGATCTGCTCACCCCAAAAGATGACTTATTTCCCTTGTAGAATTATCTTAATAAAGGGATACATCCATTCATGGAATTGGGAAGAAGATGGTAGACCTCATACTCTACTGAGAAGAGTAATTAAGTCACCAACTTCTTCCATAAAATCACTTCTCAGAAAATTATGTGACCATCTAGACAAGTTGGCTCTAGAAGTCTTGAGCCATCTATTGTTCATCACCTTTTTTGCCCTCTCAGGATATTTGTCATACTCTTTTTGTGCCTCAATAAAGTCAATTTTTATCACTTCAATAGTAGGAGGGCACATGAAAACTTTATCGATAAATTCAAGGTTCAATCAAATTATCATGTTGTTGTTAGCATCTAACACTGACCTAGTCTCTCTGTTATAGAACTAGGTGCACTGGAGGATGAACTCTATGTGATGCACCACTACAGGGAAAGAGGAGACTAGATTGATGTTTCTCTCAATGATTCTTTTCATCTCTGAGCTCGAGTTTGCTGCCTTGGTTCTCTCCATGAACTCGGTCATATCCATGTGTCTAATCTTTGTTTCTCTAATGCCATTGACATTAGAAGTGACCAAGGTGATTGGGAAAACACCTTGATACTAGTTCTTCATGGCCTTCAACTTCTTTAGAGAAGTTTTAGTCATCAGGATGAGCCTTTATTGAGAGGAGGTCGATGAAGGAGATCCTCAAGGGGAACTATGATAAGAATCATGATCCTGCAATTAGGAAAAAATTGGCAATTTAAGGAAATTGCATGTCAGGTGAGAGGGTTGGAAAGTGAGAGGAAAAATGGGAAGGAGGCGTGAAGAATGGAAGGAACAATTTTTTTTTAGAGTTAGAGGAAATGGAGAAAAAAGATGCAAGGGTGGCAAAATCTACCGCCCTAGCATGTGAGATGGTCTGCATGCGTAGGCAAAAAAATTTGTTACTTGTGCATGCGAGATGAAAATGCATCGGTAGAAAAATTTTTTGCCTATGAATGTTGGGATAGAATGTGTAAGGGCAGAAAAATTTACCACCCTTGCAAGTAGGAAAAAATTGTAATGGTGGCAAATTTTGCCACACCTACAACGCAGTCTAGTCAAGTTGTATCAGTGGCAAAATTTACCACGTGTGTAAAAGAAGAAAATGGTGTTAGGGCAGTGAAAATTTCCACCCTTACGTAGGTAGGAAGACATGGGAAAGAAGGGAGGGTGGCAAAAATTGCCTCCCTAACATGGAGGAAAAGCTGAATGGGGAGGAAGTGAAGAGGAGGGAAGGAGTGCGGTGGAAAGAGAAAGGTGTCCTGAAAAGAGGAAGGGAAGGGGGGAAAAAGAAAACAAAAACAATGAGAAAACCTAAAAAAAATGAAGAACATGAAATAAAATGAAAAAACAAAGACCTACTTGGAAAACAATGCGTGATGAGAACTTGAATCCGACAAAAAATGCTTCTTTTCACTTGTTAGATTGTCTAGAGGTAGAGGGCAGGAGGAGGATTGAAAGAAATAAATCAAAATGAACCAAAAAGAGATTAAAATGGGGAAAAAATTAGCCCCAACCACTCGACGTGTGTGGCCATAAATGCCATGTGCAAAAAATGAGGTAGTATAGAGGTGGCAAAAATCACCGCTCCTACACTAAAATTTGAAAGACATGCAGGGGTGGTGAAATTTGCCACTCTTACATGGGAAGGAGAAAAATTTATGGGCGACAAAATTTGTCACTCCTGTATTTCAGATCCAAGGGTGGTGAAATTTGTCGCTCCTGCATGGAGAAGAAAAAAATGCATTGACGACAAATTTTTTTGCCTTTGCATGAAAATGGAAGGAAAAAGACTAACTCTAGGAAGAGAGAAATTGGTCCCCTAGTCGCATTGAGACTGTAACAACTTTCACATTTTGGGGAAACGTAATGAAGAGACATTATGAACTTTGAATGATGCCAATTGAGCAAACATGAGAACAATAAAAACTCGCCTCAAAAAAAGAACTTAGAGAGAAAAAAGGTGAAACAAACAAGTTTCATAGGGGTTGTTCCAAAAATAAGCTGAGCTAATTTTAGAAACATCTGGCTCCTAATGGGGAACTTTTGTTTGTTCAAATCGATCAATGGGAGTAGAAATTAGTTTCTAAGTGCCTTCATCCAAGCCATTAGGCTACAGAGTCACGCTAAAAATGAAAGAAAATAAACAAAACATAAAAACTATACAAATATACAAGTGGATCCATCTAAACTTCAAGGATTGAAATGTCTCAAATGCTGCCCATTGTGGGGTAGTGAAAATGGTGCTCCATCTTGATACTCTAGCAAGAATCTATTCTCACCATAAAGTTATCGAATGGTAAACAGATCTCTCCACAAAGAATCAAATTTATCATGCATTCCCTTTGGTTCTCTCCTCTTATCCCACAACAAGACTTGATCTCCAATTTAATAATCATGAACTTTAGCCCTTTTGTCAAAAAGTTTCTTCACCTAATTCTAATGCATCCTAATCTAGTCCACCACCATGGTTCGCTGCTCATTCAATTCAATTAGACACATGATCCTTTTGTCGATTAAATTTTTGAAGGTTGAATCTTCAATTACTTTGGCTAATCTGAGCATTGGTAGTTCTAGAGTGATAGGTATCTCTGCATTCAATTCATATAAAAGTTGGAATGGTGACATGCCTATGGCCCTCTTAGGTGTAATCTTATCTGCACATAAAGCATCAAACAATGATTTGTGCCAAGTTCTCTGATTTTTATCTACCAATTTCTTGATGATAGTAACCAAGTTCTTATTGCTCGATTCTGCTTGGCCATTCCCTTATGGGAAATAATCTAAGGTATGGGATAGGGTAATTCCATAATAAAAGTAAAATTGAGTAATTTTATGTGAGGAGAAATAGGCTGCATTATCTATTACAATTTTAAGTGGAACCCCAAACTGGGAGATGATATTTTCTTTAAGAAAATTGCACACCACTTTGGACGTAGAATGCTTGATTAGGATGGCTTCCACCCATTTGGTAAAGTAATCAGTTGCTGTGAGGACATAATCATGATCGGCATTCGAAGATGGGTTAACTGTGCCAATGAAGTCAATACCCCACTATTGAAAAGGCTCTTTTTCTATTACGGGCTTGAGGGGTAATGCAACCAGTTTAGGCTTTCTAACGAAATGCTGACACAATTCACATCTATGCACCCATTTATAGGCATCTTGAAATAGCGTAGGCCAATAGTACCTTGCTCGCAAAATTTTATGCACTATCACTAGTGCAAAAAAATGTCCTCCATAGGCCAAATTGTGGAAAGACTCCAAAAGTTTATCTTATTGTACCTTATTGACACAATAAAGAAATACCCTATCTCGGCTTTTTTTATACAAACCATTATCCCACAAAACATAGCTAGCGGCTTTTAGTTTAACATTCCATTTTTCCTTGTAGGAGAGATGAGCGGGACACTCAGCATAGGTCAAAAAATGGGTGATGTCAGAATACCACTCATCAATAATGGCAACAAAGAGGACCATAAGCATGTCTTCAATCTCCATTTCTTCATTTTCTACTCCCTTGGGAATGTTTTCAGCAATCAACTGACAAAGACCCTTTCCCCACACAAGTTTGGTAGGTTTGATGTATAGGTTAAACTCCTAAATCTTGGCAATCCAATTACCCCTCTTTGTACCAAACTCCTATTGAGTCAAAATGGACTTCACCATTGTATTGGCACCAAAACCTTAGTATGTGAATTCAGGATATAAAACCTGAAGTGCTTAACTACTTTGACCACCGCATATGCATGCTTCTCCATGTTTGAATATTTTAGCTCATGAACTTTAAGTAGACAACTCATGAAGAAAATAGGAGATTCCACACCTTCTTAGTTCCATTGAACTAAAATAGCTGAGAGTGTATGTTTAGAAGCATAACTATATATTTTGAAGTTTTTGGTGTAGTCTAAATAGACCAGAATTAGTGCTTGAGCAATTGCTTCTTTGATGTCTTTGAATGCTAATTTTCCCTCTGCAGTCCACCTGAAGGTGGCTTTGCCTTTCATCATGTTGAGTTGTGGAGCTAAAAGCTTCAACTCTTTGCAAACAAAAGGAACAGAAGGTTGCTGAGATTCAGGAGCACCGGCGTCGACAGCAGGACCGATGTTGGTCATGACCAGTGCAAAAGGCCACCGGCGACAGTAGGGAGTCGGCCGACATCGGCAGAACCAGGCAAGCAGGGACTAGTGTCAGTCGCTTGTGTGTTCCAAAACTGTTCATTGCATAGATAGTTAGTTAAGTGAATGAAGTGTTTACATGTAAAGGCCAGTTAGAGTCTTGAGCTGCGAGGATAGTTGTCTAAATTAAGAGTCTATGTTATTGTTTAAGTCTGGGATCTATTTATAGACCCATTGGCATGTATTGTAATTGATATAAGATAAGGAAGGCAAGGAAGTTCCTTCTAAGTGTAAGATCATTGAGTTGCAGGTTGTTGCAAGCTCATAGGAGATCTACATGTGTGAGTATGGTCTGTTGAATTGCAGGTTGCAAGTTCATGGGAGATCAATTTGAAGTACTATAGAGTGCTTGGTGAACTGGCAGGGTTATTACTGACTAGTTGGAGAGGTGAACACCAATTTTGTTTGTGAGTTGGTTGTTGGGACCATTTTTTTTGGGTAGGAGAGTGTTGTAGAAGAATTACTGTACACTTGAGGTGTGGGAAGCCTTTGTAAGGTGGAAGAGTGTGGCGGCTTTTTATTGTATTCTTTTTTGTAAAGTGTTAATACAAGATAGTGTATTGTCTCTCATATTCTGTGCTATTGGTGAATTCTAGTTACTTATATTTCTGGTTATTTTCACATTTATAATTGCTTATATTTGGTAATCATACTGTGCTCTTTCTGAGGAGCAAGATCCTAACAAAGTGGAATCAGAATAGGTGTTGTTCTTGTGATCCCCCAAAAAAGTGGTATCAGAGCTATTGGTTAGGATACTAACAGATTGGATTAGATCTGGTTAGTGTGTTTTTGATTATAGGTTACTCACAGGGTTTCTATTTGAGTGGGAGTTGAGCAATGGCAGAAGACAGTAAGCTACGAATGGAAAAGTTTAATGGCAAGAACTACCAATTGTGGAGGATGCAGATTGAGGATTATCTATATCAGAAAGATTTGTATTTACCGTTGGGTGGGGTTAATTGCAAACTCTCGGATATGAAAGATGAAGAATGAGAGGTTCTTGATCGGAAGGCTCTGGGATCTATTAGATTGAGTCTTGCATCATCTGTGATTTCCAGCTTATCACAGTGTAAGACAATGGTGGAGTTGATGGAATCTTTGGCAAATTTATATGAAAAACCCTCAGCTTCTAATAAGGTATTTCTTATGAAGCGTTTATTTAATTTGTAAATGTTGGAAGGTGGATATGTTCATAGCCATCTTAGTGATTTCCATGGTTTGGTAAACCAGTTAAGTTTAGTCAATATTGTATTTGATGATGAAATTAGAGCTCTCTTAATATTGTGTTCATTACCTGAAAGTTGGGAAGGTTTGGTAATGGTAGTTTCTAACACTGTGTCTCCTTCAAAAGTCTTAAAATTGGATGATGTTGTGAGTGTGATCTTGAATGAAGAGATACACAAGAAAAGCACAGGTGAGTCATCAGAGAATGCTTTGAGTGTTGAAGGCAGAGGAAGGCAAAGAGAGAAGATAGAGCATGGGAGATCAAGGTCTAAGATAGGCAAAAGATCCAAGTCCAGGTATGGCAAAATAACCTGCTGGAAGTGTGGAAAGAAAGGGCACTTAAAGAGAGATTGCAGATCGGGTGAAGATCAGCATGAAGGACATGAAGAAGAAGCAGATGTTGTAGATTACACTACATGGGATGCTCTGGTATGTTCTTTGGATAAAGTAGAATCTTGGGTTTTAGATTTTGGTGCCTCTTTTCATGCATCCCCACATAGGGAATTTTTTCATGAGTATGTCTAGGGAGACCTTGGAGAAATTTGTGTAGGGGATGGTAAGCCTTGTCAGATTGTTGGCAAAGGGAAAGTGAAGCTGAAATTGTAGACAGGTAACACATGGGTGTTAAAAGAGGTCATGCATGTCCCAGTTTTGGAGCGGAATTTGATTTTTGTTAGAATTTTGGGTGATGAGGGTTGCACAGTAACTCTCATAGTGGACTCTTGGAAGGTTACCAAGGGTGCACTTATTATAGCTAGAGGTAAGAAAGTAGGTACGCTTTATCTATCTACTTGTATTACTGACTCTCTTTCTAGGTTATCTACTTCAGCTGTAGATTCAGAGATGTGGCTTGATAGGCTTGGTCACATAGATAAGAAGGAGATGCTTGTTCTTGAGTCAAAGGATATGCTTTCGGATTTGGAAGGTATGGATCGTGGTTTCTGTATATAGAAGAAGAAGGTAACGTTTCTTGAGGAATCTGATGTTAGTGACAAGAATAGGAAAGCCTTGGTTTTCAAGGAGAAGGTGACGGACATAGTTTAGCACAAGATGTAAAATAATTCTGAGCAGAGCAAGGGTGTTTTGGAGAAGGATTTGATCTAAAAAGAGCTCGCCAAAAAAAGTCAGGTCTCACTAGAGAAACACAGAGACCGACGTCGGCAGGAAAATTAGTGTCGGCATCCAGACAGGGACCGACATCAGTTATGTGCATCCCGACGTTGGTGACTCAGGGTAGATAACTACCGGTGTCGGCCAGGGGAAAATGACGTCGGCAAGGGAGCAGTCGTAGGGAACTGACATCGATCGGGTGCAGACTGAGATGTGACCGGCATCGGTTACTGAGATGTATTTTGGGTGGATAACAAGCTGTCAAGGTGTCTCAAGCGCCCATATGGAGGACTGAAGGTGTAAGTAAGTTCTTAAATTCATCATTTCCCTTCTTTACACTACTTGTTGCTCACTTATGGCATAGGACCAGGAAGTTATTGAAGAAGCAGAACAGGTAGATCCAGGAAACAGTGGGAGCTTGGCATGGATGAGGATGTGATTCCTTGGAGGAGTACCAAATAGGTGTTTTGGGTAGAGTTGCCAGCTGGAAGTAAGCACTGAGAGACGAATGGATGTTCAGAATAAAGAAGAGTAGAAATGGATACGTGAGATGGAAGATCAGGGTATATGGTCTTGTATTAGCTGCAGGGCAATGGAGGTTTGATCATTGTGTTTCTCTTTACCAAGTTAGATAATATTAGCTACATTATCCTATTACTGTATGATGTGCTTGTCACAGGGTTACATATACAGGGTATTGTTGAACTAAAGGTAAAGCTAGTTCAGGTGTCTTGATTCACATAATGAGGTTAAGTGCATGGTATATACTAAACCTAAGTTTTCCCAAGTAGTGGGAGTTGTCACAAGTTGGAGACAATCTAGGAGAGAATCATTAGAGGACAGTTCAGTGGATTCTTACAGGGACTAGTAGCAGGTGCACATGCTATGCAGGTTTAGGTTATTTTCTACACGATTTGTAGATGTGGATGTGGAAAGTGATTTGAATGATAGGTTTTACACTACAAATTTGTGGTGGTTGGTCTTCAAGAGTGATCTTGAGGAGGGATACAAAGCCAAGGGAACAAACTAGACAGAGTACAGGTACAGGTACATGTTGCAACTATTTATCTCCAAGTGGGAGATTGTTGAGTTGTGGAGCTAAAAGCTTCAACTCTTTACAAATAGAAGGAATAGAAGGTTGCTGAGATCCAGGAGCACCAGCATCGGTAGCAGGATCGACGTCGGTCATGACCAGTGCAGAAGGCCACCGGCGACGGCAGGGAGTCAGCCGATGTCGGTAGAACCAGGCAAGTAGGGACCGGCATTGGTCACTTGTGTGTTCCATAACTGTTCGTTGCATAGATAGTTAGTTAAGTGAATGAAGCATTTGCATGTAAAGGCCAGTTAGAGTCTTGATCTACGAGGATAATTGTCTAAATTAAGAGTCTAAGTTATTGTTTAAGTTTGGGATCTATTTATAGACCCATTGGCATGTATTGTAATTGATATAAGATAAAGAAGGCAAGGAAGTTCCTTCTAAGTGTAAGATCATTGAGTTTTAGGTTGTTGCAAGCTCATAGGAGATCTACATGTGTGAGTATGGTCTGTTGAATTGCAGGTTGCAGGTTCATGGGAGATCAACTTGAAGTACTATAGAGTGCTTGGTGAACTAGCAGGGTTATTACTGACTAGTTGGAGAGGTGAACACTGATTCTGTTTGTGAGTTGGTTGTTGGGACCATTTTTTTGGGTAGGAGAGTGTTGTAGAAGAATTACTGTACACTTGAGGTGTGAGAAGCCTCTATAAGGTGGAAGAGTGTGGTAGCTCTTTATTGTATTCTTTTCTGTAAAGTGTTAATATAAGATAGTGTATTGTCTCTCATATTTTGTGCTATTGGTGAATTCTAGTTACTTGTATTTCTGGTTATTTTCGCATTTATAATTGCTTATATTTGGTAATCATACTGTGCTCTTTCTGAGGAGCAAGATCCTAACAAAGTGGGATCAGAACAGGTGTTGTTCTTGTGATCCCCCAACACATCATATTGACAATGTGATGAGTTTTCTCAGTGAACTCAGGGATGAACCTTAAAAAAAAATTCACCTTTCTAAAGAAAGAGTGAATCACAATTGTACTGGTAGGTAGAGTAAGCTCTTGGATGGACTTGACTCTTTCTGAGTCAATTTTTATACCTTCTTAGGACACAATATGTCTGAGAAGTTTCCCTTCTATCACCCTAAAGATAGTCTTTTTGGGATTTAGAGAAATACCATTCTGACGACAACATTCCAGTATTCTTTATAAATGGTGGACATGGTCAGAACGATGCTTTGAAAATACCATCAAACCGTCCAGGTATACTACAATGAACTTACCCATTTCATCCTTGAAAGTGAGGTCCATTGCTCTTTGAAATGTGGCACCCACATTTATCAGACCAAAAGGCATTCTTCAATAAGTGAAGGTGTTCCACAGTGTGGTGAAGGTAGTCTTATGCTGATCTACTTTTCCAACTTCAACCTGATTGTACCTCGAGAAATCGTCCAACATTGATAACATCTCTGAACCTGTCACCATCTATAAAACTTGATCCATGATAGGGAGAGGGTAGTTATATTTTAAAGATAACTGATTCAAGT
Source organism: Torreya grandis (assembly GCA_037957365.1). Classification (NCBI taxonomy): domain Eukaryota; kingdom Viridiplantae; phylum Streptophyta; class Pinopsida; order Cupressales; family Taxaceae; genus Torreya; species Torreya grandis. Next base: position 714,509 of record JARHVA010004858.1, read on the forward strand.
TCTTGAAATCCATGCAGATTCAAATTTCACCATTCTTATTTCTCACAGGCACTATATTAGCAATCCATGTGGAGTGATGGATTGGGAAAATTATCCTAGCATCAAGCATTTTTTGTATCTCAGATAAAATGGTACCTAATATTTTTGGATTATATTGCCTAGACTTTTGATTTTAAGGCACTGAGTTAGCCTTAAGAGGAATGTCATGGTGAATTTCACTAGGCCTAAGTGATTTTAGGTCATCATAAGAATATGCTAAGACATCTATATATTAGCAGAGTAGATTAGTGAACTTGAATTCTCTTCGGGAGTACAACATTTCTCAATGTTCACCATCTTAGGATCTCCTTTGGTTCCTAGATTTACTTGATCAAAATCTTGAGAGGAGTTTGAATCCGTTCATTGTTGTTTGATGAATCTATCATGGTTATTAAACAATTTCTCTAGAGAAACCAGGCCTTTGGGAATCTTATTCCCCTTAAGTTGTAGGAAATCCTCACCTACATTTGTATGTGATTCAGAAATTGTCTCACATTCTTGAAGTTCACTGCCTTCAAAATGTAGTTGTTCGAAGCTATCCTTTTACTCCAAGAAGGCAATGATTTGATTATCATTGTTGAATACTTGCCAATGTTTGGCATTATTAGGTACACTTGGTTGAAAGACCAATTCAATAGTGTACTTATTTCCTTTAAAGTTTGGATGGGGAACTAAGAGAGTAGTAGAAATAGTCAATGCATCTGCCTGGTCATTAAATTCTCTCAAAATAGCAGAGATGCTAAAAGCATCAAAGTTTTTAATATGGTCCTAAACTAGATTGTGGTAGTGGCACAATCTTTCATTCTTAGTTTGATAGAGGTTTCTTACCTGACAAACCACTAATTTGGCATCCCCTTTAGCATTAAGGAGTTTAATGCCTTTTTCTCTAGTAGCCTGCAATCCAAGCAATAGGGATTCATACTCAGCTGTGTTGTTGGTGTTGCTAAACTACAACTTGTAGGATAAAGGAATAATATCTCCTTGAGGAGATGCCAACACAACTCCAGCTCTTAAACCAGTAGAGGAGTAGCTGCCATCGAATTCTAAGATCCATACCTCACTAGACACCACTTTTTTTTGAAAACTTCTTCATTTGGAGCAAGAGGTTCTTCCATGCATTCGTTTTGCTTCACCAATTCTCCTACTGTGTCAGCTAAATACATTTCTAAGTTGTTACCTATAGGAGTTTTGTCAGATTCCTCATGAACTTCATCCATAGATAGGAAGTAATTACCCATGCCTGAAGACTCGAATAGAATTTGAGCTTCTAGTGTTGACGATCAAGTGACTACATATTTTGCCTCTTTTTTAAGAAGCAATCTCTTCATAATACTTTGCATTGGGATCCTCACCTCAGACAAGTCCATGATTAGCTCACCACCAACATCCTTGCAAAATTCCACCCAAGAAAGATGCCGTAAGAGGCTAAAATATCGACCACTAGAACCATTATTTTTATCCTCTATTTTGGGAAGGTTGCGAATGCAAATTGGGCATCTTTTATTTGACCAAGGAGTGGGACTTGCTTGTTTTTCATAGAAAATCACCTCCCAAAATTTTTGGTCAAAGTTAGACCAAGGGAATCTGTGACCTTGCAGGCATAACATTATTAAAATCTCTAGAGTCTATTATGCAATTACTCAATTTATAACCATTTATCAGCAAGGAAACATAAAAAGGTTCTATTTTCCCAGGAGCAACAGGAGGAGTCATGACAAGATTATTTTGGGTGGATTTATCCTTCGGGGAATCATGAGTTGCCTTTGAAGAATCTTGTCTTGTGGGAATGGCTTTATTTTTTACATATTCTGTCAACCTATCAAACTATTCAAGATTGGCTCACAAATACTCAATATTAGTCATTTGAATCTTAGTATTTTTGGCGTGATCAATTATATCAAATAATTGAAATGAATTTGAGATAGAGGAAGAGGGCCCATCATCTTGATCTTTAGTGGGTGTGGCACTGGTCTGAGAAATAAGGGTGGAAGATATGCGACGGTTTGAGGTACTTACTTTTTTTGTTAGTTACCTGATCCTTTGGTTGGGAAGGTAATGGAGTCCCTTGTTTAGTGATGGAGACCACCGATTGAGGTTATTCTTCTACTTTTCCTTTGTTAATGTGTGGAGCTGATTGGTTTTGAGATCTAGTAAAAATAGCATAGGTTCCATCAAACCCTTCTCCTTTACTTCTAGCTTCATCTTGATAATCCAAAAAACTGATATTGGAGTCACCAGCTAATTCTTATTCTTGCTCTTCAAAGAGATTAACATCATCTTGAGTTAGAGTGATAAATCATGTTTAGCCTCTAGGTAATCGACCGCTGAATTGACACGTGCTGCTTTAATGGCAAGTTTCTCATGTGAGGGAGGCAGGCGATTTGGTTGTCCTTGGTTTTGGGTAGCAATGCCCTGATATTGCTGATTCTAGAATGTTCTCCTTGGCATATCCCAATAATGGGAGTAAACATACCTTGGGCCATTTGTCTTTTCAAAACTATTAGTTTATTTGTCAACTTTTGTACCATAGGATCTATAGTTCTTATAGGACTTTCAATAGATGAAGAAAATCTATTTTTATTAGAGTCTTTCCTGATCTTACTTGTCAGGATAAGATCATCCTTAATCTTAGTAGCTAAATTTTAAGCCATTGTGAGATCCATAGGGCTAGCCTGCCTTAATAGGAAACTTATTTTGAGAAGTTGCGAGTTGATGAAAAAACACTTGAGATTCTTTGGCATGGGTTGAGCGATGGTAGGAATCCGGTTCCTTAACTTATTGAATTTAGCTATGAAATCCCTCATGGGCTCATGGGGTTCCTTCTTCATCTACGTAAGCTGAGCTAACAAGGCATGTGCATCTTCAGTAGGTTTAAACCTAGCTTCAAATTTGGATTTGAGTGTGTTCCAGTCAGTTATAGTTCAAGCTTGAAGGTGATAAAACCAATCCACAGTAGCACTTTACAGAGTTTCTACAAAAAGTCTCACTGCTACATCTTTGAATTCTATGCTAATTACACCACATGCTATAGAGAAGGTAGCAATATGCTCATTGGGGTGAACCTTCCCATCACCAAAAAATTTTAGAATTTTTTTCCTAGAACTATGAGGTAGTTCATGTAAGGGTGGGGTCAAATTAAGACGGTCAAAATAATTGCCCCACGGACCTTGAGCCATTATGATAAGATAGTTAAATGGTGGGATAACAAATCTTGGTGGAGTCAATAAAGACAAAGCCTTACCAGTATTGAGACTAGAAGCTTCACCAGCTATGGGAGATCTAGCGTTGGTAGGAGGGAAACTCTTAGTTCACTAAAGGCAAGATGGTGGAGGAGAAATCTCAAAATTAGTTTGTCGCACCAACTTGAATATAGGATCAACAATACCCTGAGCTCTTTGGCCTCGTGTGTACGATGGATCTGCCATAGTGTCAAATGAAAAAGGAACTAGAGTTGCTTCAAGTTGAAGCTTGAGGCTTCAAAATACATGTTCATTCCCTAGCAGAGTCGCCAAAAGTTGTTGGGTGAATATTTTGTCATCAACTATATGATGGAAAAATGGGTATATCAACCACAATACAAGGAGATTTATGCTGCAAAAAGTGTAGGTTTACCACATATTAATAAAATAAATCTCTCCTCTCATCAAGGGGAGGTTCCCTATGAATCACTTATATGCTATATATGAATATAAATAAAAAAAATAATACTCAGGGTAGTATAACACCATCCATCTCTTTTTTTTAGAGATGATGTTTAAGGAACAAAAGAAGGAGGTCCCAGTCGATGGTTGAAAGCATTCCTCTTTTTTTAGGAATGGTATCTAGTGCATAGCAAAAAATCTCCTGAAGTAGTAACAAAGTTCATAAGGAAACCCACAAAAGCACAGTCTTCCATTGCCTTCACTGATTGGGAACACACATAAAAGTAGAGTAATGCAAAGCCCAAAGTCTTCACCTAAAACTATAATAGATAAAAGGGTCACCAAGATAAAAGTAGCTCAAAGTCTTTTTTTTATCCTCTAGAAACATCTTTAGCTAATTTCAATACACACACTTTGCTTATTAAATTGAATAGATGAGAGATTATCAAGAAAGAGAACATAAGAACTATTTCCTAAGTAACACAAATTACTTCAACACAAAGTCTGAAATTAACCTATTTCTCATTCATTTGACAAAATATGATTTATAAATTGAGCACAAAGTCTCAAGAAGTGTCTCAATTTTAGCAGAGTTTTTGCTCTCAATTATCCAAAGATATTTTACAAAAGAGGTTCCCTCTATATATAGGGAGAAACCTTCAAAATTGAAAAAAGATTAAAATATTAAAAACCTAGTCAAAGATGAGTCATCGTTGACTTTGGAATATTTTCTAGATTTTTACATGTAATTACATATTAAAAAATTGCATGTACTTTTACATGACAAAAGTACATGAGAAGAAAGAAATAAGAGAGAATAGAGGAATAATTCAACTCTTGCCGCCAGACTTCTTCAGATGAGCATCATACATGGTGATAGATGCTTGAATTCTTATACTATCTAGCACAATGGTATTGTTGAAGATTACTTTGGCTCTAATTGTAGCGTCTTCAATGCTATGATTGCTTTGGCATGACTAGTTAACTTGGTTCTTGAATTATCCAGAGTTAACTAAGCATCTAAAATGTTATCCACAAAAGTCTTTAAAAATGCTTTCTCTTCAAAATCCCTTTGGATCATACCTTTGAATTCTTGAATCATCTCTTCTATCGAAAGAAATTGATTATCTCTAGAGGTGAGTTCGTAAGGCAATTCCTCCAGTCTGTATAATAGGGCAATGTCACTTTTCTCACTAGCATCCTTGGAAGACTTGAGATCTTTGATTAGCTCCTTAAATACCTAGATTCTATATATCAGTGATTCTTTGATTTCAACATAGGAATCTTTGTTGGCAATGACACCGATCGATACCAAGGTGCATGTTTTTAGATCCTTCATCTCTACCTACTTGCTAAGATATTTATTTGTATTGTCAATATCTTGAGAAATAAGAGAGACGAGGTCTTCTAAATCTGTCCTTATTTTCTTCATCTTCTCTATTTTTTTAGTAACCTCTATAAGCAAGGAAATTCCTTGTGTATGCATCTTTTCTATATAATATTCAAGTAATTTCCCTTTCATGTAGGTTTTCTCTGCTTTCTGGATAACAAGATCATCTATGGAAAAGTCTTCTGGGGTCACTATTTCAGGAGCAAAAGTGAATCTCCTAACTACCATGGTCAATTATTCTGCATTTGCCTTGTAATAATCTTTCATCTCCTTCTCCCTATCAAATTTTTGGACCATGATATCCATTACTGATTGTAGGTCGCTCTTTGCACCCTCATGAGTTACTTTCCCCAACTTAACGTGAGAAATGGAGTAGTGGCTCATGTCAAAACCCTCTAGGGTTGCATCCTATGGAGGTTTGGCTATCTCCATAAATTTGTGCCCCTTTTTCTCAACCATTTTTGAAAGGATCCTTGGTTTCTTAAGGGTATTATCTTTCACTAACACTATTTTGCCAAAATCAAAGTCATCTGCAGAGATGGCTTACTTCTTCCTTTTGGGTGTGAAAGTTGATAACCAAGGTGGGAGAGTAGAAGCACTTACCACGGCAATAGTTCCTACAACTGTTGTTATTGGGTAACATCTGCAGTACTAGTGGGAACAGTGGGCACAGTGGGTGTAGTAGGTGAAATTATATCAGCCATTGGTTGGTTAATGGTGGAATAGTCTCCAATATTAAAAGAAGGAGATGAGAGACTAGGGTTAGATCTGTAGGAGCAAAGAACATCTCCAGAAGCACCTTGAGGGTCACCAAAAATAAATCCAGAAGGAGAGGTGGCTCCAAAAGAAGGAACATTGATGGGAGAAAGAGGCAAAGGAGATGCCACAGGGGATTGAGATGGTGAAGAAGAAACCCTTGCAAGTGGTTGTGTCCCTTCTTGGGGAGATAGAGTTTTAGTTCTCTATTTCTATGAAGGCATGTCATCTATCTCCATCCATTCCACTGCTTGTTCTTGAGTGCTTTATTCTCCAACCCCCATGGCTATTGATTTTGGCTCCTTTTCAGCAACCTTCAATTTCTTTGACACAAAGATGATTTTAGGCTTGTGAGGCCTAGAAGGAGAAGGAATGTCACCTTTATTCTTAGTTTTGTTCTCTACTCTCTTCCTTTTTTCTTCTTAGAATTCAGCCTTTGATCCTATGATGAATTCCTTCAATGTGATTCCTTTGGCTGCTAGCCAATCATTGGTGTTAGCCAAAATTGGTTCGAATCTCATCCTTAAAGAAGTCAACTCCTTTTGGGACCACTGAATTGGAGGAAGTGGAGATTAGTGACTTTTTTAGCTAGGTATCTACTGTTGATTATATTTTTATCATCAACCAAATTAGAGGGAATATTTGCAAGCCCTAGATATTTAATCTACTCCAGAGTCAGTTTGTTGTAGTCCATTCTTTTGATGTCTTTTGCTATTCTCAAGTCTATCTAGATGTCCTCAATAATGGGCTCATGAAACTAAGTCTTTCTTTTGATTATATCCTTGACACTCCTATAGTCAAAATTGGGACTTCTTTTGAACTACTTCATGGTGACTAGTTGCATTTCTGTTTCCATTACCCTTGCTTTAGCAGCGGTCAAAACTGAGTATCTACCAATTTCTATTAGGAACCTAAAACCTAGCTTCTTAAGTTCTATTTGCTTAGTGTGTATGACAATAATTTGTCTACACAACTCCATTAGGACTAATTTGTCAGATGAAAATCTAGGGAGCATGTAGGGATAGCCTTGGAAAAAGCCAACTTATAGATAGCAAAAAGAGGGGAATTGTAAAAACATGCAGCCAAAATCATTGATGACCATCCAGGCTTCATCTGATACTATTTTCTATTCTAGCTGAGGATTGAAAATGCATAAAAACACCATGAAGAAGGCATCATTTACCCTCCTAAAGTGATGGATTGATCCTTTTAGTGTTAGCTGAGGGTAATATGAATAAACCAAGGTGGTTTTTCTATCTCTTTCTGCTGTCAAACCTAGAAAAGTTCACATTGAGGCTACAATGTATACTAAGTATGAAGTCATATAGAACTTCAAAGTAGTAGACACATTCATCAATTTCTCATGAAGAGAGTTGTTGATCTACTCACCCCAGAAGATGACTTATTTCCCTTATAAAATTATCTTAATAAAGGGATACATCCATTCATGGAATTGGGAAGAAGATGGTAGACCTCCTACTCTACTAAGAAGAGTAATTAAGTCACCAAATTCTTCTATAAAATCACTTCTTAGAAAATTCCATGACCATCTAAACAAGTTGGCTCTTGGAGTCTTGAGCCACCTATTGTTCATCACCTTTTTCACCCTCTCGGGATCTTTGTCATACTCTTTTTATGCCTCAATGAATTTAATTTTCAGCACTTTGATAACAGGATGGCAGATGAAAACTTTATCGATAAATTTGGGGTCTAGTTGAATTATCGTGTTGTCATTGGCATCTGACACTGACCTAGTCTCTCTATTATAGAATTGGGCACACTAGAAGATGAATTCTATGTGATGCACCACTACAGGGAAAGAGGAGACTAGATGGATGTTGCTCTCAATGATTCTTTTCATCTCTGAGCTCAAGTTTTCCATCTTGGTTCTCTCCATGAACTCGGCCATATCCACATGGCTGACCTCCATGTCTCTAATGTTGTCGACATTAGAAGTGACTGAGGTAATTAGGAAAACACCTTGATACTGGTACTTCATGGCCTTTAACTTCTTCAGAGAAGTTTTAGTCATCGAGACGAGCCTTTTTTGAGAGGATGTCGACAAAGGAGAATCCTCAAGGGAAACTGTGATAAGAATCATGATCGTGTAATTAGGGAAAAAATGGCAATTTAGGGAAATTGTACTTCAAGTGATCATGACTAAGGAAGGGAACTTGACAGGGTCAAGGTGCGAGTGGGTTGAAAAGCAAGAGAAAAAATGGGGAGGAGGTGTGAAAAATGGAAGGAATGAAAATTCTTTGGAGTTAGAGAAAATGGAGAAAAAGGATGTAAGGGTGGCAAAATCCGCTGCCTTGGCATGTGGGATGGTCTGCATGCATAAGCAAAAAAATTTGCTGCTTGTGCATGTGAGATGAAAATGCATCAGCAAAAAAATTTCCACTTATGCATGTTGGGACAGAACGTGTAAGGGTGGCAAAATTTGCCACCCTTACAGGTAGGAAAAAGGTGTAATGGTGACAAATTTTGCTGCCCCTGCAACGTGGTCGAGTCAAATTGCATCGATGGAAAAATTTACCACCTATGCAAAAGAATAAAATAGTGTTTGGGTGGTGAAAATTACCTCCCTTACATGGGTAGGAAGACATGGGAAAAAATGGAAGGCAGCAAAAATTGCCACCCTAACATGGAGGAAAAGGATGAAAAGTTGAACGGGGAAGAAGTTAAGAGGAGGGAAGGAGTGCGATGGAAATAGAAAGGTGTCCTGATGGGAGGAAGGGAAGGGGGAAAAATAAAACAAAAACAAAACCTAATAAAAAGGAAGAACATGAAATAAAACACAAAAACAAAAACAATGCACGACGAGAACTTGAATCCAATGAAAAATGCTTCTTTCCACTTACTGAATCATCCAAAGGCAGAGGGAAGGAGGAGGATTGAAAGAAATAAATCAAAGTAAACCAAAAAGAGATTAAAATGGGGTGAAAATTGGCCCCAACCACTCGATGTGTGTAGCCATAAATGCTGTGCATGAAAAATGTGGTAGTGTAAGGGCGGCAAAAATCACCGCTCCTACACTAAAATTTGAAAGACATGTAGGGGTAGTGAAATTTGTCACTCTTGCATGGGAAGGAGAAAAATGTAGGGGTGGTAAAATTTTCCACTCTTGCATTTCAGATGCAAGGGTGGTGAAATTCACCACTCCTGTATGGAGAAGAAAAAAATGCATTGACGGTAAAATTTGCTGCCTTTGCATGAAAATGGAAGGAAAAAAGACTAACTCTGGGACAAGGGAAATTGGTCCCTTGGTCACATCGAGACTATAATGACTTTCACATTTTGGGGAAAACTTAATGAAGAGATGTTATGAACTTTGAACAATGCCAGTTAAACAAATATGAGAATAAGAAAAACTCGCCTCGAAAAATGAACTCAGAGAGAAAAAAGGTGAAACAGACAAGTTTTAAGGGGTTGTTCCAAAAATGAGCTAAGCTGATTTTAGAAACAACAGATATTCTAGTACCTTCATTATGAATCACATGTATTGGTTGATTAGATGACTAAGAGTCTTTGGGTATAGTTATAGAAGACTTAGAGTGCTTAAATAAGACACATACCCAAGTAAGATGGAGTCACTAAGTAAAGAAGGCATGCCAGAAGTTATGGCATGATAAACATATCAAGCACAAGGTACTTATTGAAGGAGAATCAGTCTTGTTCTATGACTCTAAGTACCTCAAGCACCTATACAAACTATAGATTAGATGGATGGGTCCTTATGTCATCCACATCATATTGGAGACTAGTGCATGTAAATTACACACATTGATAGGTGAAATGTTCCCTAGGCATTTCAATAGCAATCGATTGAATCCCTATAGTCAATAGGATGGTGCTTGTACCAATAGATACGAACTTCCTAATCACAAGTTAGTTGTGTTGAGTTGAACATAATAAAATTTGGTTAAAGTAAAATCTTTTCTAATGTTTGTGTTAAGGGAATAAACAAGGCACTTTCAAGCCCATAAGAGACCTCTTCTAGCACTTTCACACATAAATCCAATTAGGTGAGTCAAGCATAGTTGCTTTCTAAGTGCCTGAGGCTAGAAACCTAAGTTTTTGGGCATGTGGAGTTTCCAAATTTAGAAAGATGTGAGGCCAAGTTGACAAAGAGAGGCACATAAGATGCTAATGTACAAGAAACCTATAGAATGAAGAGTTGGAAGATCAACATTGGAATTTGTATGGGGTAGGGTAGGCCAAACCAATAGATGAAAGCATAGAGAAATTGACCAAGAAATTGAATCATGCTTGAGAGGAATCACAATTGGAAGAGGAGTTAAAATTGAGGAGACTAAATCATGCACATGTGAAGATCTACACCCAGGTTACCATAAAAAGGGGAAAGGTCATGCCAAGGTGAATGAAGCATATGAAGAACATAGTTAAGATAGTAGACATCCACCCAATGATATGTAGGAAGTGCCCATTTGAATCATAAATCACTTTACCAAATATGAAATAGTGTGCCAAGATCTTTGAATAGAATTCAAGCAATCAATGTCGATTCTTATAAAGAGAGATCCAAAATTCCAAGAGAGGAAAAATATGCATTAACATGTCTATTGAAAAATATGAATGAATTATTTAACCTTACAAAAAGGAAAAGTGGGGTACATATAGAGAAAATTAAAGTAACATGAGGAAGCCTCTAATTTTCTTAATTAACTAATTAAAATTAAATAAAATTAGCCTATGGATCCTTTATAACTAACCTAAAGAATCTTAAATAAATAGAAAGGCCATATGGCCATGTAGGCAAAACCAGTGGGAAAAAGCATTGCACTAACACCCCCCTTAAACGTAGCCTAGGTGAGATGATAATTGGGTCCCGACATTTAAATCCTAATGAAGTACCCAAGTACATAGTAATGAACCTCTATAAGAGGAAGAAGAAGGTGGAGTAGCCCTAACCCCAATGAAAGCTTGTAGATGAACAAATTTAATCTCTATGAAAGGCTTAGTCAGAATATATACAATCTACTCTGATGTTGAAAAGTATCAAAGATAAATGAATTGCTCATTGATAATCTCCTTGATGAAATGCATGTGAATCTCTATGTGCTTGGTCCTTTGATGGAGATTTGGATTCCTACAAATCTGGATAGTGCTTTAGTTGTCATACTAGATTATTATTGGATTATGAAATTGGACACCAAACTCAGTGAGAATCCCCTGAAGCTAGATTTTTTCAGTGGTGGCATTGATAGCCCCTATGTAATCTACCTTTGTGGATGATAAAGAAATTGCATGTTGCTTCTTACTTGACCAACTTATTAGACATGAACCAAGTGAGAAGCTATAACCTGAAGTGGACTTTTGACTATGAATATATCTATCCCAATATGAATCTATGTATCCAATCAAATCAACCTCTATTTCTACTCCATAGTGTATCCCATAGTTGTGTGAACCTTGAATGTAGTGAAAAATCCACTTTGTTGCTTCCCAGTGCAACTCATGTGGCTCTTGCATAAACTAAAAGAACAAACCAACTATATAAGATATGCCAAGTCTAGTGTGTGAGAGATAGATAAGACTACCCATGAGTTAATGATATGGTCTTGCATTAATAAGTGGTGTAGGATAATCAACCTTAAGCTTAAAACTAAACAATAAGGGAGTAGGATCTGGCTTACAATCAGGCATGTTAAACCTCACAAGCCAATTAATAGAATACTTGGATTATGATAAATTTATCCTCGAATATGACTAAATGATTTTAATCCCAAGAAATTAATGAAGCAATCCCATGTTTATCATTGAAAATCTATTTGATAGTGCAATTTTCACTATTGAGATGGATGATAGTGAGGTCCCTGTAATTAGTAAGTCATCCACATAGAGAACTAGGATCAATAGAGAATCATCCTAACATAAGAAGTAGATAGTTGGATCTGAGTAGAATTTGGTGAACCTGACTATGAGGAGAAAGGAGTCCATCTTAGCATACCATGCTTGAGGGGCCTATTTGAGTTTGTAGATCTATTTATTGAGTCTGTAGACCAAGGAAGTATCTTATAAAAATCCTTGTGGTTGCTCCATATATATATATATATATATATATATATATATATATATATATATATATATATATATATATATATATATATATATATATATATATATATATCTTTCTTGAGGTCACCATGTAAAAAATAACTCTCTACGTCCATTTGGTGAACATCCCATTGATGTGTGGTTGTGATGGATAGAGTGAGTCTTATATACGTCATCTTGCCTACAAGAGCAAATATCTTAGTGTAATCTATGCCAAACACCTAAGAAAACCCATTTAAAACTAGATGAGCTTTTTACTTATCAAGTAACCCATCTACACCATACTTGGTCTGATAAATGCATTTACACTAGACCAATTTTCTTCCTTTAGAAAGAGGGACCAAGTCCCATGCTTTATTCCTAATTAGAGAACTGCAATCTTACTACATAGTAGAATCCCATTCTAGAATACTAGATGCCTCATGAAAGTTTTGCAGATCTGAAACAATGGCCAAGTAGGCATGTGATGTCCCCTAAAACTATATTCATGTCCACCTTGTATCTGATGGATCTCCAACCCATCCTCTAGTACTTTGAAGTGTCTATCTAGCCCAAATTAGACTAGAATTGTATGAGATTAGAGAATCAGGAGGTGAGTCTTCATCATCTATAGTGTGAGTGTGAGATAGAGGAGGAGAATCCTCATCACTAATCTCATTTCTTGAACTTGAATAAGAAGAAGAGTCATCTTCATCATCATGAGGATCTTGAGGTGGATCTAAGTCAGTCTAAAGTGGAATTAATGTCTAGTGAGACTTTTGAAGAGTTTGGAGTGTTAGAATTGTGTTTACATGGGCCCTCATGAAACTTGTCACTCCTTTCAATGAATAACTCATGATTTTTAGGATGGAGAATCATATATCCCTTATCACCCTTTACATACCCCACAAGGATGCAAGACTGACTCTGAGGGTTCATTGCCTTGTGTTTCTTCTTAGGAACATGGGCCATTACTGGTGATCCAAACACTCAAAATTGATCTACTATAGGCTTGTGACCATCCCAAGCTTCAAAATGAGTGATTCCCTTCAAGGCTTTGTGTGGAACTTGGTTCTTAATGTAGCACATATAGTTAATTGCTTTGGCCTAATACTAAGGAGCAATAGACTTTGATTGAAGCATGTAGTTTACTATTTCCTTCAAGGCATGGTTATTAAATTTATCCACACCATTATATTAAGGACTATATGGAACTATGCATTGCATCTAAATCCCTTATGATGTGTAAAACTACTCAAACCTATTGTTGACATACTCTTTTCCATTATCAGTCCTTAAGATTTTTATGGAACATCCTGACTGCTTCTCCATAAGTGCCTTGAAGTCCTTAAAGTGATAAAAGACCTCAAACTTTTTTTTATAAAAAACACCCAGGTGTACCTAAAAAATTCATTGATGAATGTGAGTATGTATCTTGTCATATTGAAGGAAGGTTTTCAAAATGGTCTTGCTAAGTCACTATGGACTATTTCTAGCTTCTATTTGACTCTCCTTGCTTTTCCCTTGTCATATTTATCTTCTAGATGCTTACTAAGAATGAAACCATTACATAGGCCATCCAAGAATTTTAATTTAGGCAATCTTGAAACCATATCTTGATGACTGAGTTTCTTTAGGTAATGGTAGTTTAAATGGCCAAACCATTCATGACATAGTTTGCTCACTCCATCTGCATCAGTAAGCAATGCAACTAAGGGCTGATCTAGGGCAAATTGTGAGAAGGTATACATCCTAGACTAATGATTGGCCTTCCCATAAGACACTATAGTTTCACTTTGTATCTTCTTGATGAACATTCAATCAAGTGTGAACTCAACTCACTTACCTGTACCTATGTGAGTGATTTGAGATACTGACAAAAGATTGGTGGATAGTGAAGTAACACATAGAACATCATTGAAGGTCATGTCACTCACTTCTACCAATCCTTTACCTCTAACTTCTACTGAAGTGTCATCGCCCATGATAATTGAAGGCACAAAACATGGCTCTATTTTATAAAATAGATCCTCTAAGGATGCCATGTGATAGGAATCACCTGAGTCAATAACCTAAGTCAAAGGCTGACAAGCTACTAAAACAAGTGCCTTGCCCTTGTTTTTACCCTTTTTTTATCTTTACCTTTTAAAAAATCTTATGGTGATGTGTTCTGAGATGAGTATTCAGGGACACTAATGTTCTTCTTGAGCATCTTAGTCAAGGTGTCAATCTTCTTTCTCATGCACTGAGATTCGTCATGCCTAAGTTTCTTACAAAATTTGCATTTGAGTTTCTCCTTCTTAAGTTTCCCATTTGATGAGGACTCATTTGATGATGCCTTAGGCTTGGCATCTAATTTATGATTCTTCTTATGCTCATGATTAGGTTTAGACTATTTCTTCTCTTATTTTCCACTTCTAGAAGGCTTCTTCTTATCCTAATTGACAATCAAGGCATGTGATTTTGAAGACCTCAATGCACCCATTTGAACTAACTTATCTTGATCCTAAGTTAGATTGGCAACAAACTCATAAAATTATGGAATTTTCCAATTGGATCCAAGTGCAAATTTGGTAGCATGAAATGTAGAGACAAAAATTGAATACTCATGACCCAACTTTGCAAGCACAGATAGAATCAACTGGTCATCTATTTTCTCAATGCCACAGTATTTCAACTATAATATTAGTGATTTAAACTTTGTAAATAAGTATCGTAGGGTGTCATAATCACTTGGGCTCACCATGATGAGATCATTCTCTAGCTCATGACCCCTCATAATGTTTTGTACTCCAAAAAACTTATCTAGGATTGTCCAAACTTCATTCAGAGTTTTTACAAATTCAACATGAAATAGGAAGTCAGGAGACATTGATAGGCATAGAAACCCATAGGCCTCATCACATCTATTGTACCAATTAACCTTTTCTACATTTGTAGATGGCTCAATTTCCTCACCCATAGTAATTTGATAGAGTCCTTTACCTCTCAAAGTGATATGTATTTTAGACTTTCATTCTAGATAGTTAAATGGTGTGAGTGGTTTTATGTTTAGATCCATTAGTATAGATTATAATGAGAAAATTTTTATAATTGAAATGAATGTAAAAAATAGAAATCACATAGTACAAGAACCACCTGAACTATCAAGAATACCCCCCTAAAGTTACAATGCACACACACTCATTTACAATGCACACACACTCATTTTTAGACATAAGGCACAACTGATAATGCATCTATGAGAAATTAGTGTGAGAAATTATGGAGGGATATCGGGTACGATCGATAATGCATCCTAGAGGAAAGGTATAAAGTTTTGAAAAGAGTTTTAAGATATTACACTATGTAAAAAATGGTTGTTACAAAAGTCCTAAAATAATTTCACCAATGCATAGAGCTGAAGAAAATATGGACTTTCAAAATAAATGGCACCCAAAAAGGAGCTATAGATTAAAAGTTATAACACTTACTAGTTCTTACTCCCTCATATTCATGGACCCTTTCCAAAAATGGAAAAAAAATTACAATTAAATATATTTCTTCATTACCTTTCATCTAAAATTTGATACCCTCCTAAATGTCATGCAGAGTTTCAAAACTGCTTTACTTTAGGTTCGTACAACTACATTACTTATAAAAATTAATAAGCAAAATCTCTTTGAAAAATTGACTGAGTCTCCTAGTGTAATCTAGATTCTTCTAGCTCCTTCACTTCAGGTTCTTCTAACTACACTACTTCGGGTCCTTCCAACTGCACTACTTCAGGTTCTTGCAACTACTTATAAAAATTTATAAGTATTTGACCCTGAGAAACCTGATTACTTCTCCTCAGTGTATTGTGGGTTCTTCAAACTACTTTACTTATAAAGTAAATGAGTAATAGCTTTTAGAAAACCTAGATTGGTCTTCCTCAGTGCATTTTGGGTTCTTCAACCTACATGACTTATTTCTTATAAAGCAAGTAATCAGTAATAAATAGTCGACCTCCACAATCTTGAATGGGTCTTGCTCAATGTAAATTGGATTATTTGAACAACATGACTTATTACTTATAAATCAAGTAATGAGTAATAAGTAGTCAACCTCTAAAAACTTGAATAGATCTTGCTCAGTGTAAATCAAATTCTTTGAATAGTATGACTTATTACTTATAAAGTAAGTAATAAGTAGTAATTAGTCGACCTCCATAAACCTGAATGGGTCTAACTAGTGTTGATCAGGTTCTTGGAGAAGTCAGACTAACCCAAAAGCTTGAATTAGTCTACTAGCAAGTTGTCACACAAAAGAAACCCAATTACTTTAAGTAGTCACCCTTGAGAAACCTGATTACTTATAAGTAATTGTGTTGAAGAAGTTGAAACACTCTAAAAGCCTGATTTGGTATGGAATCAAGTAATTACCCTTTGAGAACTTGACTACTTCCAAGTAATTTTATTTTGAAAAGTTGAAGGAGTTCAAGAACCTGATTTGGTCTACAGAGAGTAAATCAGAGTTTACCAGGTGTATTACTTCATTCATACAGATGTATGACCAGATAGAAGAAATGATTTTTTTGAAAAATATATGAAGTTTCTCAAAAAACTAAGAATAACCCATTTTATATCTCAAAAAACCCAAAAAATATATGAAAACTAATTTTTCATCAAAGGATTTTTGACATGATTTTTGAGGCAAATTAATAAAATGCCTTCAAGGTCAAAAATGGTGACCAAGATAGAAGAAAAACTAGCAAAGTGAATGCATGGAGTATCTTACTAGGGAGTTCGATGCATGAGACTATCAGGATAGCTTTGATACCATGAAAGAGTGTTCCAAGATCTCTAAATAACATTCAATCAATAAATGTTGATTCCTATAGAGAGAGCTCAAAAATTCCAAGAGAGGAAAAATATGCATTAACTTGTCTATTGCAAAATGTGAATGAGTCGATTAACCTTCCAAAAAGGAAAAGTGGGGTACATATAGAGAAAATTATGGAAACATGAGGAAGCCTCTAATTTTATTAATTAACTAATTAAAATTAAATAAAATTATCCTATGGACCCTTTATAACTAACCTAAGGAAGCTTAAATACATAGAAAGGCCATACAGATGTGTAGGCAAAAACTAGTGGGAAAAAGCACTACACTTACAAAATATATCATTAAGAGAAGTTAATGTGGTGAAAACAGAGGCACAAATATCCATAATAAATGTGAATGTAGTGATGTTTTTTTTAGGTTTCATGGGTTTAGTGGATTTCAATAAATTCATTCATTGCCATGCCATTGTTGCATTAATGAGTGGTGTAGGATAATCAACCTCAACCTTCAAACTAGACAAGAAAGGATTAGGATCTGGCTTACAATCAAGCATGTTAAACCTCACAAGAAAATTAGTAAAATACTTAGATTATAATAAATTTATCCTAGAATCTGACTAAATGATTTTAATCCCAAGAAATTAATGAAGCAATCCCATGTTTATCATTGAAAATCTATTCGATAGTGCAATTTTCACTACTAAGATGGATGATTGTGAGCTCCCTATAATTAGTAAGCCATCCACATAGAGAAATAGGATCAATAGAGAATCATCCTAACATAAGATATAGACGTTTGGATCTAAGTAGAATTTGGTGAACCTAACTATGAGGAGAAAGGAGTCCATCTTAGCATACCATGCTTGAGGGGCCTATTTGAGTCTGTAGATATATTTATTGAGTCTGCAGAATAAGGAAGTATCTTCTAAAAATCCTTGTGGTTGCTCCACCTAATGTAATATATATATATATATATATATATATATATATATATATATATATATATATATATATATATATATATATATTTCTTGAGGTCACCATGTAATAAATAACTCTTTACATCCATTTGGTGAACATCCCATTGATGTGTAGTTGCGATGGCTAGAGTGAGTCTTATATACGTCATCTTGGCTACAGGAGCAAATGTCTTAGTGTAATCTATGCCAAACACCTAATAAAACCTATTTGAAACTAGATGAGCTTTTTCCTTATCAACTGACCCATCTACACCATACTTGGTCTGATAAATGCATTTACACTAGATCAATTTTCTTCCTTTAGAAAGAGGGACCAAGTCCCATGCTTTATTCCTAATTAGAGAATTGTAATCTTACTACATAGTAGAATCCCATTATGGAATGCCAAATGCCTCATGAAAGGTTTGCATATCTGAGATAATGGCCAAGTAGGCATGTGATGTCCCCTAAAACTATATTCATGTCCACCTTGTATCTGATGGATTTCCAACCCATCCTCCAGTACTTTAAAGTGTCTATCTAGCCCAAATTAGACTAGAATTGTATGAGATTAGAGAATTAGAAGGTGAGTTCTCATCATCTATAGTGTTAGTGTGAGATAGAGGAGGAGAATCCTCATCACTAATCTCATTTCTTGAACTTGAATAAGAAGAAGAGTCATCTTCATCATCATGAGGATCTTGAGGTGGATCTAAGTCACTGTCTAAAGTGGAATTAATGTCCAGTGAGACTTTTAAAGAGTTTGGAGTGTTAGAATTGTGTTTACGTGGGCTCTCATGAAACTTGACACTCCTTTCAATGAATAACTAATGATTTTGAGGATGGAGAATCATATATCCCTTATCACCCTTTACATACGCCACAAGGATGCAAGACTGACTCTGAGGGTCCATTGCCTTGTGTTTCTTCTTAGGAACATGGGGCATTACTGGTGATCCAAACACTCAAAACTGATCTACTATAGGCTTGTGACCATCCCAAGCTTCAAAATGAGTGATTCCCTTCAAGGCTTTGTGTGGAACTTAGTTCTTAATGTAGCACATATAGTTAATTTCTTTGGCCTAATACTAAGGAGCAATAGACTTTGATTGAAGCATGTAGTTTACCATTTCCTTTAAGGTATGGTGATTAAATTTATCCACACCATTATATTAAGGACTATATGGAACTATGTGTTGCATCTAAATCCCCTATGATGTGTAAAACTACTCAAACCTATTGTTGACATACTCTTTTCCATTATCAGTCCTTAAGATTTTTATGGAACATCCTGACTACTTCTCCATAAGTTCCTTAAAGTCCTTAAAGTGATCAAAGACCTCAAATTTTTTTTTGATAAAAAACACCCAAGTCTACCTTAAAAAATCATCGATGAATGTGAGTATGTATCTTTTCATATTGAAGGAAGGTTTTCGAAATGGTCCTGCTAAGTCACTATGGGCTATTTATAGCTTCTGTTTGACTCTCCTTGCTCTTCCCTTGTCATATTTATCTTCTAGATGCTTACTAAGAATGAAACCATTACATAGGCCATCCAAGAGTTTGACTTTAGGTAATCTTGAAACCATGTCTTGATGATCGATTTTTTCTAGGTAACGATAGTTTAAATGGCCAAACCATTCATGACATAGTTTGCTAACTCCATCTGCATGAGTAAGCAATGTAGCTAAGGGCTGATCTAGGGAAAATTTTGAGAAGGTATACATCCTAGACTAATGATTGGCCTTCCCATAAGCCACTATGGTGTCACTATGTATCTTCTTGATGAACATGAATCAAGTGTGAACTCAACTCACTTCCCTACACCTATGTGAGTGATTTGAGATACTGACAAAAGATTGGTGGATAGTGAAGGAACACACAAAACATCATTGAAGGTCATGTCACTCACTTCTACCAATCCTTTACCACTAAATTCTACTGAAGTGTCATCACCCATGATAATTGAAGGCATAAAACATGGATCTATATTTTAAATTAGATCCTCTAAGGAGGCCACGTGATAGGAATCACCTAAGTCAATAACCTAAGTCAAAGGCTGACAAGCTACTAAAAAAAGTGCCTTGCCCTTGTTTTTACCCTTTTTTATCTTTACCTTTTACAAAATCTTGTGCTGATGTGTTCTAAGATGAGGATTCAAAGACACTGATGTTCTTCTCAAGCATCTTAGTCAAGGTGTCAATCTTCTTTTTCATGCACTGAGATTCATCATGCTCAAGTTTCTTACAAAATTTGCATTTGATTTTCTCCTTCTTAAGTTTCCCATTTGAGGAGGACTCATTTGATGATGCCTTAGGCTTGGCATCTAATTTATGATCTTCTTATGCTCATGATCAGGTTTAGACTATTTCTTCTCTTATTTTCCACTTCTAGAAGGCTTCTTATTATCCTAATTGACAATCAAGGCATGTGATTTTGAAGACCTCAATGGACCCATTTGAACTAACTTATCTTGATCCTGAGTTACATTGGCAACAAAATAATAAAATTATGGAATTTTCCAAGTGGATCCAAGTGCAAATTTGGTATCATGAAATGTAGAGACAAAAATTGAATAGTCATGACCCAGCTTTGCAAGCACAAATAGAATCAACTGGTCATCTATTTTCTCAATGCCACATTATTTCAACTATAATCTTAGTGATTTAACTTTGTAAATAAGTATTTTAGGGTGTCATAGTCACTTGGGATCAGTATGATGAGCTCATTCTCTAGCTCATGACCCCTCATAATGTTTTGTACTCCAAAAAGCTTATCCAGGATTGTCCAAACTTCATTCAAAGTTTTTACAAATTCAACATGAAACAGGAGGTCAGGAGACATTGATAGGCATATAAACCCATAGGCCTCATCACATCTATTGTACCAATTAACCTTTTCTACATTTTTAGATTGCTCAATTTCCTCACCCATGGTAATTTGATAGAGTACTTTACCTCTCAAAGTGATTTGTATTTTAGACTTTCATTCTAGATAGTTAAATGGTGTGAGTGGTTTGATGTTTAGATCCATTAGTATAGATTATAATGAGAAAAATTTTATAATTGAAATGAAAGTGAAAAATATAAATCACATAGTACAAGAACCACCTAAAATATAAAAAATACCCCCTAAAGTTACAATGCACACACACACATTGTTTAGACATCAGGAACAACCGAGAATGCATCTATGAGAAATTAGTGTGAGAAATTATGGAGGGATGTTAGGTACTATTTATAATGCATCCAAGAGGAAAGGTATAAAGTTTTGAAAAGATTTTTAAGATATTACACCATGTAAAAAAATGGATGTTACAAAAGTCCTAAAATAATTTCACCAATGCGTAGAGCTGAAGAAAATATGCACTTTCAAAAAAAATGGCACCCAAAAAGGAGCTATAGATTGAAATTTATAACACTTACTGGTTCTCACTCCCACATATTCATGGACCCTTTCCAAAAGTGGAAAAAAAAATTCCAATTAAATCTATTTCTTCATTACCTTTCACCTAAAATTTGATACCCTCCTAAATGTCATGCAGAGTTTCACAACTGCTTTACTTCAGGTTCATGCAACTGCATTACTTATAAAAAGTAATAAGAAAAATATCTTTAAAAAATTGAATGGGTCTCCTAGTGTAATCTAGGTTCTTCTAACTCCTTCACTTTAGGTTCTTCCAATTGCACTACTTCAGGTTCTTCCAACTGCACTACTTCAGGTTCTTGCAACTATTTTACTTATAAAAATTTGTAAGTAGTTGACCCTGAGAAACCTGATTACTTCTCCTCAGTGTATTTTGGGTTCTTCAAACTACTTTACTTATAAAGTAAATGAGTAATAGATTTTGGAAAACCTATATTGGTCTTTCTTAGTACATTTTGGGTTCTTCAACCTACATGACTTATTTCTTATAAAGCAAGTAATGAGTAATAAGTAGTCGACCTCCACAATCTTGAATGGGTCTTGCTCAATGTAAATTGGATTCTTTGAACAACATGACTTATTACTTATAAATCAAGTAATGTGTAATAATTAGTCAACCTCCAAAAACTTGAATGGGTCTTGCTCAGTGTAAATCAGATTCTTTGAATAGTATGACTTATTACTTATAAAGCAAGTAATAAGTAATAAGTAGTCGACCTCTATAAACCTGAATGGGTTTAACTAGTGTTGATCAAGTTCTTGGAGAATTCAGACTAACCCAAAAGCTTGAATTAGTCTACTAGCAATTTGTCACACCAAAGAAACCCAATTACTTCAAGTAGTCACCCTTGAGAAACCTGATTACTTATAAGTAATTGTGTTGAAGAAGTTGAAACACTCTAAAATCCTGATTTGGTATGGAATCAAGTAATTACCCTTTGAGAACTTGATTACTTCCAAGTAATTTTATTTTGAAAAGTTGAAGGAGTTCAAGAACTTGATTTGGTCTACAGAGAGTAAATCAGGGTTTACCATGTGTATTACTTCATCCATACAGATGTATGACCAGATAGAAGAAATGAATTTTTTGAAAAATCCATGAAGTTTCTCAAAAAACTAAGAACAACCCATTTTATATCTCAAAAAACCCAAAAAATATATGAAAAATAATTTTTCATCAAAGAATTTTTGACATGATTTTTGAGGCAAATTAATTAAATTCCTTTAAGGTCAAAAATGGTGACCAAGACAGAAGAAAAACTAGCAAGGTTAATGCATGGAGGATCTTACTAGGGATTTTGATGCATGAGACTATCAGGATAGATTTGATACCATGAAAGAGTGTGCCAAGATATCTAAATAACATTCAATCAATCAATCAATGTTGATTTTTATAGAGAGAGCTCCAAAATTCCAAGAGAGGAAAAATATGCATTAACCTGTCTATTGCAAAATGTGAATGAGTCGATTAACCTTTCAAAAAGGAAAAGTGGGGTACATATAGAGAAAATTATGGAAACATGAGGAAGCCTCTAATTTTATTCATTAACTAATTAAAATTAAATAAAATTATCCTATGGACCCTTTATAACTAACCTAAGGAAGCTTAAATACATAGAAAGGCCATACGGATGTGTAGGCAAAAACTAGTGGGAAAAAGCACTACACTAACAAAATATATCATTAAGAAAAGTTAATGTGGTGACAACAGAGGCACAAAGATCCATAATAAATGTGAATGTGGTGATGGTTTTTTTATATTTCATGGGTTTAGTGGATTTCAATAAATTCATGCACTACCATGCCATTACTCACCTACAATTAATAAGGTAGCTGAAATTAAGGTATAAAGAAGAAAACAATAGAATGTAACATGTTATAAAACTTGTGTGAATTTTGACCCAAATATAAATCTGAACATAAAAGTCAAACCAAAATTGAATGAAAAAAATGCTACCATAGTGAAATTTAAAAACATCCATAACCCTAAGCAAAAACATTTAAACTAGAAAAGAGATTGCATTTTGTTTGACATAAAAAAGTAGGTGTGTGGAGAGAGAATTATGAGAGAACATGATAGTAGAGATTTTAAGTGATGTCAAAGCTACCATTAATGGTGAACAAAGTTCAAGAGCCAAATTTTTATTCACATACCTCATTACTATGAGGAAGCACAAATCAAGATTAAGAGCTTTGAGAAGATCAACAAACCATGCTTCAATAATAGTCTATTTAGGATGGGCAAAAAATGGTTAAATTCAAGTCCTCATAGGCATATAAATATGCTAATAAGGTGTATATGGTGAAGGAAGTAGCTATTTTAAATAACGAGATGCAGTTAGTTGAATGTTTTAGTGTTTTAGAAGTAAACCCAAAAGTAAGTTTAAAGCTTGCATACAAATAAATGCAATTTCCCGCTAATGTCATAATGGGGAGACATGGGTATCCTTCATACACACATGCATATTGAAGGAGTATAACCATCACATTTTGAGCAATGTGTAAGAGATCAATTAGAAATAAATGGTTGATACAAGGATGAAGACCAAGGTAGGTGCAGTGTTATTCGATGTGTCCATCTATGACAAGTTGGTAAAAATCAATGCAACCTAGTTGTATGAGCTACCAAGTTTTGGAAAGATATAGGAAATGGTATAATTCCTTATTTCATGAATCCATGGTGATTAATTCTATTTCATATGAATTTGTATGTATATATCGGTATGCTTCATCAGTAGGATCATAAGACTCCTAAGCACAAGATAGACATCAACCAGATAATGGAGGATGTTATAGAGGTAGAGAGGGTTGTGAAACTCTTGGGGTACTACAAATTAGGGTTTAAATTTTAGATTAAATAAATTCAAGACCCTGACATGAGGGTAGTTTCATGCCTCATGAGCTGTAATTTATGCCATGGAAGATGGTGGGCTGACATAAGCAAGACATGCTTATGTATCACCTACCACATGGTGTAGGGGGAGAAGTTCAATATCATAGAGTTTATTATAGAGGAAATTATGAAGAATATGTTTGAATACCATAATACATGTGAGACCTTTAGGTGGGGGTCCATGCTAATAATGATAATGATGGAGGAGATCAACATGCCTGATGGTGATAATGACGATTTATGGTTGTTCCTACCATATAAAGACTCCCTAGTGTCAAAGTACCAAAGATTCACCTACCCACCTAAATTCTCCAAAAGGTACAATATAAGAGTATAGGGGTGGTGTGACTGATACATTAAGGCATTTAGGATTGAATGGCATATCCTACTGGAGCTCCCCTAACACATTATAGGCATGATGACCTTCACCATCATGTAACATGTTTGTGTAGTGTGCTTGGAATTCATAGATAGAAACATCTTCAGTTGGTTGAATCTACCTTAAGTATTTTCTTCTTAAATTTTCATAGAAATGCTAAGGAGAATACCCAATGTGCAATAGCTAGATATCCCATTGAAGTGTATGGACCAAGAAAGGAGAAGGATGAGGCTCTAATATGTATACCCAAGAGAAAAGGCCACAAATGATGAGGAGGATGACTCTAATCAAATAGACCTCCATCCCCTCTAAATTTAAATTATAATTGAGTGCATATTCAATCTATACTATGATATGAAGCCATGGAAGAAGGGTGTCAACCCTGAGAAAGATGATGATCTCCCCCTCTTGATCGATGAAGAAGGGAATCCAGTGCCAAAGATATAGCAAAAGTCTCCCCAAAATAAATAGGGAGAGACACTTGAGGAAATCTAGGAGTGCATTAGATTGAGGATCATCTTTGATAAGCAAGTTATACCTCCAATTCCCAAGAAGTGCATAACCTTCATTCTATAAATTGCTTCTTCTAACAAGAAGAAAAATAATAAGTTTAAGGGACCCGTTGAAATCCCTATAATAACTCTGGTAGAATCAGAGGAGGAAGAAGCCCTCGCATGTGGAAGGGAAGAAGAGATAAAGGAAAAAAAAGGAACAAATACCCATATATTATAAGAAGAAGAGGTGGAAGAGGATCATAGTGCCATGGATGTATAGAATTCCCTCAAAAATAACATAACCACCATTCTTTAACAAGTAGAGAAGCCAATGAGTACCTCATCAAGATAACCCTCCACATAGCCTCCATGAATAGAAAAGGTAAGGAGAATGTTACAGAAGAAAATGGGCCATAATGAGGAAGAAATTGAAATGGTGCTAGCTCTTGAGAAGAAAAGGATTGGAAGGAAATGGGCCTAAGTGAGGTAGATATTGATAAGGCTGAGGCTGAGGAAGAGAAGGCCAAGAGAGAAGAAGATGAAAGTTATCACAAGCATGGGACCAAATATTGATAAATCCAAGAATGTGCCTAGAACCCCCACCAGGAAAGTAGATGAAGCTATATAATAGGTGCACCCAAGTAATGAAGGCATGCCTAAAGAAAAGGAAGGTGATATTGGTGCTTTGGAAAAAATGGAGACTGAAGAGGAATCCTAGTAGAAAGAAGGGGATGTGGCACTAAGGGAATAGACCTAGAGGCAAGCATTGAGAAACCCCAAGAGGAAGAATCAAATGAAGGGGAAAATTTTGAGGAATAACCCCTTGAAGAACAAGAAGATGAGTCCTATTAGGAAAGTGCCAAATAAAGTAGTAGCACCAGTGAAGAGGAGGAAGAGCAAAAAAAACTAGCCATCATCAAGAATGATGATGTAGAGTTGAGAATTAGAGATAAACTATGGAAAGGGGTGGAAGTATGAAGACTTATACATGTTTTATTTAATTCCCCCTAAAGCCACCACAACCAGGACATGAAAACAAATTATGTTTGAGTTTGATCACTACATGGATGAGACTCATTTTGAGGTGCCTTGAAAGGATATATTGGGTGTAGAAGAACATGAATAAGGGCATGAATCCCTCATCATCAACCCTCATGTCATGAACCCATTCCAATTTGGGAATGTGCTTATTTGAATGGCCACTAAATTTGCATGAAAAAATATCATCAATGATGGCAGGGAAAAGAAATGGAAGAAACTTTACAAATATGCTAAAGATGAAGTACAAGCCATGAAATTCAAGCTATAATAGCTATGTAAGCACAAAGAAATGGCCAAACCATCCCTTCTTGTTGATGTGGATACTTTGAACCTCTCTAAGGTTGATAACATATGTGCTAGTGGAGCAAATGCTCCCAAGGATGAAACTAGAGCTGGTGTAAGGAGAAGAAGAAGATCCTTATGTCATGCTACAAAAGTAGCTTACTACTAAGCTAGAATAGGTAGAGGACCTCTTTATGAAGCTATATGAGGGTGTAGATTCCATTGATGTCATCTTCGTTGGCTTTTCCAACCAAGCGATAGTCATAGATGCATACCTCAAGTAGGCAAAGGAGGAAAAGGATAAGTTGATGGTGTAGGTGTACTCTACAAATAGGTCAGAGCATGCATAGATAATGGGTAAGGTTAATAAACTAAAACCCTAGATAAAATACTAAGAATAGAACTTGGAAGTTATCTTATATGCCTTTTAGACTAAAGCATGTGATCAAGGATCAATCTTGGATGGGGGTGTGACAAAGGCTAAGGCAAATCTATAGGCCTTTAGAAAAGAGATGGAAAAGATAGATGTGCTTATGCTTAGCACCACTTCCATAGAAATAGATATTGATTTTAAGGAAATCAAGATCATTATCAAGGGCTTTGAGGAATTTAGTGTTGAGCTTAAGGAGAGCGTGCCCAAGTTTTGTACGTTGAGGATATTGATAGACTAGTATAAATATGGACTAGAAATTTTGTATGGGGTAATGTTAGGCCCCTATTTCATTAAGTATGGGATTTGCACCAGTATGATGGACACTCTAATTTGAGGCATCATTTTAAATGATGAAATTTTTGGAATCTTAGCACTAGCTATAGGAATCAACACTTACCTTGTGCCAGTTGGTAGGTGACTAACCATTTTTAGTGTTCCTAGGGCATTTTCCAAGTTGGACAAGATGTGGAAACCATAGTATGAAGGGTGTAAAGTGATGGAGCTAATATAATGATCAATGAAGGCTCTAGTTCTATACCTGATGTGCATACTCCACCTTGATAAAATATGTTCTTGTAGGATATAAAAAGATCTCAAACTAGTGAGTTAAAGATGATGAAAATTGATGCAACAGAGCTCTAAAGAATTGGTTATGTGTGCATTATGATGGATTCCATTATTATTAGATATATCCCAGATATCATGAAGGCTTTGTTTTTATATACCCAAGCTTACCTATGAGCCTCTAGGTTGTTATATATCTTGATTAAAGCATTTGCTCTATTTGAAATAGCATGTACTATATTTTGTTTGGACTTTGTTTAATGAAGATGAATATTGCATCAAATTAAACTCAATCTAGTTTATGAGCCTTTGGTAATGGTATATAAATGTGAATGTAATGTTGTAAGTTTACTTTAGTTATGTTTAGTAATGTGTATTCAATCTTCTAGTTTATATCATCAATGGAGTCTCTATATTAAATAATGATGTCAACATAGCTTGTATAATGACTAAGTATAGATAGATCTCATGCCAAATTTTGATATCCTCACATGAAGCATGAGCCTAGTATGGAAACTTGAATTGGATCAGCTCCTTGACGTATATAGTACATGTATGATGCTAGACTTAGTTTATCCAAGGCTTGCACCCAAATGATACTAGAACTAGTCCCCTAATTGGGCTTATGCCTATATGCCACTAAGCCTAGTCCATGAAATAATTTCACCAAGGGACCTACATAAGCCTTTCTTGAAATGATAAAGTGATATATATGAAGCTTGCATCATGGCACAACTAGCCCAATGCAGGCCCCAATTATTTCTCTGCTACACTTTAGGTGAGCGCATAAGGCCTATGCCTTATGTGAGTTAATGCCAACACAGTTGAGTGTTAAATGTTGAGTGAAAAAATACAACCCCATGTTTTTACCTATTTATAATAAGTCCAAAACCAACTTAGACATACCATGAAGTGCTTGAATCAAATGTTTATACAAAATCTACAACACAGATGTTGAGTGCCTATTTTGCATGCCTACTTTTATTGACTTAGGGGAGAATGTATAACTCTTACTCAACCACTAAAATGATGTAAATATCTACATTGGCCCTGACACCATGATATTCATCAACATAGAGGTAATGGCCCAAGCTTGAGGCATGTTTACATGAGGAGATTCTCTATTCCATACAAGATATGAACACCACCTATTATCCAAGAGGTCAGAGATTTATATGTTTAGGGATCTAGAGGGATCCTAATTAAAGAAATTCAAGATGAACCAATACGCATCCTATTAGAATGCATCACATGTAGGTTTTGGTAGACCACTAAGTATGATAAACAAATTTCAAAAGGGTCTATGGACATTGACCACTACATGATCCATTGAAATGAGTAGTTTAATTACCCTGATTACTTTGTTCAATAGTTAATGATGAACATAGACAATTTCCATGCATATATCAAGTATAAATTCTAGTACTAGTTCCTCATTTTACCCTGTGATTCACATAATATAAGTCCCTTCAAGGAGAGATGTACCCTAATACTAACTACTAGCCATCACAATAATTTCACAACCTGATATGGACACCTGAGTATGGCTCCCTAGTATGTAAAGTTAAATTTAAGACATGGTGAGAGGAGTACCTTAAGATGATCACCATACATCCTTGGGTGCTTTTGTATGTCATGTAATACTTAGGCCAACATGCTATTATCATGTTTCTACCAAAAGTCATGTTCATCCATATCTATGAACTATCAAGGTCACCCTTTGATCCTCTACCATTCTTTGTTACTATGGCCACGGTGTAGGCTGAAGTCACTAAGAAAAATGCCTACATGGCCAAGTATGCAATGCCACTCTAAGTTATACCACCTAGCATAACCATCCCTATAACACAGTAATAAGAGGAAGCTACCATTTCATAGTCATATAAGGGAAAGTGTAATTTATCCACCAAGTAATAATTAGTGTCTCCCTCATTTAAGCATAAGATAAGGAGCACTGCTACATGGTTATATGATCATAAGGTGTCTCAAATCATAAACTTGTGTGACTTACCATAGATAAACATATATAAATAAGAAGTCTACTAGGTAATGGTTATCAATATGGTTGAATATTTATATGAGAGGGAGGAGAAGGAATTCTTCTTTTGAAAGGTAGTACACATGTTTCAGTGCACAAAAATTTTCTCTAAATCTATGGGTGGACCTACCACTATGTCCTACATCCATCATGGTTAACACTGTGTAAGAAGAAGCTGAGCAACTATAGTGAAGAGTTGACTTCTTTTAGTAATAACCTTTTACCATTTTTGTAGTTAAATATATCTTTACACCACTCCTATAAATCCCATAAGAGTCTCTAGTGTGTAGACCAAAAAATAGGCATGAGGATAGGGTCTTACCTACCCTCCAAGAATTCACATTTGATTAGCCAACCATGGTGTAAGAAGCATAACCTTCTCCATCTTCAACTTTGCCACCACCCAGATATAGGTTAGTTACCCTGGGATGCAAGAAAACACATGTTTTGAGTTTCA
This sequence comes from Torreya grandis, assembly GCA_037957365.1. Taxonomy (NCBI): domain Eukaryota; kingdom Viridiplantae; phylum Streptophyta; class Pinopsida; order Cupressales; family Taxaceae; genus Torreya; species Torreya grandis. The sequence continues at coordinate 744,163 of JARHVA010004858.1, forward strand.
TGGTCTAGCCAAGTGATTTTTTACCTTCACAATAAGCCCAAGAGGTTGAAGATCTCACAATAGAGTAACTTATGATTGAAAAAAAAAGACTCATGGGAAGAAGAATCTCATGCAGTAGAATAAGTCAAAAAAGAGGAGAAGAAATGCCAAAAGGAGCATGTTCAACAAAAATAAGCTCAACATGCAAGTTGACAAGCTGAGGTCACACAAAAGGCCCAAGACATAGAATCTAATTGACAAAAGGCTCTAGAAGTGGCCAAGAAGGCACAAGAAGAAGATGGCTAAAGATCAGAAGACCAAATAATTTTCACTCACTACCAAGGCTAAGTCAAAGAAGAAAAACAAAAGTAAGACATAAAAGCATAGGAAAAGTAGGCCATGGAAGATGCTACTCATGCATAGTAGCAAGCCATAAAAGTGACAAATAAAAAGAAAGAAGAAGAGGAAGAAGAGGAAGACCTATGTAAATAGTAGGCCCAATCATAGGAGCAACAAGTACATGTTGCTAAGATGTAGGCTAAAAAATTACAACAAGCATAGGCATAGGCACAAGTGCAAGCATAGGTTATGATTGAACAATCTAAGGCTATTGATTTAGAGGAGTAGAAGAAAGTACAAGAATGTGCATAGAAGTTGTGAGAGGAAGAACAAGTGAAAAAAAATTGTATAAGATGATTTTAATAGGAAAGTAGAGGAGGAGGCCAAATGAAAACAAGATGAATATTTTGTGTAATAACTCAAGATGGAATTAAAGGCTAAAACACAATAACAACAAGTTTCTGAGTAATAAAAAACTAAATTAGAGCAACCAAAATTAGAAGAAGAACCAACTATAGATCCAACAGGTCCATAACTACTAGAATTACCTTTGGGAGGAGTTTGGCTATGAGAAATCCTAACTATAGGTGTTTGGTGCACCACATTTTCCATTCCACTTATGACCATGCCATAATGTGACCCTTAAAAGACTTCAAGCACATTGGTAGCATTCCCCCTCTAACAAAAAGCATAGTTGGATGTCTCCAAACTCCCATTGAAGAAATAACTCAAGGGTATATTAGCATTACAAGAGTCTATTGTATAGAAAACCACCTCTATGGAATAAGAAATGGATTAATTCAAAGCTAAGAATTTTGAGTTGAAAGCTCACTTACATGAAGTTGTCAAGCTTATCTAGGATTCTTGTCCTGAGTTGGTCACTCAAGTAATTAGGTACTAAGTCATGTCTAATCACCACTAAATCAAGACTCTAGTCTCTAATTTAATCAAGGATTGGTATGCAATATATAAAATCTATGTAGTCAGCACATTGGGATATGATGTTAAGATCGAGGATACAACTCTCATCACTATGATGGAGGAGTATTAAGGAATTTTAGACACTACTGCACTTCAAGCATAAAAAGATACACACAACTTGATGGATTGGAATCAACAACTAGATAATTCTTTTAGCCAGTTCCATAATAGACTTTATAGTGGTTACCACCACCAAAGAAACCATAGTCAGCCATATTACCACTATAAAAGAGAAGGATGGATCACTCCAAGAGTTTCTTAATACCAAGGACAATGTGCATGATAACCTCCTCAACTAGTAGAGTTAGCTTTTACATAGTTCTTTTTCTGGCCTCCAAGATCAATGACATATAAACAACATGGAACAATTGAGTGTCAAGATTTAGACAAGGGTTTCCAACACCAAGGTATCCATGAACACAATTGATTATGCATATCTCAAGTAGAGAATTGGATGCCATGCTCTATTATGCACCCTGCTACAATTTATCTAAGAAGTGATGCTAGATTAGCATGCCTACAAGATCAATCTAACTCCCTTTTCGATAAAAGTCTCATAGATTGTCAACACACATATGTACAATCCACTTTCAAAAATCTAGTAGATCATCACTTGGCACAAGGCTATGTAGTCTATGTCCAAGGACTCTTCTAGTTAGTAATCATTTGTGTTTATGCTACTGCCATCAAGTTAATTACTATGTACAGTACAAATTTTGAAAAAAATTGTATAATATTTTGTATTTGGAATGATTTATTAAGATAAAAGGGCTAGGTTCATTCAAAACCCATAAAGGGAGACCACCTGGTTACACTAGCTTATTGAAAACCCATAAAGGGTGATAAGTTGGTAAGTTATTTAGTTGAAAACATGAAAGGGTGGATAAGTAGTGCGTAAGAGGTGAAACCAAAAATGACACATTGAACTATTATTGATAATCTTACTAGTCTAACCATTTCTTCAGCCTCTACTCACTTATAGAATTTTGGAGATCATGTGATGTCATCTTGGGACAAGACAACATTTTAAGTCTAAGAAAGTGTTGGGAGAAAATTTATATTGTAAATTTGCACATGATATTTATCTAATATTCGTGTGTTATGTACTCATTTTATCATGTATAAGTCTATTTTGTCCTATCTCTATGACTTGTAATAGGTTAGAATATGAATAAAATCCACTTTTGGCACCAAGTATGAGAAGAAGATGAATAGTCATAGATTGGAAATATATATATATGATTTTTTTTGTAAGAAGAAAAGATTTCCCTTTTTGAAGAGATCAATAGATATTTATTTGGTTATGGTTAGCTATGTGATTTCTTATTATGTTCCTTTTGTGCATTCTTATGTATAATGTTTGGTTACTTTTTATTTAATCTAAATTCTTTATTTTTGTTTATGAAACCTTGGTTGTTTTTAATTTTAAATAACTCAAGATAATGAATACTTCCTATGTTCATGTTATAAAAACCTTTGTATGAATTCAATACACTATTATATGCACTCAAATTATATCATAACTATCCTCATCCTTAGCATGTTCTGGTGACTCAGTAACCTATGCTAATAGTTTGTATCACAAAGTTGTGTATGTTCTTTCATTGGAATCACTTGGTGATGATACTCAAAAAGATAAAATAACTTTGTGACTTTATTACCTAGGTCACACTTGTGTGTATGATCTTTCCTTAGTGTCACATTAGTGATTATAACTAAAAATCAGAGACACGTTGACACTTATAAATATATGACCCAATATATATGAGATCCCAAATAACATTCAAGTCTTTTTTCCTAGTTTTAACTCCTTTATTGTATTGCATGTTTCTTTTTGGTTAATATATATCTTGTTTGTTATCTTGTTTTATTTTTATCTCCTTCTAAAGACCACATACATGAAGTTTTTTTGTTTGAAAACAAGGTTAAAATCTTTGAAACTAAATTCTAAAATCTAAACAAAGCCTAAAATCAAAATTCAAAGAAATTCAAAATTTGTTGTTAAGCATCTATACTTCAAGTCTTTTAGTATTTTACCTTTTTATTTTTCAGTTAAACCTTCCAAAGAAATGTCTCCTATCATAAGATAAATGGCCTTATTGAACAATACTAGGTTTATAAAATATCCTTTTAAAAATGACTTCTTGTAATTTGGTAACCCATAACATCATGTTGAGATCAATGACAATGTTCAACATGAATGACCTTATCAAGAAGAACATGGACATACATTGAGTCTTCATAATAATCCCACTTTAAATGTCATATAATATATCATATAGAGAAAAAATGAAGTCTTGTTGCAAGCATTATGTCTAAGAGCTAGGCTTCCCCCCTAATTTTGAACCTAAAGACTTACATTATTTTCTTAATATGAAAGAATCCACACCTCCCATCCAAGAACAATGAATCTATAGTGATTCTCTATGAAATAAAAAATCCATTATAGTTTATAATAATTCCACTCAAAAATTTTCAAAAACTTACATGGATAAAGGCAAAGTAGTTAAATATGAAACATCCCAACAAAGCCATCTTTTTCCATTGAAAACTATGTAAAAATTTTAGAAAGGGAAATTGCTGAATTTAAGGAAAAGATGTCAAGTAAGCCTTACAAAAATCAATCATCCAATCCAAATCTAAATATGAGTAATCATATTTATAATTATAAAAATATATGATTAGCTCAAACACATCCAAATCCTAATTCGAATCCACATTCAAATTTAAATCAATTAATCAATCAAAATCAAAAGCTAATTCAAATGTACATTCAAATTCAAATCAAATTCCCAATCCAAATTTGAATATTAATTCAAATTTACCAATCAATCCAAATCAAAATCACAATTTGAATTTTAATTTTAATTCACCAATCAATCAAAATCAAAATTCAAATGCTTCTTCAAATATCGATCCAATTAATCCAAATCAAAACCAATATTTAAATCCTACTTCGAATACCAATCCAATCTTTCAAAATCAAAATCAAAATTCAAACCCTATCTTGAATTTCAATCAAATCAATCAACATTCAAGTTCTATTTCTAATTATAATTCCAACCGATTTACAATTTCAAATCCTAACTAGTTCTTCAATACAAACACAAATCAAAATCAATTCATTGGTTCATCTTTTAATGTAAATATATCATCCAATCTATTTTCTAATCCAAAAATTAATTAAAACAAATTCATTGGTCAAACCTCCAATCAAATTTCAAATCCAAATCCAAATCCACAATTACCACTCAAGGATATGGCATTTATCCAAGAATGAAAAAAATGAAAGACAAGATCCAAGGGTTAAGAGATGATAGTTTTTTCAAAAGCAAACAATAAAAGTTTGAAAAACATTATAAATTCCCTTTTGACAGTAACATGATGATGGCACCCTTTCCTTAACATTTTAAACCCCCAAATTTTGATAAGTACAATAGTTTGATAGAGGTTTCATATGTCTAAAAAATAGTTTCATTCTTAGTGAAACCGTTTTATCATTAACTATTTTTGTTAAAATTTTTCATAACTTTTATTTGTTAAAACTGGTTTTTAGGTTTTTTAGATTTCTAACACTCACTTGTTTGTTGTTTTACCTATTTTATTTCTTTGTTTTATATTTTTCCTCTATCATAGAGTGATGATTTTATTTTAGAAAGTAATGACTTGGACCACCTTTTCATAAAATTCATTCTTAATTACAATGATTTCATTCTTAGTCGTAGTGGTTTTATCTTCTATCATAATGATTTCATTCTTTGTCTATCTGTTTGTTTTTTCTAACTTTTTTACAGCCTAATATTTTTTTTACCTTTTTAGTAGTTTTGTTCACCTTTTTAGTGGTTTTGTCTAACTGCGTAACAAATTTGTTATCTATTACAATGATTTCATTCTTTATGTCTCTATTTATAAATTTATGACTTTATATAGGCTAGTTGTATTATTTAAGTTTTTAGCAAATTTATTCTCTCATAGCGATTTTATTCTCTATCATAGTGGTTTTATTCTTTATTTATCTTTGCTTATGTTTTATAAATTTTTAACAATTCTATCATTCTCTATTATCTATGTAAAACCAGGTTCATTTTGGAAAGTTAGTTTTGTTAATCCCAATCTTTATTTTTGAGTCATTTTAGCTAACTTGTAAATTTCCTAAATCTTCAAAATAAATTCACTAATTTTTTTATGTAAGATGCTTGTCAATGAATGCAAATTTAAAATAAAAAAGAAATAATTTTTATTTGTTTATTTATTTATTGCTAACTTTACTTTTATTCAAGTCTTTGATTTCTTACAAGTATTAATTAGCTCATCTTTTCATTTATTTTATCAATCATATCACATTTATTTTCATTGTAATTTTTTTTAAATCCCTATTTGTATCACAAAGTTATGTATGTTATTTAATTGGTATCACATTGGTGATGATACATGGAAATTTATAATTTAAAAAAAAAAAAAAAAAAAAAAAAACATTGTGAATTTATGACCTAGGTTACATTTTTGTTTATGATCTTCCTTGGTGTCACATTAGTGATGATACCTAGAAATCAAAGACACATCAACACTTTTAAATGGATGAGCCAATACATATGAGAACCTAAAAAACATTCAGGTCCTTTGTCCTAGTTTTATGCCCTTTATTATATTGCATATTTATTTTTGGTTAAAATATATCTTGCTTGTTATATTGGTTTCTTTTTATCTCCTTGTGAATACCACATACATTAAGTTTTTGTGTTTGAAAACCAAGTTTAAAATATTTGAAACCAAATTCTAAAATCTAAACAAAACCTAAAATTCAAAATTTGTTGTTAAGCATCTATACTTCAAGTCTTTAGTATTTTACCTTTTTGTTTTTGAGTCAAACCTTCCAAATCATTGTCTCCCATCACAAGAAAATGTCTTTATTTAAGACTCTTAAGTTTATAAAATAGCCTTTTAGAAATGACTACTTGTAATTTGGTAACCCCCAACATCATGTTGAGATCAATCACAATGTTGAACACGAAAGACCTTATCAAGAAGAACATAGATATATGGTGAGTCTTCATAATAATCCCACTTCCCAAGTCATATAATATATCACAGAGAACAAAAATGAAGTCTCATTTCAAGCATTATGTCTAGGAGTTAGGATTCCACTTGATTTTGAACCTAAAGACTTACATTATTTTCTTAAAATGAAAGAATCCAAACCTCTCATCCAATAACAAAGAATATATATTGATTCTCTATGGAATAAAAAATTAATTATAGGTTATAATAAATCCACTTAAAATGTTTCAAAAACTTACACAGATAAAGGCAAAGCAGTTAAAGATAAAACATCCCAACAAAGCCATGCCTTTTTCATTAAAGACTGTCAAAAATATATAAAGGTAAATTGATAAATTTAAATAAAACATGTCAAGTAAGCCTTACAAAAATTAATAATCTAATCCAAATCCAAATTTGTGTAATCATATTTCTAATGCCAAAAATTTATGATTAACTCAAACCAATCCAAATCCTAATTAGAATCCACATTAGAATTTAAATCAATTAATCAATTAAAATCAAAATCCTAATTCAAATGTACATTTTAATTCAAATAAAATCACTAATCTAAATTTAAATTTACCAATCAATCCAAATCAAAATAATAATTTGAATGTCAATTTAAATTCACCAATCAATCAAAATCAAAATTTAAATGCTTCTTCAAATATCGATCCAAGTAATCTAAATCAAAACCAAAATTTGAATCCTACTTCAAATACTAATCTAATCAATCAAAATCAAAATCAAAATTCAAACCCTATTTTTCATTTCAATTAAATCATAATCAACATTTGATTTCTATTTATAATTCCAATTCTAACCAATTTACAAGTTCAAATCCCAAATAGTTCTTCAATACAAATATAAATCAAAATCAATTCATTGTTTCATATTTTAATGTAAATATATCATCCAATCCAAACATGAATCAAAACAAATTCATTGTTAAAACCTCCAATCCAATTTCAAATCCAAATCCACAACTGCCACTCAAGGATATGGCATTTATCCAAGAATTAAAAAAAATTAAAGACAAGATTAAAGGGTTAAGAGATGATATTTTTTTCAAAAACAAACAATACAAGTTTGAAAAACATTATAAATTCCCTTTTGACATTAACATGATGATGTCACCCTTTCCCTAACATTTTAAACCCCCAAATTTTGATAAGTACAATAGTTTGATAGAGGTTTCATATGTCTAAAAAATAGTTTCATTCTTAGTGAAATAGTTTTATCATTAACTATTTTTGTTAACCTTTTTCATAACTTTTCTTTGTTAAAACTGGTTTTTAGGTTTTTTAGATTTCTAACACTCACTTGTTTATTGTTTTACCTATTTTATTTCTTTGTTTTATATTTTTCCTCTATCTATAGAGTGATTATTTTATTTTAGAAAGTAATGATTTTGACCACCTTTTCATAAAATTCATTCCTAATTACAATGATTTAATTCTTAGTCATAGTGGTTTTATATTCTATCATAATGATTTCATTCTCTATCTATTTATTTGTATTTTTTAATTTTTTTACAGCCTAATAGTTTTGTTTACCTTTTTAGTAGTTTTGTTCACCTTTTTAGTGGTTTTGTCTAATTGTGTAAATTTTTTGTTATCTATTGTAATGATTTCATTCTTTATGTCTCTATTTATACATTTATGACTTTTTACAGGCTAGTGGTATTATTCAAGTTTTTAGCAAATTTAATCTCTCATAGAGGTTTTATTCTCTATCATAGTGGTTTTATTCTTTATTTATCTTTGCTTATGTTTTATAAATTTTTAACAATTCTATCATTCTCTATTTTCTATGTAAAACCAGGTTCATTCCAGAAAGTTAGTTTTGTTAATTCAATCTTTATATTTTAGTCATTTTGGATTACTTGTAATTTGCCTAGATTTTCAAAAGAAATTCACTATTTTTTTCTGTAGGATGCTTGTCAAAGAATGCAAGTTTTTTTTTTTTTTTTTTTTAAAAAGAATTTTTATTTGCTTATTTATTTGTTGCTAACTTTACTTTTATTCAAGTCTTTGATTTCTTAAAATTATTAATTAGCTCATCTTTTCATTTATTTTATCAAACATATCACATTTATTTTCATTGTAAACAAAACTTTCTCCCTATTTATATCACAAAGTTATGTATGTTATTTCATTGGTATCACATTGGTGACGATACTCGAAAATAAAAAAAACTTTGTGAATTTATTACCTAGGTTACATTTTTGTGTATGATCTTCCTTGGTGTCACATTAGTGATGATACCTAGAGTCAAACATTACATCCAATACCTTATTGATAATGGTGAAATCGTAGTATACGAACATGTATCAACATCCAACAATAAAAAACTATGGATATATCAAGATCTCTTTTTGAATCATGTGAAAGGACATAATAATCAAAACCAAGATCAAAATAAAATGAAAAATATCAATCAATCTATTCACCACTTTGATTATATACTTAATCACATTGAATGTACAGATCAACATGTTTCAATTCTTATAATTAAATCCTAAGATTGTTCCATCACTACAAGGTGTGAAAATATTATAATCCCAAATGCCCCTTTATGTATCCATGAAGAAAAATATAATAGTATATAGAAAGTTGAGAAAATTCCATCTCAAATTTACATTTTAGATCTTCTCAAGATGTCTCCCACTTTAAGGACATTCTATATAAAACATTGCAAGAATCTAAAGTTTTAGAGAATATAAATCCATCTAATTTTCAAGCACTTAATTTGTCCTCTAGTAATGAAGTGAATTTTGACCATTCATACATTTCACCCATGGGTTCATCTCATAACCTTCCATTATACATAAAGGTCATCATATTTATGTACAAAGTAAAAAGGGTGTTTATATACAATAATTTAGGATTAAATTTATGTACTTTAAGTTTGATAAAAAAATTGGGACATTATACAATAACATTAGAGACCAATATAATTTTGATAAAGGAATATGATAACAATGAGTGTCATTCGATGGGAATTATTTATCTTCTTATGTCAAGGCCTGTTATTTAAGAGACCTTGATCCACGTACTTGATTTATATCTATTACATCAAATCATTCTTGGTTGTATATGGATCCATACCATAAAGTCCATTTTATCCATGCTCCATCAATGTTTAAAGTTTTCTCATGATGGTATAGAAGATACCATCCCATGTGATCCTCAACCCTTCTAATATTGTAAATTGTTAGAAGGGAGATATAATAATTCCAAATATCTACCATTTACAAAAGATACCTATGCATATATTGAAGAGTCACCTATTATTTCCAAATATGTCCATACTAATGAATTTCTATCTACATCCACTAATCATTCATCTACAACCATAAATCCTACATCCATCAATCAACCATCCATAATTGAACCATTCACATATAAAGCCTTATGTCTTTCATCCAAATTCACTATTATGGATAAAATTATGGGAGAATATAAAATACATGATGCTCATTATTTATGAAAGATTCATATGCCCCCAAATAATAATGGAATGCCCCACTATTAGAAGCAAAAATAGGTGGTTTGTATATTTGTAAAAAATTCCTTTGTGAATGATAGGTTCTTTTCTAAAGAATAAATTGATGATTTAAAGCCATCTTGGATCTACTATGATGATCTTGATAATTATTTTTAGAATAATAAATATCCTATCTCTAAGGCCATTATTTGAAAATTCATGAACTATAAATTAAAGGGTATTGGTCTTCATGAATAAGGTCTCATCGAACCTATAATATCCAAAATAAATGAAACATTTCATGGTATTGGATAAGGATAGTTAGTCTTATTCCACATCTAAGGAATCCTCTTCAATAACCAAAATTAGTTCCATTTTTATCCACTTTAAGGACCTATACCTTACAAATTTATTTCATGACACCATATTTTGACACTCTTATTAGCCTTTTCATAACTTATTCTATGGGACTAAAAACAACCACCATCACTTGATCATTTTCATAATGATGAGGCCATATCTGAGTTTTCAATAATTAGAGATCATATACCAATAGGATATCTCAATAAGGTTTTTTTAATTAAGTTGGATAAATCTACATAATTTGGGGAACTTAAAACTTCTACTCATACAGACCATCCTAAAATAACACAGTCTGCTTGATAGAAATATAAGATGATGAAGCTTCAAACCTAAAAAACATTTCCAATTAGAAATATCTTGAGGAGGACCTTAATGCACCTCCCATTTAAACATAGTTTAAATAATAATACACTCTATTAATCAAAAATACCATTGAAATCATCATTAAAACATAATAAAATCTTAACTTGTGAAACTTGTTGCTTCCCTTGATTCAGAAAAGAAAACCACTTTGACTTTACTTCTCAATGAAATTTTAGATGTGTTTACATGATATTATACATACATTCTAGGGATGAATCTTTCATTATTTTTTCATTATTATTTTTTACATAAAGATGCAAAACCAATTAAACAAAAAATTATAAAAATGCATCCAAAGGTGGCCTTATTTGTGAAGTGAAATTTATAAAAATAGTTATTAGTTGGATTTATACAACTAATAGAATATTAAAAGTGGATATCACACATAGTACCAATCACTAATAATCTCTCATGTATTATATTATGCATAGATTTTATGGATACCAATAAATTATATCTTAAATATGACTTTCCTTTACCAAACATATACATGATTTTTGATTCCACAATAGGTCATAAGATGTTGTTCTTAATGGATGGTTTTTTAGGATAAAATAAATTCAAAATAGCTCTTCAATACCTATATAAGAAAAAATTTATAACACATTGGGGCACACTTTTTATCAATTAATACTACTCGGCCTCAAGAATGTTAGATCCACTTATTAACATACAATGTTATTCATCTTTCATGATGTGCTTCATGATATTGTTGAAGACTATGTATATGATATCTTGGAAAATTATAAAACTAAGCATATCATCCTATGATACTACATAATATTTTTAAATGGTTGAGGGAATACAAGGTTCATCTAAATCCTAAGAAATATGTGTTTAGGGTTATTTCAAGTAAGCTTTTAAGATTTATTGTATCACAACGAGGTATAAAAGTGGATCTTGCAAAGGTTATGATATCACTCCACCTTAAAATATCAAATAACTTCATAGTTTTCAAGGTAAAATTCAATAAATTTGAAGGTTTATATCACAACTTGTAGACCTATTCCATCCTTTCATATTTCTTATTAGAAATAACATAACTTTTCACTAAAATGAGGAATGCAAATAGGCATTTTCAAATATTAAAAACTATATAGTGAATTCACCAGTCCTAATGCCACAAATTCTATGGAAACCTCTTATATTATATATTTTAGAAACATAATATTCATTGGGGTAATTGTTAACACAACATGATGAGCAAGTAATAGAAAGATCAATATGTTATCTGAGTAAAACCTTGGTATCATATGAACTAAATAAGTTTAACATAAATAAGGCATGTATCATGGTTATTTTTGTTTCCCAAAAACTTTTCCATTACATTCTCAATAATCAAACCAAAATCATTACCAAATTTGATCCGCTTAAGTATCTTCTTTCTAAGTCAGCTCTAACAGGGAGGATGGCTAAGTCGTTATGCTTTTATGTGAGTTTGATATAGGTATGTCAAACAAAAATATATAAAAGTAAAGATACTAGTGAACATCTTGGCATAAGCTCCATTAATGGATACCAAATCTCTAATCACAAATTTAATAGATGAGGTTATCATGTCCTTGAATGAATTATTAGGGTGGTATTTGTAATTTGATGGGTCTTTCACAAATCATGGCTTAGGATTAGGTATATAGCTCATCACTGCACAAGGTTATTTATTTAAAAAAGTATTTTGGATAGGATTCCCTCACATTAAAAACATAGTGGAATATGAAGCCCTTTTTCTAGTCTCAAGCTCATCATTCAATAGGGAATCCACTTTCTCCTAGCTTTTGGGGATTTCGATTTTATTATCAACCATGTAAATGATGAATATCAAGCTAAATATTATAATTTAATTCCTTATAAATAGATGGTAGATGTCTAAAATAGTGTTTTTAGTCCATCCAATTTGAATAATTTTCTCAGGTTAATAACATAGTAGCAGATGCTATGGATATAATTGGTTCACTCCTTGACATACATCTAGAAGATAGGCAAAGTCAATTATTTATTAAGAAATTACTATGTCCAACATACAACAATCTTGATGGTTATCAAGGTTGATGGTCATACTTCTACTTGGTACCCAAACATATATATACCTATCTCAAAGACAACATTATCCCTCCTAACATACACCATAATAACCAAAAATCCTTTATCCAATGATAGTATCAATTTACAATCCTTGAAAACACCTTATATCATAGGGGTTATGATGACACTTTATTTTAATTTTAAAAATCTATAGAGACTACCTTGGTCATTAAATAATTTCATGAGGATATTTATGGTGCTCATACTAGTGGCATGGTCCTTTCCAAAGAGATTTTAAGGATTGGGTATTACTGACTAATGATGGAAACTGGTTCATGTTTATATGTCAAAAAATGAGTCACATTCCAAAAACATGGTGTCCTAATCCATAGTCCATAACAAGCTTTGAAACTAATTACCATGACATGGCCATTTTATGGATTATACCTCAATGGAATAATTAATCTCAATCTATTTATCTAAAACAAGCACATCATTACCACAACTAAGTACTTCACCAAGTGGGTGGAGGCCATGACTTTAACCTAAATAATTGATAAAAAATTCAAATTTCATCCTAAACCATATCATTTTGTGGTACAACATTCCTTCTTCCATTACATATGATAATGGAAAATCCTTCAAAATCAAAGATGTTAAATCCCTTTGCCAAAACTACCATATCAAGCACAAATGGTCTACATCATACTATCCCAAAGGTAATAGTCAAATAGAGGTATTGTTTAAAAATATCCTCAAAAT
>JARHVA010004858.1:762500-922500 GCA_037957365.1 Torreya grandis
TTTATAGCTCTATATATCTATGCTCTACTACTTTTGAATCAATACATGTCTCCCACTATTATCTCTCTCACAAAGCCCATGAAATTCACATGGTCTTATAGGTACATCCTTTTTCACCCCAAAATATTTCCTAACCCTATTTGGCATGTACCACTCAATAATATAATCATGTGTCCCTATAATGTAACATATAGTCATCATGTAATCCATATATAACATGACCTATCTCTGTTATGGATCACCCTCCCTATATGGCCTCCATGTGATATGATGTGGTCCAGTCTCATAAGAATTTCCTCTTGTAGTAATTGATATCTCTTAAGTGTTCCCTCTATACTCATATAATAACATGCCATCTGTATGCAAAAGGTTCCTTAGTACCTACACCCATTAGTCTCTCTATTTTTATATACTCACATGCCCACACCTGCAACAGTGTGGATGATCCTGTGTTGACTCATCTTATGTATACCATGCGATGAAGGTATTCTTATAGATGAGTAAGTACACATGGTTCCTATGTAAATAATATAACTAACTCTAGCATGTTTCCAACCACATCTAATAAAATTAAAGGAAATTGTCTCCCACTCTTGTCAAGTAGAAGTATGTCACTAATAAGAGCCATCAAAAATAGAGTCAATCTATCTATCTCCTTTATTACCATACATGTATCTATATCAATCCTTGATTCAATCATGGGAATGATGTCATCTCTAAATACCTTGTACAATGACACAACTTGTGATGTCTCTCTTTTATTATTTTTGATAAACTAAGGTTTAGTTCCTAAAAAATAAAGGGTTTGGATAAAGGGTAAAATTACAATTAAATATATTAAATGATAGAGTTACATCAATTTGATTAAATTAATTACATAGGGGAGAGAAGTAATTTATCTAGAAAAATAGACTGAGATGACTATTTCAAAGCCTGAGAATTAGTATGTACGACTGAGAAGATGTCAAGAACTTAGATCTAGATTTTTTTTTGTGAAAGGATAGGACCTTCAAAATAGGACACCCTAGGGTTTGGTACTTTTGTCCTTTTCTTTCATTGTTGTTCAAACTGCTCATGGACACTTAAGTTTTCTAGGTTTTATTCATTATCCTTATATAATCTTGCTTGTGAAATTTTAGATGTTGAATATCGATAGAGTTCATTTTAGATCTATTTTAATATTCAAAACCCTAAGTATATCTATACACATGAAACAATAAATATATCAAAAGCAAAAGAGAAGAAATTGGGTTAGGAGAAGTATGATCACATGACCTAGAACTCCTATTGTCTTGATTTCTACCCACATTAACCCTCAAGATAGGGTCTTAGATAAAATGTAGTTATCCCTTAGGGAACATCCATAATCAATAAGCATGATAGATGCAAGAATGAACTTTAACCTAAGCCCTTACTTGATCAAGCATGTAAATCTATGTGTGATGTAGAATGTTGAGCTCTACTATTGACTAATTTTTAATTATGTACTATGCCAAAGTAGTAAGTGTTATATATAAAATGAATTATGAAGTCCTTTATATAGGAGACTCTTTGTTTTGAATTTAGGAACTTTATTTGCATTTGGTTGACATTAGAAAGACAAACAAAACTTAAAGATGAAGCTAAGAAGGGATTGGGACTCATTAAACAAGGAAACCTAACTATTGGGACTCAAAATGCAATTAGATAGGAGTGCTAAAAATAAGACACCCTAGGGTCTAATGATATAGTCAAATTCTATCACTCCTATCTTATAGGCTAGGGACTTAGGGGGATAGGATTGGCCTAGGAAATCTAACCTGGCTGAGGTGGAATGATCATTTGAAAGTCTATAGATGATTGGTAATGAGCAAAAAGGTGACTCAAGCATAAAACAAGACCAAAATAAGTAAAACAAAAGATATGGTTATTGTGAACAAGGCTTATGTTCTCTAGTCAGGTCTCCTATAAAAAGGATTGTGAAAAAACATGATATGTGTGGTTGCTTGACCAATTTAGGGTGTATACATTTCCCCCCATTTTATTCTAGTGATGCAATGAAATGAAGTACTAAATTAAAATAAATAAGAATAAAGTACGTACCTAAACCTACCTATGTGGAGATAAATGTACTGCAAAGGGTCCAACTCACTTCCTGGCTAGGGAAGTGGATGGAGAGTTGAATAGTGCTTGAAGAAAGAAAGAATCCTTGAATTGGATGCCCCCTATATTGAATTTAGAAGTGGAATCTGGTTAACGTGGAGAAGGAGGGAAATGTTTTCCCATATGCTAAATCTAATTGAAGATGAGGAATGCTTAGAGGCCCAAAACTAATGTTTATCCTCTGTCCCACATAAACTCATGTAATATAGAATGTGTGTATAGAATTTTTATGATGTGAAGAGAAAAATCTATCATGCCCCCACTTTGAATATCTAAACTAGAACTAAGAAACACTTGAAGGCCCAAAACCAATTTTTATCCTCTATCCCACACAAACTTGTCTAGTTTGGGTCTAGGTAATATAATGAACCAACCATTGGAAACAACCATATGGTGATAACCTAGGTAAAATTAGGTGTAATCTAAAACTCTGGTTAATGTGCAAGAAGAGAATGGAATGTCTTACCATTCTATCTATATAAGCTTGAGTGATGAAGAATATGAACATCTATGTCATACCCCCAAATCTAGTATACATATGTATAATCTAGTAATCTATGTAACCACATGTGAAATGACATATCTTGCCATGCCTCATGTGTAAAATTGGAGACCATAACACTATGTCTATAGTCTGCTATCTGATCTTGTAACTATGTCATGATGTATGAAGTTGTATGTACAAGATATGTAGTAATGTGCATACCCCCAAATCTAGTATTTAAGTCTAAATCTATATCGAAGTCACTGTGAACCCATATAATCTAAACCAATGTATCTAAATAGTTTGTGTACTTGTAAACTAAAATCAATATGGATCTATATGATTTGAGCCATTATATCTGAATAGTTTGTGTATCTATAAACTAGAGTTATATCCCTCTGAATGTCTTTAGTAATGTTGAGTGACCCATGTAATCTAAATAATTATATGTTCCAATTGATCTAAGTTGAATCTCATAATTAAACTATTGGATGTATACAAACCATGGTGTTTGGGCATGCTAGATAAGTGTAGGAATAAGAATAGTAGGAATGATGCCCCCTTTTAGGGAGAGAGCTATAATTTATGATAGAGGAGGTTGAGACAAAAGTGATGACAAGTGGCATAAGTATAAAAAAGGTTTGCTTGTTATAAATAACTTGAGAGGTTGTTTGATTGATTAGACTGAGTTGTTGAAAGTGGAACAAGTTTTGATTAGTGATGATCAAGGTGTGTGTCTGGGTATAAGAGAAATATAAAGATATTCATGCCCTATTATGTAGATAAAGTAGTAAGAGAGCAAAGTTTGAGTGATGTCATAGGTATTATTATCATGATTTTGTGGAAGAAAATGGTTTACAAAATGGGATTACAGGATTCAAGTCATGGGCAAAATGGTTTTTTGCTTTGATTGAAAGAGTTGAGTAATATAGAAAATTGGATTGATTCTTGATTCATTTGTGAATTGACTAGGTTGATATTTTGAGCTATAGAGTGAGAGTTAGATGCCAAGGAGATGAGCACCTACCATGACCCAGTTTGAGAAGTTGGGTGCCCAGGTTTAGGCTGGTGAGAATGTTAGCCTAGTAAGTAACCTTAATGCCTAGTTTTTGTTTATTTTTAGCCTTATTTTAGTGATTTTGAGTTTTTTAATGTGTCTTAGGAAAAAAAATTATGGTTCCAACACTCCTTTCCAGGAGTCATCAATCCTATCCAAGGTTCAACGCTGATATCCAAGTTCCAGTGCTCCTATCTAGTGCTATTATCCTTTCTATATCACTATTATCTACTGAGCCTAATATTTTAAGATTTTGATTTTTTACCTATTATTATGTTATGTCACTATTTACTTGGTATGGTTGACTGATATATATGTTGTTTTTTGTGATGTAGGGTGAGGTGTAAATGAGATAGTTTTATAGAGGTCAGGTGATGGAGACATTGAGGTTGTTACCATTATCTATTGATGATAGAGCTATCATGGATAGGGTAGGGTTGTGCATTGTGTGTGATGTTGGTACTATGCAATGGGATCAATATCTAGTGATTGCCTTATGTGAGAGATGGAATGTAGATAAATGTACTTTCTAGCTTCCTACAGGGGCGATTACTATGACTCTAGAGGATGTATGTTACATATTTCATTTGTTGATGAGTGGGTGACATGTGATGGTTCAGGTGACATGGGTGTTGATGCAATTGATTACACATATTTGTACTTTACTAGTGTTCCTTCAAGTATAGATCAGAGAGGTAGTGATAATGATGTGTTGCTATCAATTATAGTATAATCTAGTGTTTTACACTTGTGAAAATGGTTGGCCATGTTGTTAGCCTCATTTGTCATTATGGATGGGAGTGGAGTATCTATTTCATACAAGATGTAAAACAATATGCATAGTGTGGAGGTATATGGTACCATATTCTTGTGGGGGAGGACTATGCTAGCCCACCTATATAGCGATCTATACAAGTTTACATAAGAGTCCTTCATTGGTGGTGTGAGTGTATCTACCTTATTGTATTATTGGGTTTATGAGCACATAGTAGTTATGTCACCAATTGGACTACCTAGGGTAGAGTGGGCACCTACACATCTATTTGGGGAGTGGTGGATGAGTACATTGGATATCCACTCTCCTAGGATGGATCATTATAGACAATTTTTAGATATATTGGTATCTCATGATATCATATGGAGGCCCTATAGATGATTTCTTGGGTGGGTAGAGGATGGAGTGCAGTTGTATTATATGAGAGTTAGTTTTTAAATACATGACCATTGGGTTGGAGTATATGAGTGTTTTAAATATGAGCACATGACTAGATATTTTAGGGTACCATAAGATGTGTCCCCAGTGGGAGGGGTATGGGTGAGGAGTGCATGAGCATCTACACAGAAAGGAGCTCATGTTAGACTTACTGAGGTTGAACTCATACCATTACCTCTAGATGTGAGGGATGTGACTATAGATATTATTGATGTAGATGATGTTGGATGCATAGAGGCATATAGCACATGGTGGGCTAGTCATCAATGGGCTCCATTTTATCCTATTGAGGTAGGGGATGCTCTTAAGTATGAGGATTCTATGTCGATCTAGATGATGGGAGGTAAGTAGTGATTATATTTGAATTATGTATAAGTTTTTGATTTTTAGTTTGATTTCAAATTATATAGCTAATGTAATGTTTTACTTTATGTGTAGGTGGAGTGGGAAGTTCTCAAGATGAATCATAGGCTAGGGTAGGAAGTGGAGATGATGAGTACTGGGAGACCATCATTAAGTCAACACTTTGAGAGCTCATATAGCATGTACTTGATGATATAGTAGAGGAGGGAATGATAGAGTGAGTGAAATATATGGTTAGTGTTCATGCTCATTTATTTGATAGGGTTGCTATAACAATAGATTCATATGTTAGGATAACATGAGAGAGAGATGAGTTAAGAGCTAAGCTGAATAAGCATAGGATGCCTCCACCTGATTATAGTTCTATTAGAATGAGGATCATGGATGAGTATATATATCTTTAGAGGTGATATGTGGACTTGCATGAGGTGTAGGGTTAGCTACTAGAGAAAGAGAGTCATAATAAGAGGCATGTGGTAGCTCACTGAGGTGTAAGGTTATCGAGTGCTAGGTTAGATTATGGGACTATTACTGAGGAGAGAGTGAGACTAAGAGTGAGGTATTGATGCCCATTCATGATTGATTATGTTTGATACTAGTGTATATGTATTAAAATTTTCATTATATATATGGATACTTGTTTTGATTTTGACTCATACATATTATGGGATTTGAAGTATATTTTTATATTTGTTGCAAATAGTTGATTATAAATAGTTGATTTGACATTGATGTTGAGGTTGCATATGTTTTGGTAGAATGTTTTTTGGGAGGTGATTTGATTGTTTTAGTGTAAATCTATTTTTGATTTCAAATCATATGTAAGTAAAGAACTTTTTTTTATTTTGTAATTTGTAAATTTATTTGGTAAAGTGAATTAGTTCAAGATTGGTAAAATGGGATATCGATAAGATCAAGATTTAGATAATTTGGTTTGGATAGGGGTGGTTACTTGAAACTAATAATGTTATTTGTTAATACAAAGGGATGTAAAAGAGCATGTTGTGTGTATCACTTCCCTGAGAGTGGCTCAAGAATACAAAGGCTAGCCTTTTTGATCCATCATTTCCCACTAAGTGAAGATATGTAATCATACACATGTTAGTTAATGTTTGGATTCCATATCCAATCCATTTGAGTATGTGGCTCAAGAATAAAAAGGGTAGCTAGTCCTTTGGCCCCATTGTTGCCCTGTGAAGTGAAGCTATGAACTGATACTAATATGAATGTGTGTTGTATCACTATCTAAACCCTAATGGCCAACTAAACAAGGGCCCATATTATTCATACTATGTAGGAACATGAATTGTATCAGATATTGTCTACTATGCACTAACTATAGTTGTGCATGGAGACTCTACCAAATGTAATATAACACACCTCAATCAATCCTAATTTATTCTTTAGGAATAAAATTATATAACATAAGTGCCTAAAAGAGGATTCTATCTGATATAATATATGATTTAAGAGTGGTTGTCAAAGCCCCTTGATAAATATATGCTATATCTTTAGATCTGTTGGTTTATAGATCAATTGTAACATATGTGTCTTGAATCATAAGATATAATCACTAACTAGCTTCGAAATATTATGATGCAATGTGGAAATTTCCTCATATGTAACATGAGGGACCATATTTTCTATGTAATATCTGATAAATGCCTCCTCTAAATCATCATATGTATTTAAAGAACCAACAGGGAGTAGATGAAAGAACTAATTCTGTACATTACCTATTAGTGTCTATTGGAACAACTTCAGTAGAATCAAAGGACTCACATGAGATGGAAAAGCCTTTTAAAAGGATTGAAGGTGTATGAGTGGATATCCATCTCTATCAAAGTGAGGCAATGATGGTATCTAGAAATGCTTAGGGAATGAATCTTTTACAAATGTCTTTAAAAGAGGGTTACCATGTAAATCATTGGAATCTATCCAAGACTTATAAGCCTTTTTTTCCAAGGTAAGGAGATGTACTTGGTGTTGTAATTCACCAACTACATGCATCAAAGAGATATTCTCTTGGGATGGTACATTAGTATCTTGAAGTGGTTCATTTAATCATTGAATTTAATCATTTATATTAGCCATGAGAATGTTACATTTGAAAATTGGATCATAAAGAGGGGGTGTGCTCACTTGAACCTTTTGAGTAATGGTAAATTAGACCTTATTATAGGGATGTGGGATACCATTCTCTTTAGGTGAAGAGTGAAAAATAGGTGCTATTATAGTAAGGGGTGGTGATCTGGAGATTAGTTTGGAAAATGGTTCCAAATCATGATGAAACCTATTGCACATGAAAGAGCTCATCGAGAGATTTTTGGTGCTTCTTTCAAATTGCAAAATGGAGTTTGAATGCCCAAGTTATAGGCCACTAAAGTTAGTTTGTGACAGGCAAAATAAGGAGGTGTTACACTACATGGCACAATTTGAATGTGACAAGTGGACCAATAAACTATTGACATGTGGTAGTCAATTTTTGTATATTCATGCAAAAAAAGGTTTGGTGTTTTGGTTTAGTTTTAGCCTCTGGTCTTTGACAGGTGGTCATATGGAGAATCATGGGCCCCACTATTGGCTCAATAGGGGCCCTCAGTGATGGTTGACACACTTGGTTAAGGAGGGGTGACTTGGCCTCCATCTCATAATGCAATGCATTCAAATTTACTTTTACACCTATATTTTGTGCCCACCAGATGCATGTGGGATAATTGAATTATAGTGTTTTAAATAGCTTATAATATTTCCTTGGTAATTCTTTAAACCTTACTATTACCAAGCCCCATCAAGCCACATGGGAGAACCCATAATTGTCATGCCACATCTAAACTATATTGCCGAGTCAAGCTCAAGATATAAGATTAAATGAAACACTTAGAAATCATGAGAAATGCATGCCACATCCATCTAGCTCATCGAACATGAGAAGAGGATAGGCTGATTAGCGTATATGCTAAGATTGACACACCTACCAACAAACTATGCTAAGTTAAGTGCCTTGAGCCCACCAAAAGGGGTGTCAGCATCGTCTAAGGTGGATACCATCCTTTTTAAAGACATGAAAGCCATTCCAATTTATAAATGTGGGACTAAATATAAGTCTAAAGAACCCAAAAAGAAAGCCAAAAATTGAAATCGTGATCTGCCATGCAAAAGGGATAAGTCTTGACTGACCAAGCTACAGACTAGCAAACAATATAAAAGTTATGAACTTCTATTTGAAGTTAAGTTTTGTAGGACCTAGTACATAGTAAGTAAACCTTTTTAATTATGTTTAGTAATTGAAAAGAGAGGTTAGAAGTTATTTTATTATAAATTGGATAGATCAATAGTTAAGTGGAGGATCTAAGTGCACCTTTGGAAGGGATTGAAGATTGAGGAAGGATTATGTGTCTCTGAGCTTGAGTATATCAGTGAAGGTGGAATTCTTGGATAGAGATTAGACCTGAGGGGAATTGTACAAAATTTCAAAGAATTTGTAAGCCATTGTTGTGTAAATTTAATAGAAATGGTCCTCACTATTGGGCAGACCCGAAGATGTAGGCAAGAGATGCCAAACTTTGTTATCAATGTCAGATGGTAATTTGTCATTTGATTGCATGTTTTATTTTAGTTTCTAATTTTTAATATATGCAAAGTTTAAAAATTGACAATTTATGACATTTCTAAATAAAACTAGTTTAATTAGTGAATAGAAGTTAAAATTTGTTTGATAGTTTCAATCTAATTTGATAACTAAGAACACTTAATTGCCAAACAATTACAAGTTCTTTTGAGTATTTTGAGAATTTTTTAAGTTTGAGAAATTCAACATTCATAGTTTAAACTTCACTTTGAGTTTATTAGTGTAGTTTATAGATCAAATTGCTATCAGAGTAGTTAAAAAGTAAGGTTAGCTTCTGATTGTGTGATTTTATAGTTGCTTTTAGTTTATTGGTTATCAATATCACTTGATTAGATTGTAGTGTGCAATTGTGGAATTAGTGTGTTTGCAAGAAACCATGAGCAAGTTGTCACATAAAGCTAAGATGGAAGAGCTTGAAAGCATTAATACCCAGATTCAGGATGAGAATGCATTCCTAAGATGTAAGCTCTTATCTCTTAAAGAGCAAGATGCAAGTTTGAAATTAGAGCTTGAATCTAAAGATGAGCTCTTGATCAAATTACAGTGTGGTGAATCAAAGAAGCCAATACCTTTTACTTTAGATGTATAGACTATGATTGAGTACACTGTAAGTTATTCACCAAGTATTTCATCTTCTTCTTTCCATTTAGATTCAGATTCAAGTAATGATGCTTTTGGTAGTTTTGAACAACACACTAAGGGTATAGGATCCAAATTGTTAAATAAAATGGGCTATAATGGAAGGAGTCTTGGTCAAAATGGCCAAGGAATTACTAACCAAATAAAGGTAGAGCATAGATCTCTTCATGCAGGTTTGGGTTACACTAGTGAGCAGGTGGAATTAGAGAAACTTCCTCCATGGCTAAAGGAAGACAAACTTCTAATAGCAAAGGTCTGAGGCCACTACTAGAGCATGTGCAGTGTAAGAGAACATGTAGATGAGGTATTGAGATTCCATCTCCTCATTCCTACACTAGAGTTAGCACTAAATCTTTTGATCCACTTTTTATGTTTAAGAAATGTGGATTTAACATTTAGAAGATGATGCAATCATTTCCTTGCACCTTTTATGGGATGCATAACCATAGTGTTGCATTTTGTTGGAAGAGACATGATTTGATTAAGTAAATTGTAGGTGTTAAAGATCATTCTCATCATGGCAAAGCGAGAAGAGGTAAAAGGAAGACCTCACCTAAGAAGGTTTTATGCACTCATTGCCATATTAGTGGACATCAGATTGATCATTGTTTTAAACTTCAATCATCTTCTCATTCTAGACATGGTAAAAATAAGATGATTTATCAACCTGTTAATAAAGTCAATGAAGTTAAATCAATCCATAATGATGTTAAGGAATCCACTACGGAAGTCAAGTTAACTAGGTAGAAAATTTGATTAAGTGAATTTATAATGCATTTATTATACAAAGTATTGTTAAGAATTATGTTAAGGGAAAGAACAAGATTTGATGATGCATTAGTAGAGATTTTGAGGACACTTCAAGATAGGTTTATCATTTAAAGTATTTCAATTCTCACCTTATGTTGAATAGCTCTATGTTTTTAGAATCTCATATTTATGTTGAGTGGGTTGTATGTGGAATTGATAGGACTTGAACTCATTTGATCAGTTGGAGATAATAGTAGAATACATGTTGTAGGCTGAGTTAATTTCCTTACAATGCTTGTCTTAGATTTGATTGTTATTTTTTGAATGTATCTATTTTTGGCACATGGATGTATAGATGCATTGTAAGACCTTATGGGCATGTTTGAATGTTAGGAAATATACACTTTGTGCTGTTTGCATTTTCTTATCACTGTAAATCCCATACTAGGGCATTATATTGTAACATGTATACAACATTTATTGTATGTTGTTGGCATTAACAAACTTATTTTAAAATTACATTGGGAATTATTTTAGTTTATTGATAGTTCACCGCGTTACAATATGTGACATAGGAAGATAGTTTTGGTATGTTGTGATCAGTTTAATGGTAGTTACAGATTCCTTTACTCATGCCATGTTGTGGGAATTTTTAGTTGAGTTGTGAATCATTTATTTTTCCAATGGTTATCCCTTGCTATGATTGGGTTCTATTTAATGTGATGCAATAGACCAATTATCAGTTTCAAGAGATAATAGACTTTTGGAGACCAAAAGCCTCTTTTTTAGGGAGGTGTGATCTAGAGATTAGTTTAGAAAAAGGTCCCAAGTCATGATGAAACCTCTTACACATGGAAGAGCTCATCGAGAGCTTTTTAGCACTTCTTTTAGATCATAAAATGGAGTCTAAATGCCCAAGTTATAGGTCACTAAATTTATTTTATGATAGGCAAAATAAGGAGGTGTTACACTATGTGGCACAATTTGAATGCGAAAAGTGGACCAATCACTTGTTGACACGTGGTTGTCCATTTTTATACATTCATGTAAAAATTTGGTTTGGTGTTTTAGTTTGGTTTCAACCTCTGGTCTTTGATAGGTAGTCATATGGAGAACTATGGGCCCTGTTATTAGCTCGTTGGGGCCCCTTAGTGAGGGTTGACACACTTGGCTAAGGAGGGGTGCCTTGGCATCCATCTCACAATGCAATGCATTTGAATTTGATTTTAAACCTATATTTTGTGCCCATTAAATGCATGTGGGACAATTGAATTATAGTGTTTTGAATAGCTTGTAACATTTCTTTGGTAATTCTTTAAACCTTACTATTACCAAGACCAATTAAGCCACATGGGAGAACCCACAATTGCCATGCCACATACAAACTATATTGCCAAGTCAAGCTCAAGATAGAAGATTGAATGCCATGTTTGGAGACTATGAGAAATGCATGCCACATCCATCTAGCTCATGAAACATGAGAAGAGGACAGGCTAATTGGTGTATATGCTAATATTGGAACACCTACCAGAAAACCATGCTAAGTTAAGCACCTTGAGCCCACCAAAAGGGGCATCGGCATTGTCTAAGGTGGATGCCAGCCTTTTAAAAGACATGAAAGCTATTCCAATTTGTAAATATGGGACTAAAGATAAGTCTAAAGCACCCAAAAAGAAGGCCAAAGACTTGAACTCATGACCTGCCATGCAAAAGGGATAAGTCTTGACTGACCAAGCTATAGACTAGCAAACAATATAAAAGCTATGGACTTCTATTTGAAGTTAAGTTTCACAAGACTATGTATTTTATTTTTAAGAAGCCGAGAGCTTGGAGAAAGCTAGCAAATGGATTTTAATCCATTATCCGATCTGGTACATAGTAAGTAAACCTTTTTAATTATGTTTAGTAATTAAAAAGAGAGGTTAGAATTTATTTTATTATAAATTGGATAGACCAATAGTTAAGTGGAGGATCTAAGTGCACCTTCAGAAGGGATTGAAGACTGAGGAAAGATTTTGTGTTATTGAGCTTGAGTATATCAGCAAAGGTGGAATTCTTGGATAGAGATCAGACTTGAGAGGAGTTGTATAACACTTCAAAGAATTTATAAGCCATTTTTTGCACAAATTTAATAGTAATGGTCCTCACTATTGGGTGGACCCAGAGACATAGACAAGAGATGTCAAACTTTGTTATCAATGTTAGATGGTAATTTGTCATTTGATTGCATGTTTTATTTCAGTTTCAATTTTTTTAATATATGCAAAGTTTAAAAATTGATAATTTATGACATTTTTAAATAAAACTAGTTTAATTGGTGAATGGAAGTTAAAAGTCATTCGACAGTTCCAATCCAATTTGATAACTGAGAACACTTTTTTTAATTAAAGAGGGGTAAATTTTTTATTGAAAGCGAAACCAGAAACACAAAAGATTACAAAGCTTTATCCTGGTCAACAAGTTGGACTAGCTTCTGAAAAAGATTAAGGGGGAGCCCTATGGGGTCCATAATACTCCAAGTCGGCCCCTGCTCTGAGGCCCATTTAGCCAAATAATCAGCAACACCATTCCACTCATGAGGAATATGCACAAAAGACACAAAATCTAGAGAAGTACATAGCTGAAGGATTTATCAAACAACCACAGCTAGATGCCAGTCCACCACAACAAAGTCTCATTTATTCAATAAATTTACCACCACCTATGAGTCAGTCTCATAGATAATTCTACACCACCCATGCTAGCAACAGTGCTGCACTATAACCAAGATAGTCATTGCTTCCATAAGATTGCTAGTATGATGACCCTTGTGGATAGAGAAGAGAAACTGGATATCCCCTGAGCTATCACACCCAACACCCCCAATACCAACTGCTCCAAGATTTCCCTGAGATGAGCCATTAGTATTAAATTTCAACACTCCAGCCACTGGAGGAGTCCACCACCCCAAGTGATTGATAGGGACCGACTATTGTCTCCTACTATGCACCGAGCAGGTGAGTGGAGCATAGGGTGCATCACTGGGAGGAGTAGGGGATAGACATAAAAAGACCCTAGCATCAGCTGGATTCAAAACAATCCCCATATCACACTTAGCCTGGATGGTTTCATATAAGGAACTAAGGATTTTTCCCCATAAGCTCCTGAGCTCCAAGTGCACATCTTGAAAAATCCTCCTGTATCTCTCCAACCATATATGCCAAAAAATGAAGGACAATCCAATGGCCCAAGAAATCTAAAGAAATGTTGTATTTGAAGCGGGGTGGCCTAGCCAATCCCAAAATTCCACCAAAGAGGAAATATGCCAACAAGAGCAACCCCACATGCTCCACCATAGGTGCCAAATCTGTCTGGTGAATGGACACTAGAAGAAAAGGTGAGTGACATTTTCCTCACTACTGCAGCACAAAATACACATGGACGGCCCTTAGAAAACATGCTTATAGAGATTGTCCCAAGTAAGACACCTGTTGTAAACCAGGATCTAGAGAAAGAAATTACACTTAAGCCATGAAAACCGATTCCACACTTTCTTATACCAAGGGAATTCCCCTTTGCCAAAATGTTTCTTAGTCAATACTAGGTACCTAGAAGAAATAGAGTAGTTCCATGAAGAGGCACCACCCCAAGCTAAAACATCCCAATGCTGCAAAGATCTACATCCTCTTGAAGTCAAAATCTCAAAGAGCTCCATCTGGTCCTCCAAAGAGCCCCCCTATGGCCACTCAGAGGAACTCTTCCACCGATAGCCAATAGCAGTGCCCAAGCTAAAGGCCTCCTTATAGTGTGCCACTGCGATCCAACTAGTAGAAAGGAAAGACACACATAGAGGTTGTAGGTGAGGATGAGAGGATAAGAGTGGGGGCGACCCATCCCAAGAGTCACTCCAAAAGAGGGCCCCAGTGCCACTGTTGCAGATCCAAAAGAGACTATGCTTCATAAGCTGAGCTCCCCGCTTGAGGGTATCCCAGACTAAAGACCCTCTTCCCACCAGAGGAAGCCTAGAAATATTTGAATGATCAGCCCCAAGAAAGTACTTGTGAGCCAAGATACAGGCCCATAGATGAGATGGAATGGAACACCAGTGCCAATAGAGTTTGGCAGCAAGAGCTTCACTACATAGAATGGTTGAGCGTAGGTCAAGGCCTCCTACCTTTTTTGGGTAGCATATAGTATCCCAATTGATAAGACTCCATTTGGTATTTTGAAAATTACCACTCCAAAGAAATTGGTGCAACAGAGCATCAAATTCCTTAAGGAAATACACTGGGGCAGCTTGCACCATACTACGGTAAATGGGAAGAGCTTGGATAACTGATAACACTTAATTACCAAACAATTACAATTTATTTTGAGTATTTCAAGAATTTTTTAAGTTTGAGAAATTTATAATTTGTAGTTTAAACTTCACTTTGAGTTTATCAATGTAGTTTACGAATTAGGTGGCTTGGGAGGTTCTTTGGTATCTTTATGTTCTATTCAATCACATTCTAATTGAGTATAATATGTGATGTTATTATTGACATGTGCATTATTTGAAATAGAATCATGCATATAAATAAAAGTAACATTTTGTAATGCATTATGTTTGAGAGGAGTGAGAGAAGAGTTAGAAGCATGAGATGCATTTTCTTCTTTACTATGTGTATAATAATCATCATTAGTCCATGTATTATCATATTAAGAGTTTTGTGCATATTCATTCTCATTTTCATATTCATTTGCATGTTCACTATCATACTCATTATCACTTCCATCATCACTAGGGAGAGGGGTAAGAGAATATTTAATGATTTTTTAATATGAAATAAATTATCATGTGAAATTAGAACATTATGTGCATCTATGTTGTCTTGGAATGGAGTGCATGCCTTATTTTTATTTACAATGTGAGAAGTAAAAGTAAGAGAGTTATCATTTAGAAATTATTTTGACAAAGTAGAGTTGAGAGCATGAGATGGATCATTTGAACTACGCATTGAAATTTTGATTCTATTACATTTATATTGTTTTAATTTAAATATAGAAGTAGAGAGAGAGAGAGAGAGAGAGAGAGAGAGAGAGAGAGAGAGAGAGAGAGAGAGAGAGAGAGAGAGAGAGAGAGAGAGAGAGAGAGAGAGAGAGAGAGAGAGAGAGAGAGAGAGAGAGAGAGAGAGAGAGTAGGTTCACATAGAAGAAAATTATCACCAATAAGAGATTCACTTGGAAGTGCATGACTTATTTGTTCATTTGGTATATTGTGCATGGGAGAATGAGGTGAAAAGTACCTTGCCCATTTATCAAAATCATTTTATTTATAAAAGGGATGAAAAGAGATAGGTTTGAGAGAAGAAGATGCTTCTACTTTTTCTTCACTATCACTTTCACATGTATCATCATATTCCTCATTAAAATAATAGTAATTATCTCTATTATAAATGAAAGCATTTTCCACATTTTTAGCTAATGTGCAATTTTGTAAATTTGTCCTTTCATTATCATAATTATGAGAAATTTTTATAAATTGATCTATGGGATAAGAGGGAATAAGTGCCTTAGTGGCCATTTTATTTTATTTCACCAAAGATAATATGTAAAAGTACTATTAAAAAAATAAATACAAAAATAACTACTAACATAGAGATTTTGAAAATATTTTTGACACTCCAAACAATTTTCAAAATTTTCAAAATTTTAATCTAAAAATTGTAAGGAAGGCTTGGGGTTTGAGGACTTAGTTTGAAAATCTAGGGTTTTGGGTTGGGTTTTTAGAATTTTTGAAAATTACTACAATAATTTAAATTTTAAAATAAATTTGAATAGAATAAATACACAAAAATTTATACAAAAATCAGAAATTTGAAATTGAATTTTAAAATAACTACCAACATAGACATTTTGAAAATATTTTTGACACTCCAAACAATTTACAAAAAATCCAAAATTTTTATCTAAAAATTTAAAGAAGGCTTGGGGTTTGAGGACCTAGTTCAGAAATCTAGGGTTTTGGGTTGGGGTTTTAAATTTTTTGAAAATTATGGAAATAATTTTAATTCTAAAATAAATTTGAATAAAATAAATATACAAAAATCAGAATTTTGAAATTGACTTTTTGCACAAAGTATGATGGAAAAATCCTAAGTGTACCTAGGGTTTTTAGATTTTGTTCAAAGTATGATGTGTTCACCAAAATGTTTTATTATTTTTGAGAAACTAGGTTTTAGTTCCTAAACAATAAAGGGTCTAGATAAAGGGGAAATTTTTAATTAAATATAGTACATGATAGAGTTACATCAATTTGATTAAATTAATTACATAAGAGAGAGAAGTAACTTATTTATAAAAATAGAATGAGATGACTATTTCAAAGCTTAAGAATTGTTGTGCAAGATTAGGAAGATGTTAGGAACCTTGATCTATATTTCATTTTGCACCAAAATAGGACACCTTGGGGTCTGATGCTATTGTCCTTTTCTACCACTATTTTCTAAACTGCTCGTAGAGACCTAAGTTTTTTGGGTTTTTTTTCACTATCCCCATGTTATCCTGCTTGTGAAATTTTAGATGCTAAATGTCAATATAAATCCTTGTAGATTTATTTTAATCTTAAATACCTTAGGTCTATCTACACAAACAAAATAGCAAATACATCAAAAGTAAAAGGGGGAAAAATTGGGTTAGGGGAAGTATGATAACATGATCTAGAACCCTTACCGTCCTAATTACTGCCTATATTAACCCTCAATATAAGGTCTTAAATCAAATGTAATTCTCCCTTAGAGAATTTGAATAATCAATGTGCATGGTAGATACAAGAATGAATTTTCACCTAGGCCCTTCTTTGATCAAGTATGCAAATCTATGTGTGATGCAAAATGTTGAACTACACTATTGACTAAATTTTAATTAGGTACTTTGCCAAAGTAGTAAGTGCTAGATACAAAATTCATTGTGAAGTAATTTATATAAGAGACTCTTTATTTTGAATTTTTTAACTTTATTTGTATTTGTCTGACATTAAAAAGACAAAAAAAAACTTAAGGAAAAAGCGA
Organism: Torreya grandis; assembly: GCA_037957365.1. Taxonomy (NCBI): domain Eukaryota; kingdom Viridiplantae; phylum Streptophyta; class Pinopsida; order Cupressales; family Taxaceae; genus Torreya; species Torreya grandis. The sequence continues at coordinate 779,811 of JARHVA010004858.1, forward strand.
AGAAGGGATTGAGACTCATTAAGCAAGGAAACCTTACCATTGGGACTCAAACTGAAATTGGATATGAGTGCTAAAAATGGGACACTTTGGGGTCCAGTGCTATAGTCCAATTTTGGCACTCATATCCTATAGGCTTGGGACCTAAGGGATAGGATTACCTTGGGAAATCTAACCTGGTTGAGGTAGAATGATCATCTAAAAGTCTATAGATGATTGGTAAAAAGGAAAAAAGGTGACTCAAGTATAAAACAAGACCAAGATAAGTAAAATAAAAGACATAACTAATGTGAATAAGGCTCATATTCTCCAGTCAGAGTCTCCAATAAAAATGACTATGAAAATATATTATATTTGTGGTTGTTTGACCAATTTAGGGTGTATATAGTCTCTTACCATTAAACCTTGGCACCCCATATAGGGATTCAAAGTATCCTCCATATAAACTCTAATATAACCATCATCTCATCTATCGATAAGTGAAATTTTTTGGTCCCTAAGTACTAACACTATAATAATCCATCATAAAATCCATATTAGCTTATACCTCTAGCATATACATAATGTAATATAAACCCACTACCTCTAAAACCCAAACCTCATAATCTGTCATCAGTGCTAATAATCTCGATCACCTTTTCCTATCAAAAAGTATGGATAATCTTTCCTACACAAATAACAAAAAGACACAATGTTAATTTTTCTTTACTAACACATTTAATTTCACTTATCAACACATTAAACAATATTTTAGCTTATCATTCCTCATTTTCACCCCCTCTTATCTAAATTTGTTGCCTATTAGATGAATTTACCATGCTTTTGGACAAATTCATCATATCTAGTAATGAATACATTGTTTAAAAAATTCATTACTTTTTAAGATGGATTCACCTAAGGTTTTCACAAATTCACATTAGTCAATGATGATTTCACCATTTTTACTAAATTATCATGACTATTGATAAAACTATCATTTACCATAATAAATTCACTAAAAATGATGCCAAAACCACCATTTACTAAATGGTGATTTTATTTTCACCATTTTTCCTAAGCATTTAATGCCACATAATAACTAACTCCAAAACCAAATACACCACTTACCACATCTCCACTCCCTAATGGTTGTTAGTGTGTCTGAACTCGCTCATTGTGATGCCTATCTACTAGTATACAATCCATTATTCCCTTGTAATCCAAAGCAAAAAATCACAATCTAGGTGGCTAAAAAACTACTCAATCCAATGAATTTTACATAATGAAATTCAAACCATCCCCTCTACCCCTATATATTCACCCCCACCATTTAAACATTTTACCCCTCATTCATAGTTTTAACTCCCACATAAGCTCTTATGCCCATCATTTCTACCACCAATCAATTATAATTTTATAACTCTTTATTTCAAATTAAAAATTAAACATTTACACTTTTTACCTATCATAAGAAAAATAATATTTCTCAATTTTGGCATGTAGCTTAACATTGTGATATATCATTCCCATATCAACTATTGTGAATAATATTCATGGGAAAAAATCCAATCATGCAACTAACAAATGGTATTTTTTTTACCAATCCACTCTCCAGCACCTATCTGCTCAGGGAAAACTATTTTACACGTACTTCACATGCAAGAAATTTGTTAAAGGCCAACCCTTAGGTTTGTTTTGGTATCTCCTCTTCGCATCTTATATATTTCCTCATTCAATAGATCATCTACCTTTATTTTTACTACACACACACTTGAGTGGGAATCATTCATAGTCATTCATACCCACTTGGGGTATCATTATTTCTCCATGCATTTTAACTCTACCTTTTTTTAATTCTTTGAAATGAGATTGATTCTACTAGTCATGACACCATTTCAAAGAGGGGTAAATGTAGACACCTAAATTTTTCCACATTTAGTGTTGTAATTAATTTTTCTTAAACTCAACATACTAACTTAATCACCATCCTAAGTTTTAATTTCCCACTAATATCATTTCCCTCTATTTTTTGAATAATTGATAAATCAATATTAACTAATTAATAATATGCATAATTCTTCAAAATTAATTAAAATATGGAATTTAACCTCATCTAAAGATCTTTCACACTTATCTCAACCAAGTGTTGATTCATCCAACCAATTACTTAACCTCTTCAACTAATTTTTGAGTCACCATTTAAAAATTTCAACTAAGGGTAATATTTTCTAGGGTTTCATGAGTTTTGGGGTTCCCAAGTACTAATGGTACTCGAGGAACTTCCTTGAGTTCCTTAAAACCATAAAAAATACCAAAGATATTAAATATCAAACAAAAACTTTGACCAAAACTTTGGAAACATTAACATTTTCTAGTTTATCATACTTGTAAGGCACTTGAAAAAATCAAACTTGATTGGACTTTATGGAATAAAATTTGGTTTTTTTATGGTCCTATACCATGTTTAAAATATAAGTGTTATTGGGAGAGATGAAACTCTTTTCATCTTGGCTATAATATTATGGATATTATACTTTAAGACCTTTCTCTACTTGTATCTTTTACCCATAAATAGGTTTATGACAACATATCTACTAGAACTCAACCATAATTATGATTCTACCCCTTGATTATAATGATAATGGTAAATATAATCCTTGTCATACCACTTCATTTATTTAGGAGTTAGATCTTCAATTTTGGTATACGATAAAATCTAAAGATCAAATTCTTTATTCCTATGGATGATTCAAAGCATGTCAAAATTTAGAATAAATATTACATTTGACACTTACCCATTGATCTCTATCTCGAAATACATTCTTAATTCGAAACAAGTATGTGTACAATTTTTTTTGAAAAGTTGGATTAATATTCATTTCTATATATGGTCACTTTGATGGATATTTACCAAGCATGAATATATGGTTTCCTTGAAATATTTAGAAAATATTTTATCCCTTTCATAGTCAAGGCCTAGAGGTACATTTTGTAATGTCATAAGAAAAACCTCCATTTGAGGATACTTGGAAAATGGAGGATGAACATGAGAAATATACAAGGCTATTATTACAACTGACCATATATTAGATTTGAATTTAGAACCATGGATTTGTTAATCTTAGGTGCCATGTAATATGGGGTCTCCACCAAAGTATACCTAGTTCTTTGTCTATCACTCCACCAAAGTATACCTGATTCTTTGTCTATCATAAGTATCAAACATGTAATTAGAGTCACCAAAATATCCTAACTTAATTACACTACCATAATTGACAAAAAAATTACCATCCTTGACAACAAATGTATGTGCCCATGGCTATGAATATATTCTAGTGACTTAAGAACCTCATTGAGGATTGTATCAATAATTGCCTCTTCAAATACATCTAGATAGACATACTTCATTATATGAAGACATAAATGTTATTACAACCCAAAGCTTCTAACCTATTACAAAATAGAAAAGTTTTCATAAAACATTAGGGTGGTTAATCAAGATCATTATTTATGTTGCTCACCATATATCATCTAGATTACTATTTCACTTCTCCAAGTAAATAAACTTGATGATAAAAATACCATTGAAAGGAATACAAAGTGCTTGATTCACTATTACACTGAAACCTTAACATCATATAAATAAATTTATTGTCTCTTAATTAGTCATCATTTCTACTTTCAAGTCTTTCTAACTCATTTATGTAGTTATCTTTTGAGATACAATATACTCTAGTGAGTTCCCATTATAATTTATATAACCATTTACCTTTAAATCATTGTTTAATCTTCCCTTTCATAATAGGTGTGATAATAATAGGTAGCTCAATTATTCTTGAAATTGCAAGCACTAAATTTCTTCAAATGAGTCCACCATAATAACTAAATTTTAATTTAATTATGATGGTTTTATGAGTCCATTTATTCCATAAGATTAGTCTATCATAACCTTTAAATCCTTTTTTTAAATCAGCGAGGTGAATGTGTAGTACATGAAGAAATGCACTAATAACTTCTATCATGAGAAACACACCAATGGTTGTAAACAAAAACACTAAATCCAATAAAGAGAATGGAGATTTTATTGTATCCCCAAGAAAAAAGAAGCAATTTTTTGTAGAACACAACTAATAATTTTTATGTGTCAAGCTAACATCCCATAGCCTAAGATAATATGTAATATTTAAAATTTTACCCAATATAAACTCTATTTTATCTATTATCTAATGTACATAAATCCCATCGAACTCAAATTCCTCATGTCCAAAATTGGTATCAATATCCATATAAAAAAATACATTTTTGAACTTATAGTAGCATGATATGAAAGTCCTTTAAGCCTCTAATCATGCTTTCTCTTTAAAAGTAGAGGATTTATAATAAGCATCTATGGAACTGCATCAACAACCCAAAGTACTAGTACAATCTCAACTATCTTCTAACCCTAAAAAAATTGACTCTCACCTACTTCATTTGTTGGACAGATATTAAGAGAATTGTTAAAGAGCTTACATTAAAATAGCCCATGATAATTCCCAAATTTAATTATGTAATTATTAAACAAGATGTAACTATTGATTTTTAATGAGTTTATAAATGGTAGCTTGGATCAACTATCATGCCATGTTGGATCAATTCCAAATGGATTTCACATGAACCTTTATCAAACTTATTGTATAAGCATCCCTAAAAAAAGGATACCGACATGAATCAACATATGAGATAAAAATATTAAATGGAACTAGAAATAACTCATTGTATATAAGTAAAGAATAAATTGAGAATATTTCCATCATCAAAATTACATAGATACCTCTAAATTTCATTTCCATTAAATCCTTTTTATGAACATAAATCCTTATCCTTTGAATTAAGATTCCAAAGTAATGATTGCTTTGAGAAATTATTTTACAAGGTTGATTGTAACTCATCAAAAAATACATAATTTATTCAAAACTGAGACATTTCTAAAAAATAACACTACCTAACTAAACACCTTGTAGGTACAAGAGGCCAACATGATGTAGAGGAAAATAAGGGAACACTTTCTCAAGGCTACATTTATTGAAAACACACACACACACACACACACACACACAAAATGAAGATAATAAAATAAAGCATCCCAAAATTGGGATAATCATAAATATTTATAAAGGAGGGGAAGAGAAAAAAGGGCTATAAAAATTTGTTAATGGGTTCAAATAAGTGACCTTGAATGAGACAATTTTCCATGAGTAGGGAAGATGAGGATTTTGACATAGCTTAGGATGAGAAAAAAAATATCATCTTTTAAATTTTTTATTGTGATCATATGATAGATATTTTCCTAGAAGAAAAATGAAAAAAAAAAATTATCATGACATGAAGTTGAATGAATGAAAACTCATTAGAACATATTCCATTTGAGATGGAAAATGTGACCGACAGTGAAGGTTGTAAGGATTCTACAAGAATTGAAATAAATAGATCTATAAAACAAAAAGTTTAAAAAATTGAATAAATTCTAAAATTTTCCCATATAATTTTTATTCACTTTATTTAATAAATTTGAATGTTTCATATTTAGGCTGTATGTATGTTGGGGAATAAATCTCTTCTGGTTCACTTATATACTCTCTAGCTAGACAAGGGTACATTTATAGAATTTGATAAGTCAATTAAAATTGATCCTATATCTTTATTTCCACTATAATACTCTCTAATCATTTTTTATGATAATCATTAGTGATTGCTCCATTTTGATGTGTTCTTGATCAAGCTCTAAATTGAAATTTTCCATCTCTGGGAGAAAGCATAAGTGATAAGAGTCTAATGTGCAAAGATTTTATTTAATACCTTCAACAAAGAATTATATTTCAGACAAAGAACAAATCATTGAAGAAAGATTAATTTAGTTTTTTCTCATAGAATATGTTATTGGGAGATCATTCAAATGCTAAAGAAATGGACCATGTCATTAGTTTTTAGGATTGGGTACAATAGTGGGCATTATTTTCATAGGGAGTTGAAAGAGTATTATTCTCTTCATCAAAGAGAAATATTTATGATTCATCACCATTATGTTCATGATGTCAATGATACATTTAAATGCATTTTTTAATAATGTGTTCAAAAACTAGTTTTATAGATAATTTTTTTAATAAAAACTATATAATTAAAAAAATCTAGAGAAATAGGCAACATTTTTATTTCTTTCTTTTTTTAGCATTGCTTTGTATTATTGGGAATTTTCTCTCAAATTATCTTCTATGGAGGATGTGAATCCTTCAAGATGAATTTTTATTTCTTCTTGATAGGTTCCATTATTCATCTAATATATTTAGTGTTTGGAAGAGATTTTATAGTGTGTATCCTTAGTTTCTTAGATAGAACCATGTCATTTTCAATTTCAACTGCGTAATGTTGTGCACCTTATTGGCATACACTAAGCAACATGATTGTGAGTCTATAGTTTAAAAGTCCCAATTATATTTGATATTATGTTATAAGGATATATTAATGTGAATTAAATATTACACATGGTTTTATCTTAAAAAATGTACATATTCTCTCTCTGTGTGTGTGTGTGTGTGTGTGTGTGTGTGTGTGTGTGTGTGTGTGTGTGTGTGTGTGTGTGTGTGTGTGTGTGTGTGTGTGTGTGTGTGTGTGTAGAATGCTTATATGATATGATATGATTTTATATAATTATATTATGTGATGTTTAACTCCATTCTCTTCCACACCATTTTTAACCCTAAAATATAGATAATCGAATCTAGGGTTAAAGGGTAGATATAGCCTAATGCACAAGGGTAATAAACTATTAGAGAGTTGTTAGTGATGTATTGTTGATGTCATATAGGTGTCCTAGTGAGTGGATGATGTACTTTTTAATCCTAAATAACAATGACAAAGTGTGCAATATGTTTGTCCTAGTTTTTTTGAAGTATGCTCGGTTGATCTTCAGTATTGGCATGCTTAGATATGTTTAGGGATGAGTATGGTGATTGTATCATGTGAAAGAGGTCCCTAATATGTTATATATATATATATATATATATATATATATATATATATATATTTGGAGATCTTTTTTTCATAATTAGAATTCATCTGGTAGTCCATAGTTTTCATCTAGACAGTTTGGGTCTAGTGGCAAAAAATTTGAGTAAGCAGTTCGATGATGTCATCATTACCACATGGGAATGTTTCAAGGGGAGTTGGTAATATGATTTTGATAAAATTAGTCCCTATTTTTTATGCACTATATCTCAAGTCATGATTTAAATCATGGTCAAATATATTAGGGTATAAAGTTGGCTTCTCAATCAGAATTCATTATTTTCCCATACTTGGCCAAATTTGCACAGTGGTCAGAAAGAGCCAAGTAAGTAGTTTGATGATGGAATATCTCACACATATATATGTTTTATGATAATATTATCATATGGGTTTGTTTAGTTTTAGACCTAGTTTATTTGTGCTAAAATTTAGATCATGCACTAAATCATGTCAAAAGATATGCATGTGCAAAGTTGGGCTATCAGGCAATTTGACTATGTTTTCCCATACATAGCCAATTTTGAAATGTGGTAAGAAGATCCAAGTGGGAATTTTTATGGTGTTATATCTTGCATATTTGAAGGTGTCAAGAGAAACTGATCATATGGTTTGTCTAGTTTTGAACATAGATGATTTGTGCTAAATTTGAGATCATGCACTAAAGCATGGAAAAAGTTATATTTGGTCAAAGTTGGCCTCTCAAGAAGGTTTTGACATAGTTGGATCTATGGCAAAAGTTTTTGAGAAGGAATTTTAATGGAATTATATCTCTCATGCATGAGGGTTCAAGGAGTAGTATATCACATGGTTGGATTCTCCTATGTGAGGAGATCATTTGGTCTAAATTTGATATCCTACATCAAAGCATAGAAGAATTTATTAAGGATAAAAAATGGCTACTTAGGAATATTGAAATGGTCCCCATACTTATTCATTTTTGAAAGAGTTAAATCTTGAGCAAGATCAATGTTGTAAATTTCTCTAAGAATTTAGTAAGTAGTGAGATGAGTATAGGTGCATAATCTTTAGAAACTGAACAAAGGTAGAAGATAAAAATCCAATGGAAAGTGTATGTTCATATAAATTGATAAAATGGTAAGCATTGATAGTTAAAGACCTGACTTATGTACATAGATTGACAGAGTGTGTGGAGTTAAAATTAAAAGATTGCATGATATGAGGTTAACATGACTAAGTTTTAACATCTAAGCTTTGGTGCCTATGTGATAAAGATTGAAAGGGATTGATGGTGTATATTTTATTTGAGCTAAGAGGAAATGATATGGAAGCATTGTGTTTGAGGTTTAATATGACCATTGCCATTTGAATATTTGAATTTGCTAAGGGAAAAACTAGTGTCTAGTTTTTGGGCCATATCTTTCAATAAAATACAAATTTGATCATACAGTTAAAATCAAAGTGGAAAAGGACTCTAAGTATCATCTAGAAATATTGATTTAAAGATATAGAAGTGTATGTAGTCAAATATATTGACCCTAGAAGTTGATTATGTGTTCATGTTTGTTTTGGAAGTGACCTAAGAAGGATATTCAAGCTCATTTTGATTTTATTTCAATGTTTTATGATTAATTAGATTTTAAGGAGTGTTTTATAATCCATGAGGATGATCTATGAGTAATTTAGAGGTGTGATCAATCTATCTTGAGTATGAATAATGCTTAAAAAGTTGACTGTATGTTTGGTATTGGTGTTCTTATGTATAAAGTCTTTGTTTGAGTTGTTTTAGCATATGTAGAGGTGAGCAAAGGTGACTATGATCATTTGAGGATGTCTTAAGGGACATAAAGAGTGGACCTATGTATTTATAAATAGTCATGTGTTCTTGATTTTCTTGGAGATGTATCAAAAAGGGTGAATGGGTCTCTATAGGACCTAAAAGTAACTTAGGCTTATTTGAAAGGGGATTGTGCTTAACTGTGACCCATGTGAGATGATTTAAGGGTGAAGGAATGTATTTTGGATGATATGAAATATTATTATCTTATTAATTAATGATATCTCTATATATAGTTAAATCAAATATGATGACTTCTTAACTTATTGTGGAAGATTTGAGAAAGTTAGAGAGCACCTAGCTATTGGGTTGATGAGTATATGAGATTAAGGACTATGTGCATGATCTATAGATCATGTTTCTAATGATATCATAGTGTTATTTTAGTTTCAATATTGTGTGAAGAGATTTGAGTGTGCATATGAGGAATGTTTGAGTAAAGAAGGATAGAGATTATGGCATGCCTATGTAAGAGGCCTATATGAGTTAGAGAGAGTTTGTGAAGTTATCAAATAATAAAGAGGTCCATCATTAGGTGTTGAAAACATAAATTATAAGGTGGAATTTTTCTTTCCAAGGAGGGTATAAAGTACTTGATCTTTCTTAGGGGTAGTTACTCCTTGTGAAATAGGGTTTCACTAAAGATCTTTGGCCAAAAGGACTTGATCAAGGTTGTAGGTTAGAAGGACTTGACCGAAGCTTCTATGTTATAAGGAATTAATTAGTCTCTTATTTTTTATCATATTATAGGATATTAGTCCATTTTTTTATAGGCTTGAGAGTTGGTTTTTATTCCCCATAGGGTTTCCCACATAGATCTTGTGTTGTGTATGTGATCTTGCATTATGTTCAATGTTCACTGCTATGAATGGTTTGTATGCTTCATGAATGATTGTATTGAATACTTAGGTATTTGAAAGAATTTTAAAATTTAATTGGATTATTTTCTGCCATTGATTAACCCCCCTCTCAGTGGATTATAACTCTAAAAATTGGTATCAGAGCCAAGTCCTTTGGTAAAGGCTTAACAACTTAAAGGTAATCCAAGGTACAATAGCTAGTTAGAATGTGGAAGGTAGTTTCTCTACTAATCAAGAATCAATGTTCAATGGATCTAATTATTCATTTTGGAGTGATAAAATGAAGACATACATTATGTACCTAGGGTTTGATGTATGGAAATTAGTTTTGGATGGTTATGTTGTTCCTACTATTCCTCTATCTAGTGTTATAGACAAGAAGTTATTTGAGAACAACTCTAAGGAAATGAATGCCATTACTTATGGTCTCACAAAAATTGAGTTCACCAAAGTAATTAATTACACATATGCCAAGGAAATATGGGATAAATTGAAGACTATTTTTGAAGGAGACTTAAAGGTTAAGTTGGATAAGTTAAAGACTCATAGAAGGAAATTTAAAAGTCTCAATATGAATGAAGAAGATACTATGACATCCTTTCTACAAAGAGTTGATGAGATTGTGAAAATCATTAGAGGTTTTAGAGAGAATATTAAAGAGACTATTGTTGTTCAAAAGGTATTAAGGTCTCTATCCCCCAAGTTTGATCTAAAAGTATCTACTATTGAAAAGAGTCATGATCTTACATAGTTGAAGATGGAATAATTGTATGGTATTTTTACTACCTATGAGATGAGGGAAATTGATGATATACATCCAAAGAAGGAAGCAAATTTCAAGATTGAAATGCAAACAAAGAAGTTCCAAGTTAAGAAACTCAAGGAGGATGGCATTCCTAATATAGATTAAGATAAATTAATTGCTTTGATTTAAAGTAAATTGAGAATAGGTTCAGGCAAGTATAAAGGTAAGTTGCCCCTCAAATACTTCAGTTATGGTGAGATAGGACATTTTGATAATAAGTTCCCTCATAAGTATAAGAATGTTGATGATGAAGAGCATGATCAAGGTTAGGATGATGGCAAGAGATATTTTAGGTCTGATAAAAGCAAAAAGAGATTCAAAAGGTTTGATAACAAGAAGTACTTTAAGGATAACAAGAGTCTATACACCAAATAAGATTGTAGCTCATCAGATGAGAGTGAAGATAGTGACTCAGAATATGATCATGAAGATGATTATTATAATGAAGATTAATCTCTATTCATGGATGAGGAAATAAGTTTCTCACGTCTAAAGGGATCTACTTGGAGTGATTTAGATGATGATGAAGATGAGGTGGACTATGATATTGAATTGACAAATGCTCATGAAGAATTGAACATTGAGAAGAAGATCAATAAGAGTATGAAATCTAAACTCAAGGACTTTGAGGATCATTTTAGTGTGTTTAAGGGAATAATGGATGAATATGCCAAGGAGCATGAAGATATGGTAAAGCATCTTAGTTGTTAATTAGAAATCCTATCTACAAGCTTAAAAACTAAAGAAGATGAATGTGAAAGGTATGTAATTGAAAATGAGTATTTTAAATTCGAGTTAGATAAGGTTTCTAGTAAGGTTATGTTGTTTATGAGATTTGAAAAGAACTCAAGTGATCTAAACAACATTTTGAGTGATAAAAAACATGCAAGTGATAAGACTGGCCTTAGATATAAAGAAGAACTAGAGACTACAATTCAAGATAAAATAAAGACTAATGTGAACAAGGGTAATTAAACTTTTAAGACAAATCATTAGACAAGGAATTAAGGTTCTAAAAGAATGAATATAAAATAGATCAGATAGCCATTTCTATGAGGTTTGCAAATTTCAATGGTTATTTTTATACTTGTAATCATTTTGGACATAGAGCTAGAGAATGTAAAAGACCCACTAAGAATGAATTTACATGGAGATATGATGGGGGTCATTAGTCAAAAGGTGTAATCAAGGTTGAGTGTCTCAACTATCATGATGTGGGACACTTTGCAAAACATTATCCATTTAAGGTAGGATAAGCTGAGTTTCCTTCAAGAGATATAGAGTGCTATAGTTGTTATGAACTAGGAAACATTACAAGATATTGTATAAATATAGTAAGGCAAAATGAATTTTTTGCAAAAAATATGGTGTGCTTTTATTATGAATAGAGAGGTCATATTTCTAGATTATGTAAGCAAAGGCTGACAAGATATAATTGGTTTTATTAGGTTCTTAGAGTACATAAAATAAGACAAGTTAATACATGGAAACCAAGGGTGGTATGTATGAGTCATGATGAGACTGTAGGTCCAAGTAATTGTTTGTTATGGTGGAAAATGCTTCTGAAGTTGAAGAGTCTCAAGAGGTCACATTGTCTACTCATGTTGAGAATGAAGAGAGTAAGCTCAAGGAAGAGACCAAGGTGTTGTTTAAATCTAGTTCTAAGGTATGTATGAATCCAAGTGAACATCTTGTTGTCATTGAACAAGTGCCTAGTAATGAGGATCCAACCTGCAAAAAAGATTCTTCAGCTGAAGAGGTATGTCATGAATCTATGTTGTCTCCATGTATTGATAATCCAATCATAGAAGATAAGGAGAATGTTATAGTAGTTGAGGAAGTTTTTTCTCTAAAACTAAAGAAGAAGAAGAAGAAAAAGAAGAATAAGAAGAACTATAAGTATCATCTGAGTAAGGAGGAAGAGGAATATGAGGAGTTATATTTATTTTAGAGAATTGAGGTATAGAGGGTGTCTTTATCTATGCTTCTTAAGAGACTCCTTTCAAGTGGAGAAGCAAGTGTTTTTGTGGTATTTTTTAGTTGGAATATTTTTCAAGGTTAGATTTAAGGTTCCTAGATGAAAAAGGTGGATTTTTGATTTTTTAAGGTAAATTTTTTGCATAAAAAGGCCTATTGACCTTATTCTACTATGCTTTAGTTGGTTTTGTAATCTAAAGGTATGTTGAAGTCAATTTGGATATTTTTGTTGGCTCTTGGGTATCCCAATTTGTGCTTAAGAGATTACAAGTCCTAAAATGGGTTATAGGAAGTCAAAGTTCCTAATGGCATGTGTTTTCACTTAGATTTTCACCCTTTGAGGAGATGTCTTAGATCTCCTCATCCAAGTGGCACAATTGAAACACCTCTAGGCTGTGGGTAACCTAAGATTGAGGTGAATCTCTAGATAGGGCTAGCTCCCTTAATGTACCACCTGTAAATAAATACTACACCTAAACTTTGTGAGGGAAAAGGGAGAGAAAACTAAAATTAAACTATAATAAATGAGGTGATACACCAAATTAGTTGATGACTACCAACCGGTTGCATGTTACACATGAGAATAAGGGACTAACCAAACATACACTTCCCCAAACTGCATCTTCTCACATCATAATTTCATTATGAAGTTGTGATGAATTTTTAGGCTTGGAGGACTAGATAAGAGGCCTAAGATGGCACTATTTAATATGTTAACTCACTCAACCTTGACATCTCAATAGAACACTTCACATGACCTACAAGAATAATGTTTCCAACTGTAAATAGGTGAGAGAATGAAACACCAATGCTAAGGAAACAACAAGTTATCACTAAGAAAAATCAATTATCCAAGTGAAAACACTATTAATAGTCATGGAAGAGGTATAAATTATTAATATTTATTGATCCATGGTATGAAAATGAGCAGGGCTTCACCATACTTAGGTGGAGCATATTTTACAAAGGCTAAAATGTTTAGTTATTATAGAAATTGAGAGAGAGAGGAGAACAAAGAAGTCTAATGGTCATAATTAAAATTTTAAAGATAATAAAATTATTTAATTATGAATGATAAGGGAATTTTAAACTTATCATGAAAATTTATGAAGCACAAGTGTCACCCTAAGTCATGAAAATCTTGAAATGTGGTGTAGGAGTTCTCATTATACATAAGGAAACTGCCTTCATGATTTAGCCCTATTTGAACATCCCAAAACTAATTATGGATATATCTTATGATTGGAATGAGAGATATGGGTTTCATACATGCCTCTCCATGTATTGATTTTAGTCCTAATTATCTATAAGCTTCTATAAGTGAGCCATCACTACTTGTAGTCTTAAAAACTCATCTTTCACACAACTTGCACACTTGGATTCCAAAAAGCCATCATTTTTCCATTTTTTTTAAAAAATTGAGTGAATGAAACTTATAAATACCCTTAATAGATGTATAATCATCAGGCACATCTTAAAAATTCTCACACTTGAAGTTTTCACCGTTCTAACCATCATGTTCATTATGCTAGTTTTGACTAGCTGAGATGAGAGATGTAGTAGGCACACTGAGGACTTTTTCCAAGGAATTAAATGGAAACAAGGAGTTATATTAAGTCTCAATATTACTTCTAATGTTTATTTCATATATTGAAACCTCCTATAACCTATACCATGCATAAAATAATAAAACATACCTTATTTTGTACCCCATTCGTATCATTTCATATAGTACAAAAGCATGGGGAGTATCTTTAGAGAGTCCCATACAACATCCAATCATAATTTTGGGAAAAATATTCCATTATATTATCTTTCCATTTTCATTTCCTTCATTGGGTCCTTATCTAAGGGTTTGCAAGGGTTTTAGGCCATTTCCACTCTTAAGATTTATTTATAAATCCCTGATATTATAACTACCAAAAAATTCCAAAAATAAAATTTTTAAGACCCTTTTAAGAACCTCAAAACTTATTATATCCCCATCCACATCCTTCAAGGAGATGTACGCACTTCAACTTGGCCTATCGACCTTGATTTCTCATTTCCTACATTCTTAAATTGTCTCTGAGCCAAAAGTGACTTTCCTTGTGGTTTTTTATGCACTCAAAAATCTTAACACCTCCAAATTAATCCTATAAACATGTTCCATATAGTTATAAATCTTATCTCATGCTAGAATTAAAGGTGACCTCTCATTTGAACTCTAGTCCTAAACCTTACCTAACATGCCTGAGTTATCTTAAAGCCCAAAATGACTTTTTGATCGATTTACATAAATAAAAATATATTATATACCTATTTTGTTCCCCCATATACATTATCAAATCCATTATAATGTTAACCCCATACTAGTTGTGAAAGTGGTTTTTCATTTAGCTTTAGGCCTAAACTATGCTTGACATGCCTACTTGCATACTTGAGGGTTTGAGATTATCCCTTATAAAAAAGGTTTCTCATGATTTTTTAGGTGTATTAAATATTCCTACACATTATTTAAGGTTATCTTTAGTTTTTGGCTTATCCTTCTATCTCCTTTCTTTAAAATCATAGAATTTGTACCTAAGGGGAGTGCCCTCTATCTAAGACAAAATAGATGGCACTTCCCCTATTTACCTAGAATAAATGAATTTTTTAGGAGATTATTAAAGTTCCATAGGTTCTCTATACCAAATTTTATCCCTTGACTAGGCCATTTGACCTCTAAACTCTTTCCAATTCTTAGACAAACCTCCTAGAAAAGAGACCATGCACAATGGTTTAAGGATGAAGACTATATGATGCTTGTTTGAGCCATTTCCATATTATATATCCACTATGGGAGTGTCATTAGGATATTATTATTATTAAGGTGTTTCAACTCCCCACACTACTCACTTCAACTTTCTACATACTCATTATAGTCTTTTCTTAGTCAAACTGAGTGTTACTCCTTGACTGCATTACCTATTTTCCTCACTAAAGGGTGACCCATATAGGTTACCTTGCATGGATTATTATTTTAAGATAGTATCTAATCCTCACTGAAACCTTCCAATATTATCTTCATCTATATATTTGTTTAACTTCTTACTTTGGGGTTTGATGCTCACAAGGTTAGTCACAGCTAGTTGATTAGGTATTATGTGTTTCCTCTTAAAAAATGACTATTGTAGCTATTCATGCACATTTGAAACATAGGTATAACATTTTAATATCTTATAAATAGTATTATGACAACACAAATCCATATCTATACCTTATCAATCATGTTCATACCCTTCAACCACCTTGATCAGGTTCACTATCACCACTCAGTCAATTATAGGTGTATGTTTCAAATATTAAGACACTTGTAGGTGTATGTGAGATTCAAATAATAGTATATCATCATATTTATATGATATATTAGGTCAAAATTTTCAATTTAACCATTTTTAATCATTCACATATGTTGTAAAGGTCTAGTTTTCAATTTTGGGTGAAAAAGGTCTCTTTTGGACTCAAACCTGTAGGTGATCACTCCCTGAGTTTAGTGCATGAAAACACAACTTTGGGCCTCCAAAAAATAATTTCAACTGATCACCTAACTTCCAAACCTTTTATAATTCTTTTCCTATGTATGGAATATAATTAAAATTCATTTAGATACCCTAAAACTCTTATCAACCTTATAATATGACCTTGACCAAAGCCTCAGTCCTCTATTTTATGTTTTTAGCAAAAGAAGCCCTGAATACTATCATCTTATGATTTTAAGGTAGTTTCCACTAATAGGGTTTAAATTTTCTATATCACACTAATAATTTAATGTGGGTGTCACCCCTTTTCTAACCTCTCTATACAAATACCTTTATAGCTCTACTAATGCCACCTATAGGTGAAGATTTTCATGTACATGTAATAATAAAAGATGTAGGTAGTGAGTGTTTCATTTTTTTGACCTTAAATGGATTAAAAATTCATCCCAATACCTCCAAAATCACTCTTCACAATTAAAATACCTTATTTATCTCAAACACTCCTTTTTCAACATGACTGGTCATTATAATATACCTGTAGGTGAGTTTAATGGTAGGAAACTATGAGTGACTATGTTGACTATCACAGTCTCTCCTTTAACAAGTTAAAAGATTTATTTGATTATTATTACAATGATAATGGATTCCACTTTTCAATACCATAGTAATACTTCTATGGACATGTTAAAATCCTCAACTAGCTCACTTAGTTGACTGTACATTATAGTCATGGAGCCAACTGATGGCATAGTGCTTATAAATGCAACTCCATGAAACACTATTTGAATAATTATATTTAGAAGGACAATTTAATTAATATCACATTGAAAATGTGAAAAATAATCTATCACAAACCTTTAAATTCATTTTCAAAGCATGAATATCTAGAAATGGTGAAAATAGACCTGGCATCCCAAATCAGATTAGTCTACAAACTTGAGATGATTTGCTCATAAAAACACATTATAACATGAAACCAATCATGTAAAACATTATAATATGGGCTAAACATCTTATGGAATCAAACTCAATAACTAGATTGTATAGAATCATCCAAACAAGAGCAAAACCTATAGGGTGCACAAATTAGCAAGAAAAATAGATAGTCTAAATTATTAGCAATGGTTCATAAAGAATAGACCACCATTAATATAAAAACAAACATAAAGTGGAATTTTAATAAGTGAATAAGACATCCCCTAGAAATTTTTTTCTTGAAACCACTCCTGTTTACCATACCAAGTACAAACCTAAAGACCATCTTTGCTTGCCAAGCCTAGTGGAAGAAGAGAGAAGCAATTTTATTCATTTATTGAAGTTTTTAATCAAAATAATAAATAAATAAAGTTTTCATAATACCAAAAGACACTAATAAAGTTTCCTTATTTGTAGGATGCCATACAATTTTGTAGACCTTATTAAATGCTCCTTTTTTCCAAGAAAACTACCTTTTATTTTGAAGACCTACCACTTTTTAGTTACAAATAGTTAATTTATACTTATTAGGAAACATGGGACATGAAATCACCTATTTAAACCTTCAAATTTACCAAGGAGGCTATACAACTCATTTAGTGCTCCATTTTGACCCCCAAAATGACTCAAAAAGACAAGTATTTAAAATGACCAAGACCAAGGCTAATATGACATCAAATGACATAATACACATTTTTACATAACATTAGACCCATAAAATACATAAAAAAACATTTTTTTACCAATAGGGGTCCCAATTTGACCTATAGGGTTAAATTTGGTCAACAAATTAGTGACTTATAGGTGTAGCATGCCTATTATGCTAAGGATAAATGGCCTTATTAGTCCATTGGGATTAGGGAGTCATCTAAAATCTGATACAAACAAGAAGACTTGACACTTGACAATAAGGTTTTGACCAAGACAATACAACTAATTACCTCAACCACATAAAACAAAGGACACATACAAAGAAAAATAAACTAGCTAACGACACACACACACACACACACACACACACACACACGTGCCCAAGCCACTTAGGGAAATTAGAAAAACAAACCACTATTTGAAACTAAAAATTAATCATACCTCCCTTTCTAGGATCATAAGGAAAGTTCTTTGCATCTCTTTCTTCATAAAATGAATCATAGTGCCAAGCAGGTTGCTATTTGGATTGGATACTTGATGGATCAGACCTAATTTTTTGTAATTAACTTGTTATGTTATCAAGTAGACCATATTAAAATAGGTCTCCAATTTAAAATTATTCCTCTTGGCCTTGTACACATACCTCATATTTCTTCCCACTCTTCATCTCATGATCAACTTACATCTTCTTTGTAGGCATAACTTGAATAGGATTAGTTTCTTGTTCCTTAGAAGATTGAGGCCAATAGGAGATTGTTCCATCCTTCAAGATCTGATGTGTTTTTCCAAACTATTTGAGATAATGATAACCAATCTTGATGATTTTAAACATGTCATCATGAGATGTATATTCATCTTAAAGGGACAAGCTTAAAAAGTTACTTCTTTGCATACCCACTTGACTGTCAAGGCTACCTTATCCATTTTTTATTAGATCATAGCCTCCTTGAAGAGTATTATAACCTAATATAATTGTTTCAAACAAATTATCCCAAGGCTGATTAAACACTTATTCTTGCTCATCTATGACATTTTGGAAAATGTCATCTTGCTTACCATCACTTCCAATTATCTCTAAGGAAGTTGTAGACCCCTTGAGAGACTCAAACTCATTGTAAATGTTTTCAAACTTATATCACAAGTCCTCATCTTCTCTTTGATCAGAATCATGAAAGGGAACAATAAAAGAAGCTCCTTTATCCTATTATTTAGAATGCAAAAGGAATTAATCCAATATTTCTTCTTTGACACAAAGAAGGCATTCTTCATTATCAACCAAACAAGAAGACTCAACACAAGGAATCACCTCTTCTTAAACATTTATGATCTATTGAGGACTCTCAAGTTATGTATTAGCTATCATAAACTGACCTTGTTTCTCAAGGGCTGTAAAATCTTCAATCTCCTTCTCCTTCTTGGTGATGCCAAGACTAGGCATCTTGAAATTAGGTGACTTAGGCCATTGAGGTTGCCAAGGAGTTACACTTTTTCTCAACCAAATTATCCTCTTTAGGTTCACATACCATAGGTTCATTCAGGTAAAGGGTGATGGGGTGATGGTAAAATGAACTACTTGGTGGATGTGGAACATAAGACTCAAAGTCAGATTGAGAATGAATTATAAGGGATCCTTTTGGAATCTCTTGAGGAATGGGAGGTAGACCTTGGGCTAAAATAGCTTGGTTTTCTCCCTTCCATTTGGAAATACATTCATTGAAATCTAATTTATCTTGAGGACTCTATTGAGGAAGGTTAGATGGGGTGTATTTAAGCATAGGATCTTATTTTGACTCTAAACCTTCCATCAAACCTTGACTCAATAATTTCATTCTAGACTCTAACTCTTCAATTTTCTTGGCTATTTTCTCTTGGAAAAGTATCTCTTGAATTTTATAGGCATCTTCATGAGGATAAGGATTATAAGCGGGATGACATGGAAAATAATAGGTCTCTTGAGGAAGGGTAGGAGGGATTTGTAAAGGATCAACCTCTTTCTCAAATTCACACTCTTTATCAAAGTTTTTATCCTCTTTCTTTCCCCATGATTCCAATATCTTATTCTAACTTAAGATGTTATGATTAGGAGTCTCTTCTTGAGGTAGTGATTCAATTTGAGAAGTGGATGAAGTGCTCTAGAAATTTTGGATCTCTTTAGGCTTGGATTCTCTACCTTGTCTCCAACTTGGGATTTCATATCTAGAAGTATCTTCTTGAGGTGGGGATGTAATAGGAGAGGGAAATGAGATCTTAGATTCTACTTAATTAACTTATAAGGTGGAATGATTCATATACCTATTGGATAAATCAATATGCATATCAATATTTACTTAAAAATAAGGTTTATCTTCCCAACTCTCTCTTCTAGCTGATTGGGAAAAAGATGACTTTGATAAGCTTGATTGGGATCATGAGGGGGGTTCAAGTAGGACTTATATCACTCTTGGGGAGGCGGATATGAGTGATATTATACTTGGTGAGGCTACTCCTCATGAATTCTTATATTATCTTCTAAGGATGTAATTAATCCACCTACATCTAGCATCTCACTTATGAGTATTTGCTAATTTGTTCCCTCAATAGATGCCCACTCTCTTTTAACCAACTCTAATGCATCTCTAACCTTATGAATAAGATGAATAGGAACATATTAACTATATACCCTTAGTGTGTTAAGCTTTATCATGTAATTATCATTACCCAAGAGAGTTTTTTTGAAAGTGGAAATGGACTAATTTGAGAAGTGACTAGGTTGACTAGGAGGAACAAGACATTGAGGAGGTTGATTGTAAGACTAATAAAAATTAGAACAAGGCTGATAAATATCTTGTTGGATTTGATATGTATCATAAAAAGTCTATTAAGAATCACACAAAGGTTGATATGGAATGCCATAAGATTGATATACCTCACCAACTTGGGTAAAACAATACTCAACACCAAAGTCAGACATGGAACTTCACTAGGAAGCAAGAACACAAGGAATGATTATCAGAAATATTCAAAAGTGATACCTGAGCTACTTGACTAGCTTATGTAAATTCAAAGTCACCATTGATGCTTAGATAAATTCCTCCAAAGGGTGATGTGTTAAAATACCACCAAAAATATTTCAACTTATTAGACTAAGAGTACCACTAGGGATGTCAAAAACTATTGTCACTTGGATTTTCACCCTTTTAGGAGATGTCTTATCTCTCCTCATCAAAGTGGCATAATGGAAACACCTCTAAGCTATGGGTATCCTAATAATGAGGTGAATCTCTAGATATGGATATCTCCCTTGATGTACCACTTGTAAATCACTACTACACCTAAACTTTGTGAGGGAAAAGGGAGATAAAAATAAAATTAAACTATCCTAAAGGAGATGATACACCAAATTAGTTGATGACTACCAACCAGTTTCATTTTACACATGAGAATAAGGGACTAACTAGACATATAGTTCCCTAATTTGTATCTTCTCACATCACTATTTCATTATGAGGTTATGATGAATGTTTAGGCTAAGAGGACTAGACAAGATGCCTAGGATGGCACTATTTAAATAGACTAACTCACTCAACCTTGACACATCAATATAATGCTTCACATGACCTCCAAGAAGAATCTTTCCAACTATAAATAGGTGAGAGAATGAAATAATAATGCTAAAGAAACAAGTCATCACTAATAAAAATCAATCATCCAAGTGAACACAATATGAATAATCATGGAAGAGGTAAAAATTAATAGTCTTTATTGATATGTGGTATGCAAATGAGTAGGGCTTCACCATACTTAGGTGGAGAATATTTTACAATGCCAAAATGTCTAGTTCTTATAGAACTAGAGAGAGAGAGAGAGAGAGAGAGAGAGAGAGAGAGAGAGAGAGAGAGAGAGAGAGAGGAGAAGAAAGAATTACAAAACAAGAACACTTGTCAAGATGATAAAATGAGTTACTTGTTCATGAAAAGGGAATGTGAAACTGATGATGCAAAGTCAAGAAGCACAAGTGTCACCCCAAATCATGAAACTCTTGAAATGTGGCATAGGAGTTCTCATTCTTCATAAGGAAACTGCCTTCATGATTTATCCTTATCTGAACATCCCAAAACTGATTAGGGATATATCTCATGATTTCAATGATAGGGAGGGGTTTTATACATGCATTGGTTTTAGTCCTAATTATCTATAAACTTTTGGAAGTGAGCCATCACTGCTTATAGTCTAAGAAAACTCCTCTTTCACACACCTTACACACTTGGCCTCCAAAAAGGAGTTAGTTTTCCATGTAAATTCATACAATGGAGTGGATGAAACTTTTAAATACCCTTCATTGCCTTAGAAGCATTAGGAACATCTTAGAAAGGCTCACACTTGAAGTTTTCACCCTTCTCACCATAATGTTTACTATGTCATTTTTGACTGACTGAGATGAGAGCTCTATTAGGCACACTTCAGATTTTTTATAGGGCATGAAATGAACATTTGGATTTATCTTAAGTCTCAATATTCCTTTCAAGGTTTATTTCATCTCTTGAAACCTCCTAAAACCTACACAATACAAAAAATAGTAAAAAATACATTATTTTTTACCCCATCCATACTATTTCATATAGTAAAAAAGCATGAGGAGTAGCCTAAGAGAGTTCCCTATAACATCTAATCATAATTATGAGAAAAATATTCCAATATAGTATCTTTCCATCTTCATTTCCTCCATCGAGTCCTTATCCAAGGGTTTGTAAGGGTTTTAGGCCATTTACACTCTTATGCTTTATTTATAAATCCCTGACATTAGAACTACCAAAAAATTCAAAAAATTAAAATTTTAATACCCTTTTCAACACCTCAAAACTTATTATATCCCCATGCATAGCCTTTAAGGAGATGTAAGCACTTCAACTTGGCGTATCGAGCTTGTTTTCTCATTTCCTGCATGCTTAACTTATCTCTGAGCCAAAATTGACTTTCCTTATGGTTTAACATGCACTCAAAAATATTTAAAACCTTAAAATTCATCCTATAAACATGTTACATCTGGTTATAAATCTTATCCCATGTTTGAATTGAAGGTGACCTCTCATTTGAACTCTAGTCCTAAACCTTACTAATAGGCATGGGTTGTCTTAAAGCCCAAAATGACTTTTTGATGGATTTACCTACATCCCAATATATTTTATACCTTTTTTTACCCCTATATACATGATCCAATCCATTATAATTTTCACCATATACTATAAGTGAAGGTGGCTCTCCATTTGGCTTTAGGTCTAAAGTATGCTTGACAGGCTTACTTGCATACTTGAGGGTTTAGGATAATCTGTTGAGATTATCCCTTCTCATAAAGGTTAATCATGATTTTTTAGGTGTATTAAATCTTAATACACCTTCTTTAATGGTCCCTTTAGCTTTTGGATTATCCTTATATCTCTTTTCTTAAAGACGATAGAATTTGCATCTAAAGGGAGTTCCCTCTATCTGAGACAAAATAGAGGGAACTTCCCTTATTTCCCTAGGATAAATGAATATTTTATTGGATTATTCAAGTTATATAGGTTATCTATACCAACTTTGAGCCTTGACTAGGTCATTTGACCTCCAAACTCTTTCTAATTCTAAGATAGACCTCCTAGAAAAGAGACTATGCATAATGGTTTAAGGATGCAGACTATATGATACTTGTTTGATCCCTTTCCCTATTCTATCTCCAATATTAATAATGTGTTTAAACTCCCCACACTTCTCATTTAAACTTCATACATACTCCTCATAGTCTTTTCTTAGTCAAACTGAGTGCTATTCCTTGACTGTATTCCCTATTTTCCTCACTCAAGGGTGACCCCTATAGGTTACCTTACATGGATAAGGATTAAAATATAGTATGTAAGCCTCCCTAAAACCTTCCAAGATTAAATTAATATATGTCCTTATTTAAATTCACAATTTGGGGTTTGAATTGCTCACAAGGTTAATAAGAGTTAGCTAACTGTGTATTCTATGTTTCCTCTTCAAAAGTGACTACTGTAGTCATTCATGTAGGTTTGAAACCTAGGTATAACATTTGAATATATTATAAATATTTTTTCTAACCACACAATGCCATATATACCTTATAAATCATGTTCATACCCTTCAAACACCTTGACCAGGTTCATTGTCACCACTCAGTCAGTTGTAGGTGCATGTTTCAAGGTTTAAGACACTTGTAGGTGTATTTGAGATTTAAAGAATAGTTTATCATCCTCTTTAGATGATATATTAGGTCATAAATGTCAATTTCACTATTTTTAATCACTCATATACATTTTCAAGGTCTATTTTTCAACTTTGGGTAAAAAGGTCTCTTTTGGACTCAGACCTATAGGTGATCATTGTATGAGTTTAGTGCATGAAAACACAACTTTGGGCCTCCAAAAGTCCAATTTTAACTGATCACCTACCATAAAAACCTTGCATAATTACTTTCCTATGTAGTGGATTGATTAAAGGTCATTTATATACCCCAAATCTCTTATCAACCTTATAATATGACCTTGACCAAAAGCCTTAGTCCTCTATTTTGTGCTTTTAGGGAAAGAAGCCTTGAATACTATCATCTTATGCTGTGAAGGTAGTCTCCACTTAAATATACCAACTTATCCCTTCAAATATGGTTGACATGGTCTATATCACACTAAGACTTTAAGGAGTGTGTCACCACTTTTCTAACCTCTCTATATAAATACCTTTATACCTCTGCTAATGCCACTTGTAGGTGAATATTTTTATCTACAAGCAATAAAATAAGATGGTAGGTAGTGAGTGTTACATTTTTTTTACCTTCAATGGATTCTAGATTCATACTAATACCTCTAAATTAACTCATCATAATTCAAATACCTTATTCATCTCAAAAACTCCTTTTCAACATGATTGATCCTCATAATATACCTGTAGGTGAGTATAATGGCAAGAAATTATGAGTGACTGTTATAGTCTCTCCTCTGACAAGTGAAAATATTTATTTTATTTTTATTACTATGACAATGTCTTCCAATTTTCAATTCCATATTTATACTTAAATGGACATGTTAAAAGCCTCAACCTAGCTCACTAAGTTGACTGTGCATGATAGTCATAGAGCCAACTGATTGTATAGTGATTGTAAATGCAATTCCATGAAAAATTATTTAAATAATGAGATTGAGAAGTTAAAGGAAATAAATATCACATTTAAAACATGTAAAATTACCTATCATCACCATCTAAAGTCATTATCAAATAATTAATATTTGTAAATGGTGGAAACATGCCTGTCATCCCAAATGAGAGTAGTCTACAAACTTGAGATGGTTTGCTCTTAAAAACACCTTGGAACATGAAAATAGCCATGGAAAAAATTAGAGGGATTAAACATCTTATGAAATCAAAATCAAAGACTAAGTTATACATAATCATCCAAACAAGAGTAAAACATGTAGGGTACATAGATTATCAAGCAAAATAGATAGTCTAACTTCTTAGGAATGGTTCATAAAGCACATATCACCATTCCTCTACAACCAAATATAAAATAAAATATGACAGAGTTTAGAAGACACCCCAAAGATAATTTTACCTAAAACCACTCTTGCTAATTGTACCAAGTACAAACCTAAGGATCATCTTTGCTTGCCAATCTTAGTAGAAGAAGAGAGAAACAGTTTTTTTCATTTCTTAATGATTCTAATCAAAATAATCACTGAAGAAAGTGTGTGGAAGACCAAGAGATACTAATTAAGTGTCCTTAGCTTTAGGAGGCCATATAATTCTGTACACCTCATTAAATGCTCATTTTTCCAAGAAAACTACCTTTTATTTTGAAGACCTACCACTTTTTAGTTACTTTAGACTTCTTAGGACATATGGGACATGACATCACGTTTTTACACCTTCACATTTTTAAGGACACTTTACAACTCATTTAATGTTCCATTTTAACCCCCAAAATGACTCTAAAAGACATAAGTATTTAAAATGACCAAGACTAAGGCTAATATGACATGAAATGACCTATAATATACCTTGTGACATAATGTTATACCCCTAAAACACCTAAAAATCAAGTTTTTACCTATATGGGTCCCAATTTGACCTGTAGGGTCAAATTTGGTTAATAGTATGGAAGCTCAAATCTTGGTCCAGATTTGTGTAATGGTTATCTCTAGGTGTAAAAGAGGTTTTAGAGGTAGACGTTGACTGGAAGGTGCTATGTTGACTTTATTTATTTTAAGATTCTAGGGTTTTGGGCTCTACTTGAAAAGTGGTCTTCCTTATAATTTGAGGTCTTAGGCTTCTTAATATGTTGAATTAACAAAATGGGTTTTCAAATTAAGCTTCACATAGATTTGAAGATTTGTGATTTTCAAATTATTTAAGTTTTTGTCAAATTAAAGGGTTAATTGGCTAGAAGGTTTGTAAATAAAGTGTGTTGTAAAGGATAATCTTGGTGATGAAAATTGGTGTACTTGAGGGGGAATATGATAATTCTCTAGATATGAAGTTTTGGGTCTAGAATGTGTGTCTACTGAAAGTTGTAGGCTCTTCAAGATTCAAGTAAGGCTACAAGAGGACTAGACAGGCCTAGTGAGAATAAAAGTGATTTTTTTTTTTTAATTTCTCCAAAAGATCAAAGCATGAATGTTTCAAGGTGATTTATAAAGTTGGTTTAGAACATGTTTCTTTATTGATGAGTGGTATGATCCTTTGTTGGTGGTCATGGAAGTGTCTTGAGAGAGAAGGTTAGTAAGCCTACATGGTGGTTCCTAATGGTGTGTGGAGATATGAAGATAATAAAATGGTTCAATGTCTTATAAATATTATGGGGAGTCCCTTTTAGATGTTTCTTGGTAAGTTCCATCAATTTTTAGTGTTTTATTTATTCTTTTTTCATTGGTTGTAGTGCTTGATTGAAGAGAGTGTTGGCATGGAGCAAGAGGATGTTGTCAAGGCAAGTTGAAGTAGGATCAAGGTAACAATGAGTTTGCATTATCATTATAACATGGAAATTTCCTATTTGATATTATTTTCAGGTCCTAATGATCATTTTGTGCCCACTTTTTCATTGTGTCAAAGGGGAAGAAAAGTTCATGTTGTGGGAGTGCTTGAAAAGAGAGAAGGTGAGTTGTATATTTCTATATATCATGTTTGTTGACATTAATGATAAAGGGGGAGATTATTAGAGAGTTTTTAGTGATTTCATGGTGATTTCATAGATGTTTCTTGGTGAGTGGATTAAGGGCTTTGTTATCCTAAGTGACAATGACAAAGTGTGCAATATGCTTGTCCTAGTTTGCTTGAAGTATGCTTGGTTGATCTTAAGTATTAGCATGATTAGAGATGTTTAGGGATGGGTATGGTGATTGGATAATGTTAAATAGGTCCCTAAGATTCTATATATACTTTTATATCTTATGTG
Organism: Torreya grandis; assembly: GCA_037957365.1. NCBI lineage: Eukaryota > Viridiplantae > Streptophyta > Pinopsida > Cupressales > Taxaceae > Torreya > Torreya grandis. Next base: position 806,815 of record JARHVA010004858.1, read on the forward strand.
CATAAGTGGAATTCATCTAGTAGTCCATAGTTTTCATCTAGATAGTTTGGGTCTAGTGGCAGAAAATCTGAGTAGGTAGTTTGATGACATCACCATTGCCACATGGGAATGAGTCAAGGGGAGTTGGTCATATGGTTGTGACCAAATTATTCCCTATTTATTATGTGTTATATCTCCATTCATGCATTTAATCATGGTAAAATATATGAGGGTGAAAACTTGGCTTCTTAATTAGAAGCCAAATTTGCAAAGTGGCCAGAAAGAGCCAAGTAAGTAGTTTGATGATGAAATATATCACACATATTGGATGTTTTAGGAGAAGGTGATCATATGGGTTTGTTTAGTTTTAGACCTAGTTTATTTTTAAAAATATTTAGATCATTCACTAAAGTGTGTCAAAATATATGCATATGTAAAGTTGGGTTCCCAAGTAGTTTGATTGTGTTTTCCCATAGCCAAATTTGCAATGTGTCAAGAAGAGCTGAGTGAACATTTTGATGGTGTTATATATTACACATGTGAAGGTTTAAAGATAAATTAATCGTATGGGTTTGTTTAATTTTGATCATAGATGATTTTTAATAAATTTTATATCATGCAATGAAGCATGGCAAAAGTTGTGCTTGCTCAAAGTTGGCCTCTTAGGCAGGTTTTGACATAGTTGGCTTTGTGGCAAAAGTTTTTGAGAAGGAATTTTAATAGAGTTATATCTCACATGTGCAAGGGTTGTAGGAGTAGTATGTCACATGGTTATATTTTCCTATGTGAGGAGATCATCTGGTCCAAATTTGAGATCCTATGTCAAAGCACTTAAGAAGTTATTAAGGATAAAAGATGGCTACTTAGGCATATTGAAAGGGTCCCCATACTTGTTTATTTTTTAAAGAGTTCAATCTTGAGAAAGATCAATGGTGTTCATTGATCCAAGATGTTAGAAAGTATAAATATGAAGATAGGTTCATGATGTTTAATGACTAGGCAAAGTTAAAGATAAGGATCCAATGGTGAGTGGGTGTTTGTATAGATTGATCGAATGGTGAGCATTGATAGTTAAAGCCCTGATTTATCTCTAAAGATTGATGAAGCACGTGGAGTCAACATTATAAGAGTGCATAAGATGAGTCAATGTGAATGAGGTTTAATGTCTAAGATTTGGCACCTATGTGATAAATATCAAAAGGGATCAATGGTGTGTATTTGATCTGAGCTAAGAGGACACAAGATGCGACCATTATGTTCAAGGTTTAACTATCACCATTGCCATTTGAATATTTAAATTTTCTAAGGGAAAACCCAGTGTCTAGTTTTTGGTCTATATATTTTGATAGAAGACAAATTTTCTCATCAAAGAAAAATCAAAGTGGTAGAATACTCCAAGGAATATCTGAAAATATGGATTTGAAGATTTGGAAGTGTGTACAGTCAAAGATATTGATCCTAGGAGTTGATTATGTGTCTATGTTTGTTTTACAAGTGACCTAAAAAGGATATTTGATCTTGTTTTGATGTTTCATGGTGAATTATATTTCTTAGAGTGTTTTATACACCATGAGGATGCTCTATGATTATTTTGGAGGTGTGATCAATCTATCTTGAGTATGAACAATGCTTAATAAGTTGATTGTATGTTCAGTATTGGTGTTCCTATGTATAAGGTCTTTGTTTGAGTTGTTTGAGCATACATAGAAGGGGAAAAAGGTGACTATGATCATTTGAATATGTATTAGGGGACATAAGGAATGGACCTATGTATTTATAAGTGGTCTTATGTTCTTGATTTGATCGAAGATGTATCAAAAGTGGTGAATGGGTCTCCATAGGACCTAAAAGTAACTTAGGTCTATTTGAAATGGGAATGTGCTTAAGTGTGGCCCATGTGAGATGCATTAAGGGTGAAGTCATGTATTATGGATGATAATAAATATTGTGATCTTGTTAATTCATGAAAGATCTATATATAGTGAAATCAAAGATGATGATTTTTTGAGTTAGTGTGGAAGATTTGAGAAATTTGGAGTGTGAAGGAAAGCAAAGGAGAGTGATAGTGCCCAGCTTTTGGGCTGATTAGTAGAGGCTATTAAGGACTATGTGTATGATTTGTAGATCATGTTTCTAATGATATTATAGTTTTCTTTTAGTTTGAATATTATGCAAAGAGATCTGAGTATGCATATGAACACTATTTGAGTGAAGAAGGATAGAGATTGTGGCATGCCTATGTGAAAGGCATGTATGAGTTAGAGAGAGAGTTTGTGTATTTTTTAGATAATCAAGAGGTCCATCATCAGGTGTTGAATACATCAATTCTAAGGTATAAGTGTTCTTTCCAAAGAGGTTCTAAAAGACTTGATCTTCCTTAGGGGCAATTGCTCTTTATGAAATAGGGTTTCACTAGAGACCTTTAATCAGAAGGACTTGAATGAAGTTTCCAAGTTAAAAGGGCTTGATTATTATATTTTTTAATATCATCTTATAGGATAGTATTCCATGTGTTTACAATCTTGAGAGTGGGTATGTGATATTGCATTATGTTCATTGTTCACTGCTATGAATGATCTGTATGCTTCATGAATGATTTTATTGAATACTTAAGTATTTTGAAGAATTTGGAAATTGAATTAGATTGTTTGCCACTACTGATTTACCCCCCCTTCTCAGTGGATTGTACCTCTAACATAAACTATCTCTATAGTAGGCTAATTAATTTGTAGAGTCAAATAAGCAATATTATGAGTATATATACTGAGATATGATAAAAATAAAAAGTAAAACTATGTTAGCTATTGTAATGATAATGAAAATAAGATACTTATATGATTATGATGCTAATACATGTCTATATATAGAAAAAGAAGGAAATAAACTAGATCTAGATTATGGATCAGTTGTCTAATTTTCAAAATTATGCCTTTGTGGCCTCAGACACTTACATCAACTTGGGATGGTTGTGTTAAGCTTCTATCTAACCTATATTTAGGTGTCTAATATAAAATACATGTTGTATCTAGATGTGATAACCTAGGATATTATAGCTTCTATGTCACCTTTAGTTTGGTGTGCTCAGATTTAGTTAATGGGTTGTCACTCCTTATCAAATATCAACACCCTAGTTCTTCATTTCATAGTGTCTATGGAAAAAATGGGTAAGTTGGATCATGGTGACTAGCTAACCCCAAATACCCCTCTATCAATGGGTATTACCTACATAGACACTAATTTGAATATGGACTTAGAATCATGTAGTTTTCTCATACATGTGGGCTTTTGTGTGCATAAGGATGCCATGTGTGATAAACAAGTACATAGAGTGACCTAAATTAGAACTTGGTAAATATGGCTCATGGGATAATCCTTTAATAATTCAAACATGTAGATGCAATGTCCCTATGACTAATATGGAAATAAGAGAAATTAGGTAAGATTTTATCATGTGAATGTTTGATTGAATGCTTTCATATTTTACCTTATGAGTTGTTTGGTATGTGTTATGTGAAAAATAAATGATGATTGATCTTGTATATATAAGAAAATTTAGATAATATATCACATTAAAACACTTAGTCTAACCATAGGTATACATTTAATTTGAAAATTAGATGACTTTAGGGCAATGAAAACTTATGTCAAGATAAGACACTTGCATCAAAGTAGTTGTCTGACTGGAATGCAAGTGTCTTGGTAGATAGAAAATAGGCACATGTACAAAACTTGTAGAAATAGAAGATAAGTAGGTTTATATTATTTTGGACATGATAGAAGGTCTAAGTCATTATAATAATATTGGTCAAACTAAGAGATAAATAGTTTGGCACATAGAGATAATGTATGTGATACTTTCATCAATAGGAAGGGTATTGAAGATGAAGTTACATTCATCACATGTATTTTCCAAGTGTACAATAGTGAGGTGATATATAATTCAAAAATATTGTCTACATTTTCCCCCTTTTAATTTAGTAATAAATTTCAAGTTTAAATTAAAATAAAAGGATACCTGGGTTTGTATAACACACCTTGGATTTGCATGAGTCCAACTTGAGTGCTTTATTGGTGACTAAATTATGACCAAAAGTATGCTACAATATATAATTAGTGCACATCATCTAAAATCAAAAGCATTGAAATGACTAAAATTGAAAGAGATCAAGGAATAGGATTTCACGTATGTATTGATGCAACCATCTTACCTTTTTGGGTAATTTGATTTGAATACAAGCCTATCATTTGAGATTTTTTCCTTAGAATAATTATTTTGGGCGTTTTGACCTGGACCAATTCCTTTGAACTTTGTGTCTTGGACATTTTGTTCAATGAAAACAAATTCCTTTAGAAGTTGTGTCTCAAATATTTTATTTGACAAAAATGTAATTCCTTCGAACTTTATGTCTTGAACATTTTGTCTAACAAAAATGTAATTCCTTGGAATTTGTGTCTCAAACACTTTGTTCAACAAATTAGGGTCCCTTCAACAATTCCCTTGCACAAAAATCCCACAACATTTCCCCCACAATAATTGCCCAAAAATAATACCCTACTACGAAGTGGTGCACACATGAGCACCTTTTTAACATTAGCTTAGACATAGGTTTAAATTATGTCCTAAGTTCTTTTTCAAGACCCCGGTCTAAAGTTACATACATGTGTGTGTGTGTGTGTGTGTGTGTGTGTGCTAATTCCTCTTTTCATTTGTGATTATAGATCAAAGTGAACTAGGAAATGGCAAGTATTAAGCCTTAACTTGATGATAGTGTGGACATTTTTGACATTAATGTAAATGTCATAATTAAGCTCAAAGTCAAAAGGACATGTGTTTAAATTATAATGGTTACATGGACATCTTTGAAAATTGTGAGAACATCTTTCACAATCATGCAAATGTTAAATTTAGGCTAAGCAACTAAAAGACATAGGTTTAAATTATGATGGTCACACGGAGATCTTTAATGGTCATGTGAATGTCAAATTTAAGATCAATAAAAAAATAACAAGGTATTAAATTATGACATTCAAAATGAAATCATTTATGGTCATGAGGACATCATTTATTGTTGCATGGATGTCAAATTTAAGCTCATAAATTAGTCATGTTTAAATCAAAGGTTATTGGGCATACACAAATCGATGGGCAATGTTGATTTGTAAAGTTGATCTAATGATGTGAGATTGACAAAGAATTTTCAAAGGATTGAGGATGTGACAAGTGTCAAGCTCATGGGAGTCAATGAATCAAATAACTAAGATCTATGTATTGTGTTAACTTGAGCACAGATGATTGATGGTTCAAGACCAACGTGGCAAATTCAAAGGTCTTAGAATAAGTGAGGAGATACCAAGTGGCATAAAAACATTCAAGCTATGAATATAAAGAGCATAGAGGCACCATGGAGCTTCCAAGTGGCATTCTTACATTCCATCATATATAAGATCGATAGTGTGACTCCCATGTGGACTTTTCAAAGATCCATATTCTATAAAAGGCACAAGAAATATGTAGTGCATAGTTATTTTTGGTTATTCATAGTTTCAATAGTTTTAAAAGAATTGATAGAGTGATACGTGTATTTAAAAAATAACCTACACTTCTAGTTTCCACCACCCTAGCCATTCAAACCATGCAACCTTAAAAGGCTAAGACTTTGTGCATGCATAGTTTTGTAAATGGTGCATATATTTTGAAGTTTTGTATGCAGTTTGAGCTATAATTGTAAAAATTACTTTTGTCTTCATACACATGCATATGTTTCATAGATTTTGAAAAGGCTATTTTAAATTGATAACTACAAGTAGACTCTTATACAGTTTTAAACCACAATTAGAACTCTAGTTCTGACTATCACACGTAATGACCTTATATAAACTTGGAGGATAAGGCAACCCCTTCTCCAAGTATTTATAAACAATTGTAATCCAACTTGGATTTTGGTCAGAGAATTTTGAATATAGGAGCAACATCAATTTTGATCATTATTAAATGTGTTTATGTATTTTCTAACCAATTTATGTGTAATTAGTTGTTATTTCTTTGGTTGTATGTTTTAATAATCTTTAGTGTGAAATAGTTGTAAATGGATTATTGATTATTTTGACTAATTTACTACTCTATGGATGTGTAATAGTTGTTCAAAAATTCATAATATATAATTATTAATATAGGCAATTTATTTGATTTATAATTATTATTGTGCATGAGTACTCTCTTTGATGTAGTTTTTTGTGTGTGCAAAAGCTACCTCAGATACTTCACTAGCCCAGCCATAATCTCCTAATTGAGGGTGTGCAATAGCTACCTTAAAAGGAGTAACCTTTATTTGAGGCCTATGAATTTATTTCATATTTATCTCCTTATATTTCTTAGTCATGTTTGATTGTGTGTGTGCAATTACTACTAGTAATAAGCATAGGTTTTGAGAGCATTTGTCCTTTTAGAAACCAACTAGGGGAGTAGTTACTAAAAACCAAATAGCCTTATTTTATACTTTACCCTTACCTCTTTTTCAATTTTTTTAAGATAAACTCACTTTAAATTAGAATCCAAACATCCATCCAACTCACATAAAGATTCACTACCCTTATTAAGAACCACACCTCCATCCAAAAACCTTGTCAACAACTTGCATGACCTACCCTCTATTTTATCAGTAGGTTGTCAAAAACCACATACCTATAACTCATGTACTATAGTGGAGTTTACCTCCATTTATATCCAAAAATGTTAGAGGATACCTCATTCAAATTTGGTGTGCATAAAACCTGCATCAACAATTTCATTGGTGCTAAAAGGAGGGCCAGAACCCTAGCTAGTAGTAGTTATCCTTTGCATAGAGTTACACTAGAGTCACCCAGGATAGTGACCATATATAATTTCTAGGTTGTTTTTCTAGTCTCACCCTTGTCAAATCATAGAAGACCTAGAACTATGCCAATAATCCCAATTCAAAACAATCCACCTCCTCTAATAAGGAATCCTTTACTCATAGGGAACCCTTTTCTTGTTAATCAACCAATAGCTCAATATCCACCTTGGTTAGTTGTATCTACTATTGCCATCTTAGGTGACATGCATGATTTACCTAAGAATCTTGAGAAGTATTTACCATCCTTATTTCCTTCAGGAGCTAGGATAGTAGAGGAACATATCAAATCTTTCAAAGTTGCTTTGAGATTAATGGATGTTGTTGATGAATATGTTACATGTAGATTATTCCCTTTTAAATTAATGGATGTTAAATATGATTGGTATTTAAATATAAAAAAATACTCCATCACTTCTTGGGATGAGTGTCAAGCTAATTTTATTACATAATTTGGATAGGTTACCAGTCCTAACATAATATACTAACTCTTCACTAGTATGAAAAGAGAGCCTAATGATCTTATATGTGATTTCAATGAGAGATTTCAAAATATGTATAACTGGTTGAACCCAAGGTACAAACCATATAAATAATTAGCATTGGAGATGTATAAATATGCACTAGATCCAATTACTATCATGTTCCTAATGAGAGTTGTTGCAGCTAACAATTTGGCACAAGCATTTGAAGAAGCCATTAATATCAATAGACAACTCAATCCACAGGTGTAATTTGTGTCCAATATCCACAATGGCTTTACCATATTGAATCCAATTCCACATGAAAGGCAGAATGTCTTGCCATTCAATCATAACCAGCTATATATATATTGCCTCTCATGATATAAACAATGTAGCCAAACTATGAATTCTTGAACACTAACACGTAAGGCAATGGCTACCAATAGAATCAAAAATCAACTACATCTCCTACTATTATTATACAAGGCAATGAATCTATAAAGGTAGAACTAGATTTTATTCAAAAGATGGTTCAAAATTTGAATAATGACTTCTTGAATATGTAAAGGAGGATGGGTAATGCTAATAGCCCAACTAGTAATCAGAATGCTAGATTTTAGAGATACAACCAACCATTTAATAAATTGTGAACAATATGGAGTATCCTAACAAGCTCCTAGAGATCAACATAAAAAAATGGCTCTTCCTAATTCATGCAAAATTCATAATACTTATGAGCATGGTGAGCTCAACTACATTGAATTTTCTGCAGCATTCAAAATCTTTCAAAGAGAGATGGTTAGGTAAGATTGGATGCATAATCCACCTGAGCATCATCTAGATCCTATCTCTTCTAACACTACCATGTTTTTTAAAACTCATGAGTTTCCCTTTCCAGGTGAATATGATAATAATCTAGAGGATAACATGGACAAAGTTCATGCTTTCTAGTAGTTCTAAAGAGGTGTATATAATCTAAGGAGTAAGCATCTACTTACAACATCAACTCCTCCAAATACTATGGTGATTCATCCTAATCCTAAAGTAAATAATAATGCACCCCTCCAAATGGGAATGATCAGTAGTAAATCAAGGAAGAATCAAGCAATGGAGGATACAACATTATTGAGGATTTGAGGAAGATCAAGTCAAATATAAATCTTCATGAGTTAACTTAGATTATTGAATAAAAGGAGCTGCTCTATAAGTCTATTACTAGGAAGAAGCCTATGGAGAAAGTGAAAGCATCCACAAACAAATTGAAAACATCTAAAACCAATGTCCTATATAAGATTAAGCTAATAGTTACACCATTCTTATTAACTATCTAAGCAATTAGTAAGAATATTAATAATTGTTTAGTTAATTTTAGAGATTTTTCAATTGTCATGGCTAATTTTATATGTCAAAAACTTGGTTTAACACAAATCCATTCAAAGAGGATAGTTTCATAATTAGACAAAATAGTAGTCCCTATATTTGGTGAATTAAGGGATGTGCATATCAAAATAGACTCTAAATTGCATGTTCAAATGACCACTGATATCTTGGTGGTAGACATACCTGAAGGTTATGGTCTACTACTAAGTAGAGACTGGTCCAAATCACTCAACAAATATCTATCTATAGACTTTTATCATATATGATTGCCATGAAGAGGAGTTATGAATCAAATCAGAATTGATAGAGAGCCAAGAATGAAGTATCCCATTATGGAGTATAATGTCAAGAATGAAAAGGTAAAGTATGATTCACCCAACCTTGGTATTTATACTTTACCACTCATAATCAATTGTAAAATCTAGAGCTCAAAGGTTCTAATTAGTTGTGGAATTTACACTTTGATGGTGCTAGATCTAAGCAAGGATTAGGCATGAGAATCAAGCTAATTAATCAATAAGGTAAAAAATTCTTAGTATCATATAGATTATAATTTTCATGCAATAACAATAGAGCTAAGTATGAGGCTCTAATTTTATGATTATAGTTTGTAATTAAGAATAATGTAAATCAAATATCAATATTTGGCAACTAAAAGCTAGTGATCAATCAAGTCAGAAATAAACACCAATGTAAGTTATCTTATCTAAGAAGATACAAGTATAGAGCATGGGACCTGATTGAAAGTTTTGAATTTTTAAACATAGTGTCACTCTAGAGAGAGAAAAATCAAACTACTAATTTTCTAGCTAATTTTATTGCTAAATTGGATCCATTATAAGAATCTAAGGTAAAAAAAAAAATCTCTATTGAATTGGTATCATTTCCTTTCATTTTAGATAATGTAGAAATTATAGGTCTTTGATGATGACTAGTAGATTGTTTAGTTTTTAACTAATTAATGGGAATTAAAATCCTAAATCATCAATGACAAGGACATTAGTAACCTTTATCAATATGAATCAGACAAATAAGGTATTCTCCAGCTCAAAGAGAATCAAATTCTAGCTGGGTTAGTCTCTTTGGAGAGACCATTTGACATAGATCCTTAGGCAAAAAAACTTAGGCAACCTAAGTTCAATGAATTATACTTACGAAGGTAAAATCTAGGATATGAACATAGCCCATGTTATGTTAATATCGGTCTCAACTACACCCCAAAAGAAAGACAATGAGTGAAGGATATAATCACTCGATATATGGATGTCATTGTCTAGACATATGAAAACTTAAAAGTGTATGATCCATAGGTCATTACTCATATGATCCCCTTAAATCTATATCATAGACCATTGAGATAGATTTCAATCAACCCTATTCTAGAACCTCTCATTTAGATAGAATTAGAAAAGCTTTTAAGCATAAAAATCACCTTTCTAGTAAGACATTATACCTCGATGGCTAATTTGGTCCCAATAAGAAAGAAGAATGGTGAGATCATATTATGTGTGGATTTTAAGAACCTAAATAAGGCTTATAAAAAGGATAATTACCCTCTACCTTCTCTAGATGAGGTGATATAGATAGTAAGTGGTTCTAAAATTATATCTTTTTTGGATGGTTTTTTAGGCTACAATCATGTACTGGTGAAATCTGAGGATAGAATGAAGATGGAATTCACTATGAATTAGGGAACTTATGTATATAAGAGGATAATTTTTGGCCTAATAAACATAATAATGACCTTTCAACATGCTATGGATCATGCATTCAAAGGACTGATAGTAAAATGCATAATTATCTATATGGATGATCTTACAATATTTTTAAAGAATAGGTAAGACCACATAATTCATCTATAGTCCATATTTGAGAGATGTAGAAGGTTTGGTATTTCACTAAACCCAAATAAAAGTATATTTGGAGTCACCTAAGGTAATAATCACTAAGTATGGGATCACCATTGATCCAGACCAAATTTAGGTAATTTCAAAAATTCAGCCACCAAATAACAAGAAGGAGATTAAATCATTCTTGAAAAAGATTAACTTCATAAGGAAGTTCATTTTAGGATTTGAAGAAATAATTAGACCTCTAAATTCCATGGTTAAGTGGGATGCCAAAATATAATGGATAGTTGAATCCTAAAAGTCTTTCCAAGACATTAAAGATGTAATATCACAAGCTCTAGTATTGGTTAGTCCAAATTTCATGAAATATTTCTACTTATATTTATTTGATTTAGAGCATAAAATTGTAGCTATCATCATGTAGAAGAAGGATGAGACTAAGCATCCAATTACATTTATGAGCACAAATCTAAAAGATGCATAACTTAGGTATTCTATGATTGATAAATAGATTTTCACCCTTTTCAAAGTCATGAAGAAGTATCGATATTACATTCTAAGGAATAAAACCATTGCTATCATACTTGATCTTGTGGTTAAGCTCACCCTATCATAGAATGAGCTAGGAGAATGACAAGGCAAATGGATGGCCAAGCTGAAATAATTTGACATAAAAATAAAGATGACAAAGATCATTTAGGGTAAAGGCATTATTCAAATTATGACCAAACCTAATCCTTGTATCATGGTTGAAGAGGTATGCGAAACTCAAGTATCTAAAGAAGAGTGGTATATTGTTATTATATAGTATTTACTTACAAGAAATTGTTCCCTAGAGCTCAATAGAGAAAGGAGGAGAGATTTAAGGCTCAAATCTATTCATTACATGATCAATAAGGGAGTCCTACAAAAAATAAATTATGAAGGTATTTATCTTAGGTGTGTATCTACAGATGAAGCTAAAGAAATACTAGATAACTTCCATCAAAAGATAGGCAGTGATCATCCTTCTAAAAATACCACAACCCATAAGATCTTAATAATGGGATAGTATTGGCTAATAATATTCAAAGATGATCATACTCATGTGAGAACATGCCATGAATGTAAATCTCTAGCCAAGAGATAAGTACATATAGAAGTACCTCTACAGCTAGTTGTTGAAGGAATTCCATTTGCCCAATGGGTTTTAGACTTTATTGGTTTCATCAACCCAAATTCTTTGGTAGGGCATAAGCTTTTTCTTATTTATATAGAATACTTCACTAGATGGATCAAATCCATAGCCACAAATAACTGTAGAGCACAAGATGTCATTCACTTCTTAGAGGAACACATGACAACTAAATTTGGCACACTCATTTCTTTGGTTTGTGATAATAGACCATATTTCATATTAGAAGAGTTTATTAAGTGGAAACATGACAAACATATTATTATTAGGTCTAATTCTAACTATTACCCTTAAGGAAATGGATTGGCAGAATCAATGAACACAAATCTAATAGATGTAATTAAGAAATCAACTGGAGACAAGTCTAGAGATTGGCACAATTTATTAAAGTATGCTCTTTGGGAAGACTGGACTAGAAATAAGTAAGCCCTTAAATATTCACCTTACCTGCTAGTGTATAGACACAAACTAGTATTCACTATCATGTTGAAGCTACCCACTTATCGATTTATGTAAGACTACATAAAACCAAGTGAGAAAACAAAATCAAGATTGTTAAACATAATAGAAATGAAAGATTCAAGGACTGAGGCCTTATAGACATTCAATAAACACTAAGATGTGGTCAAGAGGTGGTTTGATAAAAGAGCAAAAGTTAAAGCATTCAATATTTTGGATTTGGTGCTAGTTTGGGATAAATCCCATGAGAAGAAGTGACAACATGATAAATTTTCCCCACTATGGATTAGACCATACTAGATTTTAGAGATCATGGAAAATAATTCATTTCATCTCAAGGAACTCCAAGGCAATAAGCTTACATATCCAATCGACTGACAGTTCATGAAGTATTACTTTAAGGCTATTGTATCTATGGATATTACTGATTAATGAAGGATGAATGAATGTAGCCATAGGATTATATTAGATTTATTATTTTCTTATATTAGATTTTTTTCTTTCATAGATTATTTTCCTAATTTCTATGTTAATCTTTTAGTATTTTTCTTTCATAAATTAGTTTCCTGCTTTCTAGATTAGATTTTAATGCTTTCTTAGTTTAAGTTTTAGTGTTTTCTTAGATTAGTTATTCTTTACTTTATCTGATGATCAAAATTGTTTTTGATCTAAATATAACTAAGCTAAAAATGTAAACCAACTAATCTTATGACTTTTAGAAAAGGTGAAAATCAAAATCTCGACACTTTGGGATTAGTTTACAGATTAGGCTTATTTCTATGTTTTTGAGTCTTTAAGATGAAGGTAGGTAATCATGGATTGTTATGAATGGTGTCATAATTGAATATTGTTACCAAGCATATGGATTTTTTTCTTAGAACACTTCATACAAATTTAGAAATTTTTCTTGTTTTATTAGATCAAATGCACTTATCACAGTAAATACCTATTGGAAGTGATAATTCTAGGTATAGGTGTGGTTGCAAGGACATTATAGTAATGATTTATTTTATAATTATACCAAGTCACTAGGATTTCTTCTCTTTTTCATTAAAGAACAAAATAAGAAGAAAACCAATGAGTTCAAAATAGAAACATAAAATCAAAAGGATCACATGATGAAATAAGGTCAATGTACCATGCATCATGATGGAAAGAGAAGAGAAGGAGCCTAAGGTATCTTTGTTGGGGATATGGATGTCTGGCTAGAATTAGAACAAAGCCTATGATTCTCTTATTTTTTAGATTTAAGAGATACTAAAATGAAACCTACAACCTCATCAAATCCTTTGAAAAAATCATTATAGTAAGGGTTAAATAAATTACACATATGACACACACAGGTCCAAGAAATTAGAAGGCAAGTATGTTGTGTGAAGGAACTTAAGAGTCTCTTTCATGTTTCTAATTTAAGTATTCTTATATGACACACTTCATTCTTGATTTGAGATTACAAACCAAAGTTTTGTGTTCTTCATTACTCAGAAGTATTTCACTTGTAAGTCACCATTTATTGTACCCAACATCCCCCTTCTTTCCATCAGAAATGGGGACCCACTTTTTTTTACACTATGGTCTTGACTTTGAACCCCTCTTTTGTATGTTTATCTAGGAGAAGATCAATTATTAGCCTTTTCATATTTTAGAAAGATGGATTTGGTATTATGTTTTCACTAACTAATTTTATACTTTTTGGGAGTCGCTATTGGGTTTTATGTTTTTGGATTATCTTTTCTAGGTTTTTATCTTTAGAACTTTTGTTCTAAAAAAATTGGTCTTTGGGTTTATTGTGTCAGACATTTTGTCTAAGATAATTTCCCTGCAACATTCCCTGGAGCTAATTGAATTCTTTCAAACATTTTTTTGAGACATTTTTCTCGATGAACATTCCTTCAAACATTTTGTCTAAGACACCTTGCCCAATGAAAATTCCTTTAGACATTTTGTCTGAGAGATTTTGACCCTTAAGCCTTTTTTTAACCTATTTTTTGGGCTTTATGCAACCTACCCTTCAATAATTTTATCCTGGTCCTTTTCCCTTTGTACTTACCCTTCAAGACTTTTATCTTGGGCCTTTTGCCCTTCAAACTTACCCTTTAAGACTTTTGTTCTGGTCCCTTTCTCCACAAAAACATACCCTACAAAGTATAACCTTCAAACATTTTTTCCATGAAGCAGACCCTTCAAACTTTTAAACATGCCCTTTGGGCTTTGTGTAACATACCATTTGAAGCTTGTATGCCTGATCATTCTGCCCTATGAGCCTATCCTTTGAGACTTTTGCCTTGGACTAATTCGTCTAGGCCTTTTGACCTGAACCAATTCCTTTGGACTTTGTGTCTTGAACATTTTATCAAATGAGAAAATAATTCCTTTAAAATTTATGTCTCAAATATTTTGTTCGATGAAAATGTAATTCCTTCAAAATTTGTGTCTTGAAAATTTTATCCAACAAAAATGTAATTCCTTTAGACTTTGTGTCTCAGACACTTTGTCATACAAAATTAGGATCCCTAAAACAATTCCCCCACACAAAAATCCCACAAAATTTCCCCTACAATAATTACCTTGAAATAATACCCTATTTCTAAATGGCACACACATGAACACATTTTTAATATTAACTTAGACTTGGGATTTATTCATATTTTTAAAATAATCTTGGGATTTAAATTATGTCCTAAGCTATTTTTTGATACCCTAGTCTAAAGTTATATATATGCTACGTCCTATTTTCATTTGTGATTGTAGAGTAGAGCAAACTAGGAAAGTCAAGTATGTAGGGAGTTAAGTCAACTTGATGGTCATATGGATGTCTTTGACATTCGTACAAATGTAAAAATTAATCTCAGAGACAAAATGACATGGGTTTGAATTTTGATGATCATGCAAACATCTTTGACAGTTATAAAGATGTCTTTGATGGTCATGCAAATGTTAAATTTAAGTTGAATAATTAAAAGATGGGTTAAATTTGTGATGGTTGCATAGATGTCATTGATGGTCACATGGACATATTTTATGGTTATGTGAATGTCAAATTTAAGATCATCAAGAAAATAACAAGGGATTAAATTTTGATGGTCATATGGATGCCATTGACGGTCATGAGGATGTCATTGATTATCACGTAAATATCAAATTTAAACTCATAAATTAGCCATTTTTAAATTAAAGGTTATTGGGCCTAGGTAGATCGATGGCCAACATTGATACATATAATTTATCCAAAGGTGAAAGATCAAAAAATAATTTCCAAAGGAATGGGGATGTGACAAGTGTCAAGCTTGTGGGAGTCAATGAATCAAAGCATTAAGATCTATGAACTACATTAACTTGAGTACAAATGATCAATGATGTAAGATCAATGTGGAAAATTCAATGATCCTAGAACAAGTGAGGAGTTACCAAGCAGCATAAAAACATTTGAGCTATGATTATAAAGATCATAGAAGCCTCATGTAGTTGTCAATTGGCCTGCTCACATTCCATCATGTAGAAGATCGATGGTGTGAGTCATAGCTAGACTATTCAAAGATATAGATTATATAAAAGGCATAGACAACATGTAAAATATAGTTGTTTTTAGTTAGTCATTGTTTCATTAATTCTAAAAGCATTGATACATTGATACTTATCTTTGAAAAATAACTTGTAGTTCCAGTTTCCACCACCCTGGACATTCAAAACATGTAGCATTAAAAGGCTAAGACTTTGTGCATTTACAATTTTGTAAACAACACATATATTTTAAATTTTTGCATGTAGTTCAAGCTGTAATTATAAAGATCAATTTCATCTTCATACACATGCATGTGTTGCATAGATTTTGTAAAGGCTATATTAAATTGATAACTGCAAGTAGACTCTTATATGGTTTTACACCACAGTTAAAACTCCAGTTTTGACTATCACATGTAATGACCTTGCGTAAACTTGGAGGATGAGGCAACTCCTTCCCCAAGTCTATATAGATAATTGTAATCTAACTTAGATTTTGGTCATACAATTTTGAATATAGGAGCAACATCAATTTTGATAGTTAGTGAATGTGTTTATGTATTTTCTATCCAATTTGTATGTAATTAGTTATTACTTTCTTTAGTTATATGTTTAAATAACCATTAGTGTGAAATAGCTATGAATGGATTCTTGATTATTTTGATTGATGTAATGATCTATAGATGTGCAACAACTATTAAAAGATTGGTAATATATATTGGTTAAGATATTCAAGTTATTTGATTCATAATTTTGATTATACATGAGTGATTTCTTTGATGTAGTTTTATGTGTGTGTGCAAAAGCTACATTATATACTTCACTATCCTGAGCCATAATATCCTGATTAAGGGTGTGCGATAGCTACCCTAAAAGGATCAACCTTTATTTGAGGCCTATGAATTTCTTACATCTTTATCTCCTTAGCTTTCTTAGTCATGTTTGGTTGTGTGTGTACAATTCTTGCTATCAACATGCATAGGTTTTGAGATCACTTTTCCTTTTAGAAACCAACCAGGGGAGTAGTTCTTGAAAACCATAGAGCCTTTTTTCTACCTTACCCTTCCCTATTTTCTGAGTTTGTTTTGAGATCTACCCACTTTAGATTAAAAGCCAACCATCCATCTAACTCACATAGAGATTCAATACCCTTATTAAGAACCACACCTCCATCTAAAAACCTTATCAACAACCTGCATGCCCTACTTATTATTTCATCAACACATTGTCAAAAAATGCATACCTATAAATCATGCCCTGGAGTGGAGTTGACCTCCATTGAGATCCTTAAATTTTAGAGGTTACCTCATTTAATTGTGGTGTGCATAAAACCTACACCAACACATTTAATGGTCATACCTAATATACTCTTTAACATATCATATTAACTTTACAAATAGGCTACTCATGTTTCCCACTCCTTTTTTAGTGTTACTGAGCATGAGTATCTTTGATATCTTATTAGGGAGACCTTGGTTAGATAAAATCAAATCAGTTCCTTATACAATTCACAAATGTTGAAATTATTTTCATGATAATGAAATGTTTAAAATTTTAGTAATTCAATATGAATATACTATGGAACCAATGGTACTTACTTTTAATCCACAATATTTTATTAGCATAGTTTTCGAGAAAATAGGAAATGAGATATAGCTTATACAACTATTCAAGATCGTGATTCACATTCAAAGAGACATATTCTAAAATCAATTTTTTCACCTACTTACGAGCATAAGAATATTTAGTTTCTTCACCTATCTATTAGCATGAAGGTATTGTATTTTCTCCATCTATTTTTGGATCATGATCACTTGGATAGTAAAATCAATATATCTATTCATAAGCACAAAGTGGTACAAGGTGTATACACATAATATTTTTACACTTTTATTGATTACTAACAATTCATATTTTGAAATAACCTATCAAGTCTCAATTTATCTGAGTGCATGTCTTAAGGGGTGTATCGAGAAAGGGGTGGGCAGACCTTTGGTGCTTTGTAAGATTGTTGTTATTTTTTCCACTTACTATCTACACTCTTGCCTCCTAAAATCTTGAACACTAAGCTTATTTCTCTCTTTCCTATCTACTCCCACCATTTGTCATGCTTTATCCCTCATTTCATACCTTGTTTCCCTTTTGACCTATTCATTAAGCTAGGTCAACCTAGTTGACCTAGCTTATTTTAGGGATACTTTGCCTTTCCTTGTTACTTTACATCTTGATTGACCTAACACAAACTTCAAGCATTAGCCTGATAATGTGCTAGGTTGACTTGGTCAACCTAGCATAGCTGACATGTCTAAAAGTATTTAGGTTGAGACACTACTATATATATAAGGTCATTCCTTACCATTTCATAAAAGAGTTTAATTAAACAAAGAAGTGTGAATGAACATCTACTTATTGACCATTATACTTGAGGAATAAAGCTTTAGGGTTAAATACTTTATTTTGGAGCTTCAATCTTGTCTTGTGGAGAAGTATTTTGGATGCTTAGATAGGTCATGTAGCCTAGATCTGATTTATCTTCGTTGTCTGTACAAGCCACAACACTCTCTTACAAAGCACCATTAGTCAAGGCAAAGGTTGAGACTTGGTAGATTCATATTCAAAGGTAAGTATTCCTAACTTTATTTTTCCTTTGTAAGAGTAGATAGATAATGTAGTATGTATTATTCTCTCCCATGTATTAGGATTTTGTACACATTGATGTGAGTATATGTCTCTTATACATGTTTAGTTTAGCTGTTACTTACTTGTTTTGTTCTAACCCCTACTTTGTGTTACAATCTTTGGTGAGCACTAGATTAGTTTACTTTTATTATTATTATATTAGTTTACTTTCTTGTTTATTATCATAAGTGAAAATATAAACCATATGGCTCTTTTAGGGTTGTTGTATGATTATGCTAGACTGTAGGCTTTGGAACCCTACCTAGCATGATGTGTTATGATAGATGATACAAGTGATCCCCTAATTGGGTCTAGCAGATCCTGATATTGGTCACGCTCCTTCTTAACAAGTGTGTGCCAAAATTAGAAGTGTAGGTGTGATCTATCTTATTCAATCCAATATTGATTCATGCACACTATGCAATTTTAATTTCATATATTCTGGTGAACCTAACATGAATCAAACCCTTATAGGGTTTATTTCACTTATTTTATTCATTTTTTCATATTTTCTATCATATGTTTTAACTTGATGGCTTGATTCTATTAACCTAGCTATTTTTATTTGTGTATAGGAATAGGCAACTAGATCAGCCAACTTAACTCAGTACAAGTTCCTAGCACGTTACAAACTTTCTGTTCAGCCTACTAGGTCGACTGGGTCAACCTAGCACATTTCCAAATTTTTAGTAGGTTCATATTCAAGATTCATGGTGTAATTTCCAGATTCTAGATTTTTAGATTTGTTATCTAGTCAACTAGGTTAACCAGATTAACTTAGCACATTTCTAGACATCTAATTCAGTCTACTAGGTTGACCAAGTCAACTTAGCACACTTTTGTAGCTTTTGTAGTAGGTTCTTGTCTCACTTGGTCGATTAAATAAACCCAATTTTATAGATTAGGCTTGTTCTCTCAAAGATTATAGGTCAGTTACCTATTCTATTTTCATCTCCAAAACACCAAAATTAGTTTCTATTTCTCTATTTCTACTCTGCATTGTACTTTTCTTTCAAAATTACAATCAATGTATGTGTACCAATTAGATTGGTGAATGTCAATTCAATTGACTATTTATTTCATTTCAATATCTTGTTTTATAGACTAGCCATAGGCATATCTCAGTTCATTTTTTTTAATCTTTTTATCAATCCTTTCTCTTTTCTTATATGTTATGCTACATCGACCAACTTGAATCTACACTATCCCAAGCCTTGCTTTCTACCTCTATCAACTGCACTAGGTCAACCTAGTCAACTTAATAGTTTTTATAGCTCTTGTACACTAAACTAGGTCAATTGAGTTGACCTAGCACTATTTTTAAGCCTTTTTTCCTTTTTTTAGCTTTTTCTCTCTATATTTGGCTGGTTCAGTGGACATTATCCATCTTTATTGTCCTTATTTTGCACTAGGTCGATTGGGTCGACCTAGCTTTATTTATATCACTTTCTAAATCCTTTATTTTCTCATATTTATTTCCTTCCTCTTTTATCACATATTTATTATTGGGTTACAACAATAAATCTCAAATAATAGGCATGATGGAATTCACCAATCCTCATAGGGTTTCCCATAGATAAAGTAGAGTTCCTTTTGCAAATGATAGTAATCTCCATATTGCAACTCACACAATGGACTATGGGTTCCCTCATGATACCTCTTTGCAACATAATCCTTCTTTTATCCTATAGAAACAACCTGAGTTAGAGTATACTCTTGAAATACATTTCTTTATTAACCAATTTCCCTAACATAAAGGGAAAGATCCATCTACCATTTACAATCTCATGATTAGTGGTCAAGACAATTAACCTCATTCACTACATTCTACATTCTCAAATGGATTTGGTAGTACTAATTGCTTTGCTTCAAAACCTCTCCCTTTGATCATGACCTCTTCTCATGCTTCTTTTTCTTCTTTCCTTTTTTATACCTCCATGCCTAGTATCTCAACTACCATGGTTGGTTCTACATCTAATGGACCTCTCTTAAGATCTACTATCTTTAATCCTTCCATTAGTTAATTGTTTACTACCCAAGGCACTCATGCTTCGAATGCTTCTTCCTCCCTTCCATTAACTAGTCCATCTTTTGCTACATAAGCAAGCTTTACCACTAGTGCCTCTCACTCTCATCATTCATCTCAAGCTCTCAACAACACCAATAGTGGTACCCAAGCCACTAATACCAACACCAAATATTCTAATAATGATGGTCGAACTCATCAAATTCTATTATAAAATCTCAATCAAATTAATGCTTACCAAGCCCATAACATAAATCAAATGATGAGAATACAAAATCACCTTTTTCATCTTCAAATGCAACCACAACTAATGGCCTGGGGCACACATAACCAAAGTGTTCATCCCCCTCCTCTTTTATATTTTTAAGGCAATCTTATTCCTCAACCTCCTTTAATTAATAAAACTATCAAGCATCTACAAAATGAACATCTCACTACTCAAATTGCTAACATTGATATAGGAGGTATAATACCTGCAATCTCTTATAATAGATCAACTAATCCTTCTCTTCATCTTAAAACATTTAGGAATCTTTATAAATATTGGGTTAAATTAAATACCTTTGATACTACCAAACTCCTTGATAAGACCCTCATAGGTTATGCTTTGGATTGGTACAATCAACTTAAACCTCATTCCATTACTAGTTTGGAGGATTTATTGAATGCTTTAGTTCAAGAATTGCAAACTAGTGATCTTCTTGAAAACACTTTGGCCCATTTCATCAACTGCAAGCAAATAAAAAATGAAACCACCCAAGCATTTATTAAATGATGGAAGAATTTATCAAAAAAATGTGAACACAACGTGGTCAATGATAATATTTTTCATCTCTTTACAAATGATCTTTATCCCAAATTACAATATCAAGTTCATACCATTTCTCCATGCACTTTGGAATAATCTATTGATCAAGCTAAATGACAAGATTTCCTTATGCATCAATTTGAGCCACCCCAACCTTCCACATGTTCTCATATATTACATAAGAATAAAAACTAAAATGTTACCAGTGATGGTGTTTCTAATTCATATGATACCATTCACCATGTTCAATTTATTATTCCTACCCCTTCTTCAGAACCAACTTCCTCTTATTAATAATATACTAATCCTCATTTCTCAACAAATAAAATTAATGTTCATAAACCTCTTTCCTTAGCTGAATTGATTAAACATCTACCTAGGCCTCTTCCTCATGAAATTGACCCTACTCATCCTATGAAAACTTGGCATGATCCTAACAAGTTTTGTTGGTTTCATGCTAGTTAGGGTCATTCTCATGAGACATGTAGATAACTTCATAATTTATCTATGGAATTTCTTCTTATAACTAATTTTGAATATGATTCTACCATATGCCAACATCAATAAGCCTATGAGAGTGCATTCAATTAATATAAAACTCATGATAAAGATCAATCCTTAAAGCAAGAAAACACTCAATTAGATATTTATAAGGATCCTTTACCTAATCATCAACTAATTCAAGAAAACCAAGGCAAGCCCATATCTTCCACTAATAATGTATAAAGTTTTGTGGAACCAATTTTTGAATAAAAATGGTTATCATGACTATCATATGAAGAGTAGTGGATTTCATTGATTCTTAGCCTATCTACACCCCACCTCCTTCTCAAGCATACCGTGTTATCCAATATTCTTCTCCAACTCATTTAAATGAGATGGGGAAAGAAGATGTTATAACCTTTGATGAAGATCCAACTAATGATTCTCCTTTAGATAACACATCCCATGCTATTTCCACCACTCTTCTATCATCTTCTCCTTCCAATGTTAATCAAACTTCTATTAACACCTATTCTGCTTCTCAAAATCAACTTGAACCTATTAGTTAATCATCTCAACATGATTTATAACCTTCTTCTAAACCTTCTCATTCTTATCAACATAAATTTGAATGCTCTTCAACTCCTCCCTCATAAGACCTCCTTAACCATTACGCATCTGTATCTAACAATATTGTCATGGGTTATGATGAGTGGGATCCCATTACGGAGCTCACTAATATCCATTATCAAATTCCATTTCTTGAAGTCATGAGGACATCTCCCCATCATAAAAACCATCTTATGCAACTATTATTTGAGATGAATGTCCCTCATCCTCCCCTAGCGGGATAGAGGTAGTCTTATCTAGTTATAAGGATAATATCTTGCAACAATGTGAAGAGATGTCCATCAATGTTGATGAAACTATTAATACTTCTCTTTAATTAAAATTTCCCCTCACATATATGATTTTTGATGAGATTTTAATTCATGTAGATGATCCTCCCCTATTTATTAACATCCAAATCAATGGTATCTAAGTTAAGTGTGCTTTGATTGATGAGGGTTCTGGCACTT
The DNA here is from genome assembly GCA_037957365.1 of Torreya grandis. Classification (NCBI taxonomy): domain Eukaryota; kingdom Viridiplantae; phylum Streptophyta; class Pinopsida; order Cupressales; family Taxaceae; genus Torreya; species Torreya grandis. The sequence continues at coordinate 829,569 of JARHVA010004858.1, forward strand.
ATGTTGCTTCTCTTGATTTCATTAAAACCCTTGGATATTATGAATACAATCTTAAGTACACACATAACACTTACCAAGGATATGATAAAAGGAAAATTCCTCCTCTTGGGTGTGTGTGGCTTCCCATTATTGTCCCACCTATCCCCACTCATGTGAAGGTGATGATATTTAACTTTCCTCTTTTTTATAACATCTTACTTGGTAGGCCATGGACTCATCATATGTGAGTTATTACTTCTTCCACCTACTAATGCATTAAATTCCCTCATAATGGAGCCATTTATAGGATTCAAGGAGATACTAACCCTTGGAATTTTAAATAATTCCAAGATCATGGTGTCTTTAAGATTTCTACTCTTGAGACTTTACCTAGCATTCCATTTTGTGAGTCACAACATCTAAATTTTCCTGTCAACTCAACCAGAGGATACAATGGGCATCCTGACCTTATTTGTAATATTTTTCCTAACCTTTTAGACTCTAATGAAAATGACCTCAATGTATTTAATCTCAAGATCAAAACTTCTAATCTCACACCTCATCTCATCTCACAAATTCTTTTTTCCTTGAAACTTCATTCTCGCAAACCTCCTTGAGATGGCATTCCTGTAGTCTTATCCAAGACTCATCATTCTATTTACCATTCTTCTTCTCATGAAAAATTTATTTTGAATTTTGTCATTGGTCTTCATTCACCTAATTATGATGATGACTATTCCTTAGATGATCCTTTAGTAGGTGTTCTTGTCCAAGCCCGTGATGCCAAGATTATGTGTTATCATTCTTCTTTACCTGAGTATTTTCATGTATCCTCTCATAATATGATTTTTATAGTTCATAATTTTTTTATTTTTCCTCTTTATCATAGAGTGGAGATGGTACCGACACCTCAAGTTTTTGAGGATCCCTATAGGACTATGCTCATGGATCATGTTATGATCGACCTTTACCATTTTTCTAGGTTCTAAAATTTACATCATTGGTTTACTCTTGAGGTTAGTGTTGACCTTATTAGACCTTATGTTGATCCTACTCCTCCCATAGTGGAACCTATGTTATAACCAATTATTATTACTTCTTCCCCTATTGGTGAGCCTACTCTTACTTCTTTCACTAATTCTCTTCCTATTAAGACTAGTTCTATTCCTTCTCCATCATCACCTCCTCTTGGTGATGGTTTTCTTCCTTTGCCTAAGATGGATCCTTTGCCTACCAAATGGGGTGATGAGTTATCTCCCTCTTCTTCCACACTTGTTACACATTCTCCCATGAGTGTTCCTCTTAAACACACTCATAAGGGTATATTTTGCTTTCATGGGATAGATAATCAATTTTCTATCCATTGTCATAAGTTGTGACAATATATTGATACCTTGCATATTTCTTCCCCTTCTATAGACACTACCATAACTCCTCCCTAGATTCTTCCTAAATATTTATCTAAGTATGGTGAGAGGTATTTTATATGTCACCAATGTATCACACATCATACTGATCATTATCATATCCTTTAGTAGCATCTTAAGGATCATCTTATAGCTATCCTTGGACTAGATACAATTCCTCCCATAGGTCATTCTCACAAAAAGGTTCCCTCTTCTTTTACCATAGTTACACCTCCTATCATTCCTTCTATGCCTCCACCTATGGTTCTTTCTCCACCCATGGACCCTTCTTCACTTGTGGATCCTTCTCCACCGGTGACTTCTCCTTCTCCCATAGATCCCATTCCCACACATTATTTTGATCATCCTTTGCTTGATTTCCCTCCTCAACACGATCCAATTAGTATTCCTACTTTTTTAGTTGAGGATATTAGAGAAAAAGTATTTGTCCAATATTATATAAATATTGATGACACATTAACAATAGTTCATATCTAGCTTCATAGAGATTTATCTGATGTCTTGGATAATGTGTGTGGATAGATTTATTATTACTTATGAACACATGCATGGTAATTTTACATCTATAATTGGATTGGACGTGTGCTCCATTTTTATTTCTTTTTATATACATGATTATATCATTTTACATTGTGTCAAATTCTTGCTTATCTTATATCATTATCTTATTTATTGTATATATTTCTTGTTAATTTTATATTCTATCTTTTTTGCATATGTTTGTTCTTCCTTATCATTGCTTTATATTTCTCTTATCTTCTTATTGCATCCCTTGGATATTTATTTTTTGAGTTTCTTTATAAGACCATGGATATGACCTGGCAAATCCTCACAAAATCACCATATTTAGCTTGTTGTTGTCTTGTATCTTCATAATTATTTGTTTTCTTATCCTTGATTTTCATAGATAATTGTCATGGTGACATGGTTGTATTTACCTTGTTCCCTTTGGTTATTGTCTCCTTTTACTATGCGATCAGTTAGCAAATAGTCTTTCTCATTAAGATTTCCTTTTATCAGTCCACCTTTGGATCTCCATTTTCCTTTCTTCTTTTTTGTTCAAAATAAACATATGCATGATTGAGATTTGAGATCACATATTTGTTCATTGTCAAGCCTAAGTGTCATAGTCAGTCTTTTTTATTTATTTACTTAGCTTTCTTTAGCCTTAGCTTAAAACTCATTTGTGTGTATCACTATCTCTCTCATGCTTGGTCATTTTAAATCTGTATGGAGGAGGAATCTAAAAACAAAAAAAACTTCAAAATAAATTTAAAATCCAAATCATTTAAAAAAAGGCAATGATATGAAAAGGAAAAAATATGAAATATTCTTAAAAGTCTAATCACACTAAAATACATGATATAAGCACATCTCCTATCTCTAATCAAAGCTCAAACTCCACAGTCAGCTTCACATAGAGCTGAAGTCCTTTGGGGTGTGATAGGCTATTAGATTAGAATAGGGGAATTAAAAAAAAACTTCTAGTGCTACCTACTTTCTCACATAAGTACCCACTCTTCATAGTAGATTGACAGATCTGTAAAGGGTCCTAAGGAGTGAAGAACACATCATGGGGAGGTAGTTCCATTTTACTTTTCATTGTACCAATATACCTTTATGAGCTGATCTTAATAGCACACTTATCTACCTACAAAGCATTGTGTCTATAGGAAATAGGTTTCCTTTGTACATAGATGACCACTAGTCACTTAGTGTCTTCTCATGTTCTTAGTATGCCTTTTATCTCCTAAGGTCTTCTCTTAAGATGCCTAAGTATTTTATTTTTACACTCCATTTTTCATTCCCTTTCCTCATATTTCCTCTTGAGAAATATTGTCTTGCTTTCTGATCACACTTGTTGGTTTTTTCTTTTATGAGTTGTAGTATAATACCCTAGATAGGACTCGATAATTCCTCACAAAATTACCATCCTTTTTACATTTTAATCCAATATTATTATTCTACTTTCCAATGATATTTTGGCATCCTTTTGGGTTTTTAATTTATGAGTGTTTTATCCTATTACCCTTATTCCCTATGTACTTGGTTGTTCATGTTTATTCCACCCCATGTGGTATTCCCTTTGTTGAGTTGCAATGTAAGACCATAGATAGGACCTGGCCCTCCTTACAAAGTTTTCCAAAAATCAAGTCACCGTCAAATTAAATATGTCAAGTTTGATATAAGATTTGATTGATTATGAAGTTACACGTCATTTGACATGCTTCCTAACTTGAACTAGTATGTTTTATTCTTACTTCATTTTTATTTTGCCTCTTATTTTATTATATTTTGAGTGCATGTAAGATTTCAACCATTTCTTGAATTCTATCATACTTCCTATCTTGAATTAGTGTGATAAATTTAAGACCAAATTTTCATTGACTTTTCATTTGTTTTTCTTACCTTGTGTGACCTTCTGCATACCTTCCATTTTATTACTTTGTTTTTCATACTTCCAAATGTGATATAGTATGATTTTACTTGTTTTAATTTGGTGTAAAAATATTTCATCTTTGGCTTGAAAACAAATCCCCTTTTTACCACCTTGTTTGCCATTTCTTAGTTCTTTATACTTAGTCATTTTTCATGTTATTACACATTTCCCATCTTGAATTAGTGTGTAGTGAATTTTTTATTGATTATATTTTTCTAAGTCTTTTTACCTATTTATTTTGAATCATGCATGTGTTTCTCATAATGCTAGAAAAGAAACCACATCTCATATATTTCCTATAGCATATAAAACAAAGCTAAATACACGTGCTAGAAAGAAATATATCCAAAGCATCCACATACACAACCAGTATAAGGATAATAACAACCATAATGCCCATATACACAATCACATCAGTAAGCCAAAATGATACATCATATATATATATATATATATATATATATATATATATATATATATATATATATATATATATATATATATATATATATATATATATATCTCAAGAGTTTGATACAACATATACAACCATAAGCAATGCTCTATCTCTAGGGATGGGCCCCATCCTATCTATCTCATGGCCTAGACACACTGCCTATTGAGGCCTCAATATGACTCCTCCAAATATCATGTTTTAATGAGGCAATCTGAGATCTCAATCCCTCTACCTATCCTTGTAGACATGTTATCTACACCTGTGCCTATAACAACTTGGTCTAGGTCACTACATGTGCTTCCATCAATTAGGTTTACATCATTGTATATGCCTATGTCATTTGTGTCACTATCTCTAGATGCATATCTCTCTCATTAGCTAGGGTCTTCTAGGATTGCCTCTCTCCTACACCCATATCTACTAGTGGTTGTTCCCTCTCTCTCTACATTTATATATGCCTCTCTTCTACACCCATCTCTACTAATGGTTGTACCCTCTCTCTCTACATCCATATCTACCTCACAACGTCTCCCTCTAATATAAACTAGCTCACCTAAGCTAGGGTAAATGGTACATTTGGATCCTCTAGTTTCATGGGGTCATATGGATATAGAGTCTCATCTAGGACATCATAGAGTACTCCCCTAATGAGGGACCCCCAGATCTTCTCCTCATCCTTAGGTATGCCTACAAAATCACACTACATGGATATTAGATCATTTTCATATATCACAATATCTATCTATCTATCTTTCAATTCAAAGCTTAAGCAATAAATCAATCATATTTTTCTTACCTATGTCTTGACTATTATGGTCTCGCCATCCATGTGACCTGCCTAGCATCTTGCTCTTGGAGCTCCCTCTCATCTAGAATGATGTTCCCTCACAATTCTAGCTTGATTTCTCTCTAGATATCTTTTTATCTTCTCTTACAATGACAAATAACAAAATGAATTCTCTTTTTCATATTTAAAACTACTTTTTAGCCATTCAAATTATTCATTTATTTTCCTTTAGATTCCTTCTTTTTCTCATATCTTTATTTCTATTCATCCATTTTGTAAACCATAAAATGTGTTAGATTCATGAAAACATAGAGATTATTTTACACTATTATATGCCTATCTTCCAAAAATTTCATTTTTTGGCTATTTTTTCACTAACTTCTATAGGTTCACCTAGTGTGCTTTACATTGGACACCTTCACTTTATTGAAGTCTTATTCTTTATCTCTAACATAAGGTAAGTTAAAGGTATGTGTTTGTAAATTATATACTTTAATTTATCTTATTTTATTCTCATTGCACTTTACTTAGCATCAGTGTTATGTTTCATCATGTTCTATCCTGAAGCACCATCCCATGTTACACTTACATGACACATGATGAGATTTGATTGGGGCATATGTATACACAATATTTTCACACTTTTATTTATTACTAAAACTTTGTATCTTGTAGGAACCTACCAAGTATCAATCTCTCTAAGTGCATTCCTTAATGGGTGCACTGGGAAAGGGGTGGGCAGACCTTTGGTGCTTTATAAGATTATTGTTCCTTTTGCCACTTTTTATCTACACTCTTTCCTCCTAAAACCTTAAACCCTAAGATTATTTCTCTCTTTCATATATATTCCCACCATTTTTCATGCTTTATCCCTCATTTCTTACCTTGTTTCCCTTTTGACCTATTCAATAAGCTAGGTCAATCTAATCAACCTAGTTTATTATGGGGATACTTTGCCTTTCCTTGTTACTTTGCATCCCAGCTGACCTAGCACAAAGTTCAAGCATTAGCACAATAATGTGTTTGGTCGACCCAGTTGACCTAGCATAGCCAACATGTTTGAAATTCTTTAGGGTGAGATACTACTATATATACAAGGTCATTCCTTACCATTTCATAAGAGAGTTGAATTAAGTGAATAAGTGTAAATCAACATCTACTTATTAACCATTCTACTTGAGGAATAAAGCTTTATGGTTCAATACTTTCTTTTGGAGCTCTAATCTTATCCTATGGAAAAGTCTTTTGGATTCTTAGGTAGGTCATGTAGCCTAGAGATAATTTATCTTGGTTATCCTTACAAGCCACAACAATCTCTTGTGAAGCACCATTGGCCAAGGTAGAGGTTGAGACTTGGCAAGTTCATCTTCAAAGGTAAGTATTCCTAACTTTATTTCTCCATTGTAAGAGTAGATATATAATGTAGTATATATTCTTCTCTCTTATGTATTAGGATTACGTATACATTGATGTGAGTATATGTCTCTTATACATGTTTATTTTAGTTGTTATTTACTTCTTTTGTTCTAACCCTTAATTTATGCCACAAGATTTGGTGAACACTAAATTATTTTACTTTTCTTGTTATTATATTATTTTAATTTCTTGTTTATTATCATAAGTGAATATAGAAACCATATGACTCTTTTAGGGTTGTTGTGTGATTGTGTTTGACTATAGGATTTGGAACCCTACCTAGCATGATGTGTTGTGATAGATGATACAAGTGATCCCATAATCAGATCTGGCATATCCTCATATTGGTCATGTTCCCACTCAACAAGTGTGTTCCCCAATCAGAAGTGTAGGTTTGATCTATCTTATCTGATCTAGGATTGATTCATATGCACCATGCAATTTTTATTGCATACATAAGGCACAAGGTATTTATTTAATACAACATCTTAATTTATTAAAGGGGTTCCTACGTAGGTATAAATTATTACATCATCTCTCCCATGCATGAGGATATAGATTTAGATAGATATATGAGCATTGATTTAGAGGGTTACTTTATTTCATATGGTTATTTAGATTTAGAAACCTCTACACTTGGCATTTCTTCTCTTGCATAAGTGATTTCTCCTTGTTATCAATAATTAAGACACACATATGAACATCATATTGATGAGATTATTGGTTGGGCACATTATATCTTTCCATCCTAGCGTCTTAATTGGTCCAATACCCTTAATTAAATTCCTTGCATAGTACCTAATTATACATAGCTTCTTTGCTCTTTAATTTTGCTGCTTATTCTTTTACACCTAATCCAATTTTTTCTAACCCTTGGCTCTATATTTATTTATGTGTCACTTTTTCTCTTTATTGCTTCACCGTAATTTTAACAACCCAAAACAATCACCTTATTAAGTTTTCAATGCACATCATTTATGACAACTCATTTTCTCATTATTGCATATATATAATTTCATGGCCGCACCTATATACTTTTACATGAGGTCACACGGCCATGCTTGCCATATTTTATACACTATATATACATCTATATTATGGGAATTTCATTTAACTTACTTCTTTCCATGTTTTACCTTAACATATTATTGAGGGTTGTTCAAATCTCCCCCACCTTCCATTTTCAAAACCTTGTTGCTTACCTTGTGTTTCAAATATTTTCAAACTTTCACTTATGCATATTTTATTTTTCAAATATGGAAAAAACCCAAAAGCATTTATATATTCTAAAAATTATAAAATATTTATAAAAATCTAAAATCAGGGCCTATAAACATATTCTCATGTTGTTGGATTACACATTTGTATATGTCATCTATCTTTATGTTTAGTACATAGCATATTTCATGACCTTTAGAATAAATAATGCTTATTTAAAGGTATTTGAGTGTGAAACAAGACATATTTTTATACATCCAAGAAAAAATCATAGACAAATGAAGTCATACTAATAAAAAAATTATATATAATCAATCTAGACAAAGTCACACTAGAAAGACCTATCCTCCTATTGTGTACTTGTCTTTGTGTATTTTAATTTTTTTTTTCCTAAATTAAACACACTCACAAAGACCTCTTCTACATTTTTTGATCACATGATAAAATGCATATTCATAAATGGATGAAATTTCAAGATCAGACATAATTTTAAATGGTTTTAATGTTGGGCCAACCTTTTCCCAAATAAATTCTTAGTTGGGGGAATCTCATCACTCTATGCAAACAATTTTATATGTGGTAACTATCCACAAAATCTTTTCATGTTGATATATAACAAAAAAATGTCTTATTTTTCATTCATATTATAGGTGTCATAATGAATACATGATTTTATAACATGAATGCATAATATACAAATATGATAGTTTTAGTTTGTATATATGCTTGCTTCATTACATAAAAATATTCAACTTGATTGATTATTTAATGTGGCCCTTGGCCTTGTATATGTTCAACATACATTCTCTTGTTTCTATGGCATTATCATGCCATATGTGTGTGGTCTTTAGCCTTCTATGTTTTTCAACATTTACATGTCCCTTGTATTTATCCTTTGGGACTTATGTGTGACATTAATTTAAACTTTATAACTTTATACAACATTTTGCATCTCCATTATATGTGGTATTTTAGCCTTCCTTCATGGCATTGTGTGACTTTGCTTACATGTTCATTATTTTCTACTATGGTACCATGATTCCTATCATGCACTACTATTTATCTATGAGATATATCTATGGTGACATGATAAATATCATGTAGATACTACTTATGTGTTTCAATGATTCGTTTTTAAAAAATACTATGTTTACAACATAAATTCAACACTTACAAGCTATTTTACATGCTTCATACACTAATTCATAGCTATATTCAAATTACATGATGCAATGAAATATTCAATCCATTCATATGCTTCAATGTTACATCTCTAATACTCCAATACAATTCAAGTATGGAAAATATTATTACATTATTATATCTTTCACAAATTATCTCTCTCTTTCTTTTGAGATAAGTAATGTGTAGGAAATTTCCCTCATCTCAAAAGGGGAATCATAATGGGCTTATCTTCAAGCTTTCACAAGCAATAAATTTTAGATTTAATAGTTTACAATATGCAAAAATTATAATTTTTAGATTATGGGGGCATTTGTCTTGCTTGTGTACTCCACTCTTACATCATCTCAACCATAGATATACTTGTGAAAAGATAGTTAAAAGGTGTCAATTTTTTTTTCAAAATATCAAATTTTCACTATATATAGTACAAGGGGAATGATATGCACTCATGACCAAGCTAATACTATGAAAAAATCAGATTTATATTTTTTTTAAGTTTAATAAGATAATTTGAATCTATATCCTTTAACATCGATGTGCTTAATCATTTAGAAGTGAACCATGTTTGAGATTAGTGAAACTCCATGTATTAGTTTTTACCTCTTATTTTTAGTTAATCAAGTGAACTGCATGAGATGTTAGTGATGTTTAGAATATTGGTTTCACTTTAGTAAACTAGTGTGTAGGTCCCTATCTCTTCAATATTTGTAGAGTACTCTATTATGGTTGGAGCATAAATTTTCCAACTCAAGAATCTTCACTAATTCTTAAAATTGAGACTTTATCAATCTCAATTTACCACATGTTTAAGACTTCTCCACATGCCTCAAAAAGGGGCATGTACATCTCCATGACAAATAATAAGTGTGTATACACACTTAGGTTTGCATGTCCTTTAATCTATTAATTTTATGCATCAATAGAATAAATGACGACAAAATGTAGACATTTATATTTAATTAAAAAATGTTTGACATTGCTTGTCCTTAACATGATTCCTAATGGCTTTCGTGCACATATCAATAGGTTGATTATCATAAGCATTCAATATATTTATCTATAAAATCAAATCAAGGGTCACACTTGAAATTTCCTATCACTCTCTTACAAGGCATCTATCTTTTTGATTTCAAAAGCATCTATTTTTTAAGTAAAGATCCCTATTATATTTATGATACAAATTTTATAGTCTTTGGCTAAGTCTAAAATTTATTATTATAGATTGATGGCATCCCTTGTAAATCATTCTAATAAAAATTTATATTTACATTCATATTATATTCCCTAAATAGATAACTACATCAGTTTGAGGCCCTTTAGGCTATGTAGGTAGCACTCAGTCAATAAGGGGTTTGTTAAGGATAGCTTAGCCACTCCCATTTCCCCATTGTTTCCCCTTGTTTCATTTGATCTCATTTTGTGTGCTTTTGAAGTATTGGATTTATAAATTTATAGGCATTTTCCACATCAATTTAGGATCTATATAGAGACATGTCACATACATATGTAGGAAAACAAACCCATATTTTTAGATCTAGTTCATAGCCTGATAGGACAAAGTCATAGATTATAGATAGAAATATATTGCACTCAAGTTTGCCTCATGCAAACTTGTCCTAATAGAAAATGAGCTATTATTTTTTAATACATCTATATTTTTATGTCTTTTCAAATATTCATAGTTTGTATAAAATAAATACATTTTGAAATACATAATTCTTAAGGATAATTCTCTAACTTTAACCCTAGTTTCTATTTTTAGCAAATTTAAAAATTATGTGAATATTTGTATTTTACTATATTATGTTTCATTTATCATCATAGATCATATTTATTTAATTTACACTTCCATTTATAATTAATTTTAATTCATAATTAATTCTAGTGTAAATAGGAAGGGTATGGCTTTTGATCTATGGATCACGAAAAATTGAAAGGAGATAAATATGAAGAGGATTTTATATATTCCAATTAGGAGTTTCATGGTATCTATTTTTAATATAAATATATAATACTAATCAAGAATATTGGAAGATATAAAATCATAAGATTGACATTGAATTTTAGCATAAAAAATTTAATGGTGATTCTCATGTGGAAGATTCAAATTTTGGGGTGTAATTGTATGAGTTTCCAATAGAATATTAGAATTTGATGACTATGAAGTAGATCAAGGATTCTCTTGGAAAATATAATTAAGTTAATCATTTTTAATTTTAGAAACAATCTGTGTGGTATGTAAGGTTAAAGGTGGTGATATATTTAGATGATCCTTTGATATAATTTATCTCTCTCATGTCAAAGGATAGAGTTTTCATCCAAAGGGTTGTTTTTATATGCATCATACAAAAATTTGTTATATTTGTTCTTCTATGGATCATCTAGATATAAATTGTATGGGAATAAAAGTTTTAAATTATAATAATAAAGGTTTGAGGTGGATATGGCATTATAATAATATTGGGGGTATGTTGATGAAAGTTAATTTTCATAAATGTAATTACGATAAAAATTAGTTTGATATTATTTTTGTTGAGGGTGAAGGTTTTGATGTGAAGCATTTTTTACCATCAAATTTGAAATAATTTATACTTTTGGTTAAGGATCATGTGAAAAGGTATTTGGATATGGTGAAGTTAAAGTAATATTCTATTAATGATGTTGTGATTAAACCTTATATAAAACATGTGTCATGTTTTTAAAAGTGTTCTTATTTTTGGAAGGAAATATTAGAATAGAATATAAAAATTATAGGTGTGTGAAAAAGTATGTGTGTGATAAACAAGTTATCTACTAGATCAAGGTTTTTATTTTATGTGTAAGGAAAAAAATTTTAATTATGAGATGGATGTACCAGTTGGTGTGTTATTCTTAAAATAGAGGTGGAATGAATGTTCAACATTAAAAAATAAGTTAAGGTTTGGAAAATTTGGGATTGGTTTTGAAGGGTCAATATGACTGGGATAAAAAAATTCCCTCTTCTTTTTTATTTATCCTTTTATTATGACAAAACCCTCTAGGGTGTGGGAATCACTAGGGTGGGTTTGGGAAATTTAAGATGCCTAGAATTCAATGTTTTTTTCCAAATGAGGGTTTTATGTGACTAAAAAGTGTTATGTTAATAAAGGATAGTTGGTAGGAGTTGTTTTAGTACTACATATATTTGTGTAGACACCGAAATAGTTCTAACCCTTGGTCATCTTCCCCCCTTGGTCCATTCCTAACCCATTCCTAACCCATGCAATTACTAATTTAAAATAATAAACATATTTTGAATTAATAACCCCCCTCCTTGGACACATCACCCATGACACCTCGCCTAGGACACCTCGCCTTGGAACATTTCCTACCCTATGACTCACCCAAGACCTATTCTTACTTCTCTCTAACCGCCTAACCAACTCTCGTGCGTATTTAGCCCAACCTTTGACATTCTCCAATGGATAGTGCACTTGGCGGATGACAAACGGGCTTGGTGGCTCTTTTTTCCATTCTGCACCCGCTGACATCGGTCAAATGTCGGCCGACGCCAGTGGAATCGCCGACATCAGTTATACTTAAACAAATTTTCTAATCCTTTGACAGATCCCAATCACAAATCAGTTAATCTCTGGAGCTAATCATGAAATCTCAAATCTTCTTCTGGTGAAACAAAGTTCTCATGCTTTTGCTTTTCAATGTTTTGGGCTTCTTGGTATTCTTGCAGGGATTAGCATTCTTGACAACATTTTCTAGGCACTAAGGTCTTGCATCAGACATTCTACACAGGGATCGCATGTTATCTCCATCACCAGCGACAACTGAAACACAGCTTCTGCACCTTTGCCAACTCGTATCACAGCTAAGTATTTGTAATGTTTTCATTTCAATGTCATTTCAAATATATTAGTATTATATCTACCGTCTATTCCAAGCATCCTTGACCCAACCTTCTCTGTCCTTCCCGAAGAGGCTGAAAAGCCTTCTCTCCCGTTCATCCTCTTTTTGTCTCTGTCACCAATTCAGTCCCCTTCTCCTGACAACATTTTCAGTCCATTAGATCCCAAGCAGTCCCTCTGAATCATCATAGACCCTCAAACTCACAAACAAGACCACAGTCCATCCTGCAGACCAAAAACTAGACCTGTAACTCATCCTTGGCCATTGCCTCGACCAACCTCGTCTACTTCCCCTATCAACGTCGACAGTCTAACCGTCATCGGTGACCTTCCTGACCGACGCCGGTAATATCACCGATGTCGGTGACTGTGTTAAGCAGATTGCAGCTTATCAGGTATGCATTTGCTTTTAGTTCTTTCTTTTCAAGTCTTTTATTATTTCTCTTTTTTGTCTCTGTCATATTCTATTTTAAACAATGGATTGTCATCCTCCAAGAAGCCTTAGCGCTTCTAGGACCAAGCTTTTGCTTGGCAATCCACCCTCTTATCAACTAATAGTTTTTCGTGTTTTAGTGTCTGTCTCTTTCAGGTGTCATCCTCCACAACAAAAGAGGAGTTCTCACAATGTCTGGATTACGGTGCGCAGACTACATCCAGGTACATATAAGCCTTGACCATTTCTTTAAGTTTCTCATTTTCCCTCTTTGAATGTGAAAGTGAAATTGCATAGAAACATTCTGGCACGCCCAATGGGACCCTTAGGGCCTTCCTTGGGTTCCTTTCCTTCTTTTTTCATTTAGGTGCATTAGGTTTCTCCCTCTTCACCTCTTTCTTCTTTTCTAAAAGACATCATAAGAAGGAATAAAAAGAACTTTTTCTTTCTTTTCTTGCATTTCTAGACTAGTCTAAAATCATTTTCTTCAACCCTTTCTCAACTTGTTTTCATTCCAACTTAACATTTCGATTTGGGGCTTTAAAATATATTGCATTCCATTTATTCTTACTTGCATTTTCTTAGTCCACACTTAGTAATTAATAAGCCACATATTGAATAAATCGTAGATCACTTGATGTTACACAACCAAACCATGTGCACTAAATTAAACATCAAACTCACTTGAGACAAGGCCCGATTGGGATTTCATCACCCAGCAGATACCTTACCCATCCCGGTGATCCTACTTGGATTTCACCACCAAGGGGAAAGCCCACTCTATTCTCTAGCAGAGTCTAATCTATAGGAAAAGTATATTTTAGCTAAGCGAGACCAGCTAACCACTGGAATCATGAAGTGAGGGGAGCTTGCTCCTTAGCACCAGGCCATGTACGGAACCTAACATAGACTTTTGAGCGCCTAAACATACCTGAAACCATCTTTAGACTACCTATTCTAGGACCCTTCTAATAGCCAACCTCCTCAAACATCACTTTAAGGCATAAGCCACACGATCCTAATAAAATTATTTCTAGGGATTTAACACTAGGATCTGCCTGTCCTCATCTTATTTTTCTGTTTTTATCTATTTTTTTTGAGCTAGTAAGGATGTCTTCTTCATTTCCAAAAACTTTTTTTTTGAGTTTCTGGAAAACACAGTAACCGACATCAGTTCTGTAACCGACGTCGGCAACTTTTCTCCACCGGCATCGGTTATCTGACCAACATCGGTAGTCTTCTTCACCGACATCAGTTATTATACCAATGTCGGTCACTGTCCAATTTCTTTTTTCCAAAAATAGCAAGCTTAAAATCCAACTTTCTTGCTGTCTAAACATTCATTTTGGTTTTTTGAGACTAAAAAAACACAGTTTTCTAAAACCTGACCCTTTCTTGCCTTGAATGGTTTTGACACGCAGTCAAACCAAGGCTCTCCTTGACCACGCTAGACAACAACCGCTTCCACCTTCACCATCTATAACCAGTCCTGTAATGGAGTTCCACTCAGAGACTGAAAGAGCTCCTACTCGCCCAACCCCACCTCAGACTCCTATTGTCCCAAAAGGGGACCAAGATTTCACATGATTCTTGGACCTCAACGTTAAAGCCTTATAGCACTATCTCATGCATAGCCAAATGTGAGACTCCCTAGGCAACCCAATCTATGGGATGCCAACTTCCTTAGTTGAGACAAGAATCACATCAACAACACCTACAATTCAGCCTCTAGATAATCAAGTCAACACTTCCACTAATAACCCAACCGTGTCTTACCTCCAAAATTTAACCTCTCCTTCTAAACCTACTTTCATGGGGGTTTTGATACCCCCTCAACCTTAAACCACTTAGCCAAATCCCACACCTTTCCAAAACCTATTGGTCTCTATCCCCCCTACTCTTGCACCTATCAACACAAGAGTAACTGTTTACCCATCAACAAGTGTGGCCACTCCTCAACCATCCTTGACGGCCCCTATCCAACTTGTGCCTACCAACCCCATAACACAAGTGCCCTTAGCTCCAACTTTCACTCCAATAACCAGCTACCCATATGTTGCGTCTATGCAACCAACCACGTCATATGCCCCTCCCAATATCTTTCAAGCACCTTATAATATAGGGGGCGCTCCACCCATCAATCCGTCAACAGATATCATCAAAATGCTGATGGACAAGATGTCTAGCCTAGAGACCTCTATTTCTAGCTCATGCAATGCTCTCTCATATCAGCAAATTTGTAATGATCCCATTCATCCTTCTGTCCCGATTAGACCATACAACCAGTGGGAACTTCCCAAATTTTCTCACTTTCAAAGCAAGGAAGACCCACAACAGCACTTACGGGCATTCAGACATGCCTATTACCTTATCACCCATGATGATGCATTGCTCATGCGCACATTTCCTATGTCCCTTTCTGGCATTGCACTTGACTGGTATAGCTCTATTGCCAGCCATTCCCTCTTCACCTTTACCCAGCTGGCCCAGCTCTTTCTTGATCACTTCTCCATTAACATCACCAAGAAGGTCTCGATCACAGACCTCTATACTATCCACCAATTCAAGGACGAATCTATAGCTGACTTCGTTGCTCACTGGAGAGGCCTCATCAATCAACTCTCCTTTTACTTACCTCAACCTGAACTTATTGAACTTTTCTCCCGAGCCTGTGCCAAACATATTTCTTCCACCTTACGGGTTCAAACCTTTCACACCTTCGACGAAGCCTTCACGATGGCCCGCAAACTTGAATTACGTGCCATCGAGGAGAATAAAGTCAAGTTACAGAGCAAGAATCCCAACTCTAAGACCAATGACTCCTCTTCTTCTAAACCTTCATCATCCAATCCTAAGTCTAAAGCTTCAGCTAACGCTGTGGTCGTTAGACCTTCATCCTCTTCAACCAATCAACCTGAGCCATCCACATCTCAGAGCGCCACTCGTCAATTCCAGCAGAGATATGTACAACGATAGTATACTCCTCTTAGAGAATCATACGCGTCTATACTAGAAAAACTTGTTAAACAGGGGATTCTCAACCTCTCCCAGATCTGACCACCACCATAATTTGATCCCTCATGCGCCATCCCTGCGTGGTATAGGGAAAATGACTTCTGTAATTACCATCGTGTCAAAGGTCATGACACGGGAAACTACAAAACCTTTAAAAACATAATCCAAAACATGCTTGAAAAGGGTGACCTCATCCTAGATAATCCCAATGCACCTCCTAATCAGGGCATCGACATCTTCAAGTAACCATTCCCCAATCATCCACCAACTCAAAATAATGTCCAGACCTTGATTGAAAACACTCATAAGCATGACATTCAAACAGTCAATACGGTCTTGCCCTTCATCCCCGACCAACCTCAAGAGGGTAGTCCATCTATCAGTCCATCACGTGTGGATGAACCTCTTTCCCCGGTTAGTTCTTCGTCAACCTCTCTTATCTTGGAGGACGCCTCAACCTTACCGACACCACCGGTCTCACCATCCTCCTTCCTACTGCCTATGGAAGACCTGACCTTACCTACTCCTCGACCGCAAGTGGAGGGCACCATAATCCCTACCCTTTACCTGCTTGAGGAGCCACATTCTTCAGTTCCTTCTCCACTAAGAGAAGAACCTAACTCTCCATCTTCTTCGATCAACAACAATCTAGTTATAACTCCCACACACCTTGGGTCCAAGACTACTGCCACACCTAACACATCTTCTCAAGGATCCAAACCTCATTCAACATCTTCTCAACCATTTTCCCGACTAGTGGAGAAAATCAAACTTCTCCCTTTAAGGAAAGTGGAGCATCAGGAATTGTGGGAGCATCTTAAAGTTATTCAACATTCCCGTGCCCTCTCATCTCATGCTGCCAGTCCTCTCAAGGCAGAATCTCCCAAGACTCTCAACAAAGACCAGACTCTCGCTTCTAAACCTGCATCTACCCCATCTAAACTGATCAAGTCATTCAGCATTTGCCCTGTCTCTACCCTCACTCACCCGCAAGTGAAGGTGGACTTAGACCAGACCTTGACCAATAGTAGTCTTCCAACCAAGTCGAAGAGGACTGCCAGACCATAGAAGTGAACCCCTCCTCCACCGTCAACTTTACCCTCCATTTTAGGCCCTCACCCTTCTACCCTAATCAGAATGCTTCCTACTCTGACCCTTAACCAACATAAACTACCTCCATTACTTCCTTTGCTAACCACAAGTCTACCCCCTCTTAAAAATTTGGCACCTCTCACAAAGAAAGTGTCATCTTCACATGTGGCTACACCACCAACCCAAAAGGTGGTACGAAAACCTTCTTCAACATCTCCCAAGCAAAAGTCACTAGCGCGTCATGCATCAACAGGCACGGACCCCTTAGTAGGTTCATATGCTTTGATATTATGCCAACTTTTGTAGACTTCTAGCATTACCCTTCCTTCTATCAAGCCATTCCAACCCCTTGGGTCAAAACCTTCTTGGTTCAATGATACGAAGATTTGTTTATACCATCGTATGCCAGGACACGATACCGAGACTTGCTGTGCCCTCAAGGCAGTCGTTCACCGCTATATGGAGAAAGACACTCTTCTCCTTGAGGACACTCTTGACCGACCCTCGACACCTTCCCATCCAACCTCTTCAACCACATCAACATCTCACCAGCAGGCCATGACCCCTTCTTCACCTCCTATCTTTGAAATTAATGCTATCCATATAACCACTAGGTCACAAAAAGACAAGGCAAAAGAAAAAGCTGCTATTCCTTGGACCTATCCTTTTGTCCAGTCACCTCAACCACCAAAACCCAAGATTTCCATCTTAGGTGCATCTCAACCCCCTTCTTTAGAGGCAATCAAAGACTCTATGATAAAACAACTTCACCAAACACCTGTGAAGATGACCTTATATGACCTTATCCAAAGTTCCCCCAGCATCATCAGGCTTTAATCAAAGCCTTAAAGGCAGCAAAAGTCCAACCTAAAGACCCTCAACCACTAGCTGCCCTAGTCCATTCTTTATCCCCTGTCACCTCTATCACTTTCAGTGATTTTGAAATTCCTACCTCCACCTTGGAAGATCAGGATGCTACTCTTTTCATCACAGCCTACGTTGATCGAACCCATATTAAACGAGTTATGATTGAAGGGGGTGATAGCATTAATATCATTTCCACCCATGCCTTTGATCAATTGGCTCTTCCCAAGAATTGCGTATCGAAAACTAATGCAATCCTTAGATCCTTTAATGACACCACCACTAACACTATTGGCACTATTATCCTCCATATCTGCATTGGTCCACGCACAATCCCAGAGCTCTTCTACATCATTGAGGGAGAATTCTAATATAACATGCTATTAGGATGACCCTAAATCTGTGCCATGGCTTACGTCCCTTCAACACTTCACCGTTGTGTCAAATTTGAACACGATAAACAAGTCCATGTCATTCCTGCCGACCCATCCCCTTTTAAGACTTGTAACACAACCTATTGCCCAAATGACATCCTTATTCCTCTCAAGGCATCAACCCAAACATCATCTCCATCTACGGAAGCATCAACTAGTACACAAATAGCAGTTGCCACCACATCATCTTTTCAATTAACAACCAAGGACCCCATGGACGATATCTTCCAAAGACTTTCACTGGGGGAATATCGCCTACTTAATCTAGACATGTTCCAGACTCCCCAAGAGTATGGACAACTTCATCAAAATCTAAGCTATGACCGTCAGATCGGAATGGTCATTCCTTATGGTCCTCCTAGCCTTCGAACCAATCTCATCTATGGGGGGTTAGATCAAGCTCCTACTAAATCAAATCCTTCCTCCTCACCTCAAATATTCACATTCAATTTCTCCTTTCTTAGCAACCCCACCTTTGCACATACCTACCTTTATAGGTGTGCATGGAAGGGTTTTGGCTTTGGGCGCTATGAACAAGGCTCCCATCGGCCTATCAAACCACCCAATGACAATAATGCAAAGAAATGGTATGGATTGGGTTTCCAAGAACCCATTGAGGCTTTCACAAACCTTTGCCCCAAACCAACCATCGACCAATCTCTTCCAGACTCGCCTATTCTTCCATCCTCACTTACGGAGTTGGTGGTTTCCATCCCTCCTAGTTTTTTTTGCATAAACACCATCCGCTTGGAACCCCTAACCTATCAGCTCAATGGGGTTCCCAAGTCTCTCCCTCTTGTTTATCCCAGCATGATAGATGATGAATCAACAACCATCAACACTGTCCACTGCATAGATGACGACACCATTCTTACCTATATGGGTGCCGATGATTCTTTCATTCAGCGATCCCTCCCTTCTAAAACACAGGTTATGTTAAATGAATCAACCATTGACATTAACCTTTCCTCTTCTGGTATTCCTCATGTCTTAAATATTGGTCAATCTTTAAACACTCAGGAGCAGATCGACTATACCACATTTCTCTCAGACAATCGCAAAGCCTTTGCTTGGACCTACGCTGACATGCCTGGCATCGACCCTAACATTGCCACTCATAACATTGTCACAAACTCAAAGGCTAAGCCTATTAGGCAAAAGCTTCGCAAAATGCATCCTCGTGTTGCACTTCTTATCAAAGAAGAGCTTCAGCGCCTTCTTTCTATCTCCTTCATCCAACCCATCGATTATCCATAGTGGGTCTCTAACATCGTTCCTGTCACCAAGGTGACTGGGGGGATCTGGATTTGTATGGACTATCGCGACCTTAACCTAGCTTGTCTTAAGGACGACTTTCCTCTTCCAAACATTGACCAACTTGTTGATCTTACGGCTGGCCATGAGATGTTATCACTCATGGATAGATTTTCAGGATATAACCAAATCTTGATTGCACTAAAAGATCAGCACAAAACCACCTTCATTACACCATGGGGAACTTTCTGCTATCGAGTCATGCCTTTTGGTCTAAAAAATGTAGGTGCCACATATCAGCATGCCATGACTTACATCTTTCATGATCTCCTCCATAAAATCATGGAGGACTATGTAGATAACCTGCTTGGCAAGTCTAAACTTCGTCGCGACCATTTGACTATCCTCAAGATCATCTTCTCTCACCTTCTTCAGTACCATGTATGTCTTAACCCCAAGAAATGCGTCTTTGGGGTCCTCTCTGGAAAGCTCCTGGGATTCATTGTATCTCTTCGTGGCATCGAGATAGATCCTACCAAAATTTATGCTATCCTTGAAATGCCACCTCCAACTAATCTCAAGCAACTTTGCAGTCTACAAGGGAAGCTCCAATCCATCTGTCGCTTCATTTTGTAGCTTTTTGACTGCTGCCAACCCTTTCATCACCTCCTCAAGAAGGATGTCTCCTTTAAATGGGATAACAATTGCCAAGAGGCTTTTAAAGCCCTCAAATGCTATTTGGTTTCTCCACCAGTCCTTATTCCACCAAAGGATGACCAGCCCTTCTACCTCTACATCTCAGCAACAAATCATTTGTTAGGTGCCATGATCGCGCATCGAGACGAGCAACACCGTGAACAAGCAGTCTATTACATAAGCCGAACACTTGTCAATTACGAAACTTGGTATAGTCATATCGAGAAACTCTATTTGGCATTAGTCTTTGCCACTACCAAGCTCTGTCACTATCTTCTCAATCACAAAACCTTTGTCGTCACCCACACTGATCCTCTTAAATACTTGGATTCTAAGCCATATCAAAACTAGCGTATGGCTCGTTGGCTCATGCTTCTTGCTAAATTTGACTTAGAATTTGTCCAGCAAAAATCTATAAAGGGGTAAACAATCACTGACCAACTAGCGGATGCCCCTCTTCCCGACAATCAACCTTCTCAGTGTGAGTTTCTCGATGAATCTATCGCCACTCTCTCGACTGATGACACATTCTACCAAATGACGATGTTCTTCAACGGCTCTAAATGTCAACTCGATGGGGGTGCAGGGGTCATCCTCATCCCACATGAGGGTGATCCCATGCCCTTGTCTTTCAAACTCAACTTTGAATGTACCAATAATATGGCCGAATATGAAGCCTTAATTTTGGGACTTCAAACTGCCCTTTCTTTAAACATCAAGTCCATCAAGATCTTTGGTGACTCACAACTTATCGTCAATCAAATCAATGGTTCATATCTTTGTAAAAATGAAATTTTACAAAGGTACAAGCACCGTGTTGACATTCTTCTAGCATCTTTCGACCATCACTTATTGCAAACTGTCCCTTGATCTATGAATAAGTTTGCTGACACCATGGCTTCCCTCACCTCGCATATTCCTTCTTCTTCATCATCCTTGTCAAGAATTTATGTCATGGTACATCGTGTGCCATTGCCTTCATACATTTCCACTGACATCAATCTCATCCACACCATAGACTCTAGTTCATAAGATGTATGGTATAAACAACTTGAGGACTACTTGGCTCATTCTATCATTCCTCCCAACCTCTCTAGCAATGCACAGCGGGCTTTCATCAAGCGCACCACTCGCTATACCTTACTAGGGGGCCTTCTCTATAAAAGAGGTTTTGATGGCCTTCTTCTTCACTATTTAAACTCCACTGAAGCCTCTCACGCTGTTAAACAAGCCCATGATGGGATTTGTGGCAGACACTTCAGTGGTAACTCGATTGCCAAGTGCATCCTTCGCCTGGGTTATTATTGGCCCTCTCTTCATCAAGACTATAGCAATTATGTTTGGCATTGCATCAAGTGTCAACAGCATGCTAACTTGCTTCATCTCCCTAGTCATGCCTTACAAGTCACTCAAGACTTCTAGCCTTTTTCACAATGGGGCTTAGATCTCATCGGGGAGATTAACTCTCATTCGTCTCTTTATCATCAATCCATCATCACTGCCACTGAGTATTTCACTAAATGGGTGGAAGCTATTCCTCTCATCTCCATAAAATCCAACAAGATTGTCGACTTCATCAACACCCACATCATCTGTCATTTTGGTGTACCTCACAAAATCATCACCGATAACGGAAAGTCATTTAAAAACAAAACTGTCCAAAAACTTTGTGACTCCTTTGGCATTAAACTCAGCTTTTCTTTGCCTTACTACCCACAAGCAAATGGGCAGGCCGAGGCTTCTAATAAAATCTTAACTAAAATTCTCATGAAGGTGGTCAACGACACTGGAAGGGATTGGCACATTCATATTCCCTTCGCTTTGTGGGCCTATCACACTAGCATCTGAACCTCTATAGGTGCTACCCCTTTCTCTCTAGTGTATGGAACAGACGCTGTCTTACCTCTCAAAGTACAAATCCCATTTCTTTGCATTTCACTCCATGACATTCTTTCTAACGATGAATTTTGTCAAGATTGATTAGCTCAACTTGAGTTACTCAACGAGCATCATCTTGCTGCCCTCAATCATCTCCATGTCTATCAAAATCACATCAAACGAGCCTATAACAAAACTCTGAGAGAAAGAGATTTCAATATCAGAGACCTCATCCTCAAAGAGAACCAACATGTGACCAATATGGAATAGAGTAAATGAGGCAAATTTTCTCCTAATTGGCTCGGACCTTATATCATCATGCACAAGTATGGATCAGGGACTTATCATCTGTCTTCTCTTGAAGGCCGACCAGAACTTGAGACCCTTAATGCTTTGCATCTATGACCATTCTACTGTTAGTCGAGTACTCATCCACTTGACATTTAACTTAAGCTCGTCCCTTGAGCAACCTCTGTCCTTTTAATCTTCAAACCTTTCCCCCTTTTTCCCTTAACACATCCTCTATAACCCTTTTATGACGTATGGATGCTTCGTCCTAATAAAAGGGAGCCCTTAACCTTATATAAGTCTTGTCCATGACTCAACATTCTGTCAAAACCAAATCAAGATGTCAAAATATCCAAGGTTACAAAATCAAATCAAAAAGTAGACTGCTCCCTTGAAGGACAGCTGTAATATCATTATTGTAGCTAATAGACTGCTCCCTCGAAGGACAGCTATTCAAAAGCCCTTAAATCTATAAAGCAAAATATAGACCACTCCCTCAAAGGATGGCTATGACTAAATCTTGCTACAAACAACACTTTCTTAGAAGCTTCCCGCATCGATCAGCTTCACAAATGACCACAAAACAAGTGACATCTATATGTGGACTTCCTGCATTGATCAGTCTGCTCTAAAAAAAAAAAGGTCATGGACTTGACTTGTAGTTGTCTCAGGGTCTCCTATAAAAAAGGGCAAAGTTATCCCTACTCTAAAATGGGTTACCCTTTCCTCCTATCATATCACCTACTCAAGAGACTTCGAGCTCACTTTAATGTCAAAGTGATTTGATTACCGCTCTAACATAACTCATGGTCAACGATGCAACGCATAAATGAGGCTCTTGGTTCTAACAACCCCTATCTATGCTATCATTTTGGTCCTTGTCAATAGAAGGGCGCTTATGCCTTTTACTTTCTACCTACACTTTGGTCATGTTTAACCACATCATTTGTCAAAACAATTCAATCTGACTCTTTTCAAACCACTCACATAGCCTACTTATTCTGGTTTCCATAGACATCAACACACATGGAAACTATCAACCACACAATTTATGTCAAGCATAAACCATTACTTGCTGAAACATAAATTGACCTATAATTGATTTTTAGCATTCATCCATCACGAATATGGATAGTTGCTAGGGATTAAAAACCCCGACCAATGTTATAGCTTATACCATTTGGAAAAGCCTGTAGCATCATCTTCTCCTTGTCATTTCAAGTATGTACCCTCAGACATGTGGGAAGTGCTATATCATTATCATGACCAAAATCAACCACTTCGATCTTTTTCCTCCCTCTTGGGAAAACTACATTGGCCTGAGGCCCTAAAGACAGGGGCTATGTAGGCAACACTCAGTTGACATGGGGTCTTCTGGGGTTAGCTCGGCCATTCCTTCATCGCATTTCTTCCATCACATTCTTTTGTCACCTGCCAATCACATCACAAACAATCACATATTTTCATAATCATTAACATTAATCATTTTCATCCATATCATTAATCAGTAATCTTAATCATACATCCATCATCATATAAACACCATAATCTCAGCATCATAATCCTAAACATATATCAAATCAAAATAACACACAAACACATCCACAACATTTTTCATAAACACATCCATGATCAAATATCTCATCATCATCATCATATATATATATATATATATATATATATATATATATATATATATATATATATATATATATCAATAGTTTTTACAATGACACAATCTGTGTCTCTCTCTCTCTCTCAACAAAATATATCTACATCTCGCATCATCAGCTCACAGGCCGGTATATACATAGTAGCAAGGTCTACCCTCAAGGCTGTGGCTGTGGTGGTGGCAGCGGTGGCCTAGAAGATGCTGTATCATCTCCCCCCTCTGATCTGTGCCTCCTGCATGACTCAGTAGCAGTCGTCCGTGACCTAGACCGCTGCCAGCTCTACTCTGCCCTCATATTAGAGTACCGTTGTATTTGAGGAAACCCCCTAATGGCTCCCTCATAGTACGCAATCTCATCCAATGCATTATGGTATCTAACTATAGATACCATCTGTGATGGACCCATCTAACCCACAGCTGTGCCCTACACTAAACCCTGTAGCTGTGAGAACACTGGTTGCGCTGACACTGACTATGTGGGCTCCTGAGCTGGCTGTTGAGGTGGATGCTGCATCGGGTCCTACCCCCCAAAAAACCTATTCTACTACTGCCTATGCCTGAGCTACAGTGAGCTATCCCTATAGCAGTATGACCTGACCCATCAACACTGTCACTTGACTCGTCATCTCTGTCAGCTACCCTGTAACCCCTACCACCTGTCCCTGCAAAACTGTGACCTAGGCCTATGCTGCATCCCTCTCCTACCGCGTGGTGTCCCTCTCCTCACGGGTTATATCCCACTCCCTAGTAATGGCCTGTGGATCTGGCTGTGGCCCAACTTGTAAACCTATGTACTGCTCTACCCACCACATCGTGTAGGCCTCTATACAACTTGGGTCTGCCACCCCAAGTCCTACCGATAACTCCTCAAAATCTAGGCCCTCTGTCTCCTCTGGTAGTGGGAGTGGCACCTCAATGTCATCCCATTTGTACAGTGGGAATGCAGGAGGTACGTCCTATAGCAGCCCATACTGGCACTGCACTCTCTCTACTGGCACTCTCTTGAGCTCATTGGCTCGCCTGCCCCTAACCCATCTCAGGCTCTGCACACCAACTAGCTACTCTCCTTGGTCTTTGAACACTAGATAAACCAAGTATGGTCTCCAAATGATGTCTACAAAAATCAGGGCCTCTAGTACCCCTCTGTAGTGGTCAATGTCTCTGACCACTCCATCTACCCGCGTCTATGCCATCACCTCGTGCCACCACCTGAATCTGACCCTGAAGCTGGCCTGAATTGCCACTGGGAGGCTAAGAGGATGGGTAACCACTATATGCTCATAGGCCCAGTAATGTAGTAGGTGGCCCATGCATAAGTTGTATCACCACCACCGACTAATACCCCATAGCTCTCTATATACTTGGGCCAAAAAGATAAGCACCCAAGTAAACACTATCTGTTGCTCTAACATATCTATCAAAACTCCAGTCATAGCAACCAAAAACTTGCCTCCCTCTACATCTGGCAATGCATACACCGTGATGCCTATCATCATCAACACTACTAGTGGATGTGCATCCTCATCTACAGTGTATAAAGGCTCATACGCAAAACTCACTAAGTGGTAGCTCATCTCAGTGACATGCTCTCCAAACAGCGTAACCATATGAATATCATGTGCCTCTCTCAAGCACACATAAAGGTCTGCTCTGTGTACTGGCAACCATAAAATCTAGTACACATCCTCGACTGTGACCGTCATCTCTCTTGTGGGCAGATGGAAAGTGTTGGTGGAATGATCCCACCACTCGATCAGTGCCACCATCAAGCTCACATCTCATGCCACTCTGTAGTAGCGTCGCAACCTGCTGAGTCCAACTGCGCTCATCTGCGCCCACTCATTGACTGTCACCCCTCTGTGCATCTGCGTCAGCAATGTCAGGAGGTGATCCCACAACATCAAAGTCAGCCTCACCTACATCTACCCACGTCAATCTCATGTTAAATTTTTTTCCCTATTCACTATCTATGCCTCACCCAACACCTGAGAAGCCCTTGGCGTAGCTTCAACCCCTTGACTTAAACATTTTTTCATCCCTCTTTTGACCAAGCAGCCAACTGACATTGGTTAGCATGCCAGTGATGGCACTCACCTAACCGACGTTGGTCACTTAGTGATCGACGTCAGCAAGTTAGTGACCAATGCCGATCACTGGTCGGCCGATGCCAGTGAACCCACCGACATTGGTGACTGGTTCGGCCCTAGGGCTGAATGGGGCGAGCCCTAAAATTTATGGCTTCCCCATTTCTCCCCCTACACCCCCCAAAACCCTCTCAAAACCCCCTAACCTATCTTAGATCTCTTCCCCACCCTCCTAGCTACCCTCCCCCCTTGATTTTTGCCTAAAACAATCAAAAATTCAAAAATCAAATCAAATTTAAACAACAACCAAATAGGGTTAAGAGACCCTCCTACCTCATCCCAGCATCACCAGCGTGGTGGCACGATGGGTACCACTAGTGGTGAACCTCTCATCAGTCCTCTACTGCCCTCTGCCATCTCGTCAGTGCCCAAATCTCTACGAACTCCTGCTAGCCCACAACTGACTCTTTAACCTCCAATCCAACTCCAATCCACTCCCTCTCTCCACCAATCTCACTCTGCCACCTCACACCACTAATTCGCTCACTACAAGTCACTTTCACTCCTAAAATCTAGAGCACCTTTTTTCTCTCAATTAAATAATCACAAATGACTTTTGGTGGGCTGCCAATCCAATTTTGTCAGATTTGGTAGGCCACCGACGTCGGCATCGGCGTGCCCTAATCCACCGACGTCGGTTGACCCTGTCGATGTCGGTCATTTTTGGATACCAATGTCAGTTTTTCTCACCGATGTCGGCATCCTTCCAACCTCCTTTTTTCATCATGTTGCCCTAAAATCATGCCCCCAATCAGTCAGTTCTCTAGACCACGTCATTTTGGCCCCCTGGGGCACACTTGAGATCACTTTTGCCTCCATTCATTGACCACCAGACCTTGGAGATAATGACCATCTCCTCTAACCGCAACCACTTCCAAAGCGATTTTGCCTTGGTTGTTTTTGCATGTATGCTACCTCATGATTGGTTAGCAAAATTGTGCACAAACTTTTAACCTTCACAAGTATAAGATCGCAAGCCAATTGATCTGCACTACTTGTGACATTTTCATATTTTCAGGAACACTTCTTGAGCTTGGGATACCTGGAACATGATGAACATTAGAGCTTTAGCTTAGATTGAGTAACCCAATCAGTAGATGACTAAATGCTGGGGCCTGGTTCTTTCAATTTTGGCACTCCTCGACCCTCGACCTGTGACAATTTGACCTGACCATCTTCGTGAAGTGGTGTACACGCAATCACAACTTTTACAGTGTTTTCACTCTATCTTCACCCCTTTTTCATCCACTCTCTGTCAAATTAGCACCTAATTCCAGGTTCCCTTCTCTCGACTACTGCTTTGAGGGGGGATACCTCATCCATAATCGAGGCAACCAACCCTCCTATTTTTGTCTTGCAGTTCACTTGAACAACCAACAAGATGAAATTAACCTTATCCCATACCTGGGGCAACCGACTCCTATTTTTGTCTTGCAGTTCGTTTAGAGCAACCAACAAGACAAAAAGGGGCAAATGTAGACACCAAAATAGTGTCTAACCCTTGGTCATCTTCCCCCCTTGGTCCATTCCTAACCCATTCCTAACCCATGTAATTACTAATTTAAAATAATAAACATATTTTGAATTAATAACCCCCCTCTTTGGACACATCACCAATGACACCTCACCTAGGACACCTCACCTTGGACCATTTCCTACCCTATGACTCACCCAAGACCTATTCTTACTTCTCTCTAACCGTCTAACCAACTCTCATGCGTATTTAGCCCAACCTTTGACATTCTCCAATGGATAGTGCACTTGGCAGATGAAAAATGGGCTTGGTGGCTCTTTTTCCCATTCTGTACCCACCAACATCGGTCAAATGTTAGTCGACGCTAGTGGAATCACCGACATCGGTTATACTTAAACAAATTTTCTAACCCTTTGACAGATCCCAATCACAAATCAATTAATCTCTGGAGCTAATCACAAAATCTTGAATCTTCTTTTGAGTGAAACAAAGTTCTCGTGCTTTTACTTTTCAGTGTTCTGGGCTTCTTGGTATTCTTGCAGGGATCAGCATTCTTGACAGCACTTTCTAGGCACTAAGGTCTTGCATCAGACATTTTACACAGGGATCGCACATTATCTCCATCACCAAAGACAACTGAAACACAACTTCTGCACCTTTGCCAACTCATATCACAACTAAATATTTGTACTATTTTCATTTCAGTGTCATTTCAAATATATTAGTATTCTGTCTACCATCTATTCCAAGCATCCTTGACCCAACCTTCTCTATCCTTCCCAGAGAGGCTAAAAAGCCTTCTCTCCCGTTCATCCTCTTTTTGTCTCTATCACCAATTCAGTCCCCTTCTCCTGACAACATTTTCAGTCCATTAGATCCCAAGCAGTCCCTCTGAATCCCTCATAGACCCTTAGACTCACAAATAAGACCATAGTCCATCCTACAGACCAGAAACTAGACTTGTAACCTGTCCCTGGCCATTTCCCCAACCGACCTCATCTACTTCCCCTACCGATGTCGGTAGTCTAACCATCATCGGCGACCTTCCTGATCGACACCGACAATATCACCGATGTCGGTGACTGTGTTAAGTAGATTGTAGCTTATCAAGTATGCATTTGCTTTTAGTTCTTTCTTTTCAAGTCTTTTATTATTTCTCTTTTCTGTCTCTATCATATTCTATTTTAAACAGTGGATTGTCATCCTCCAAGAAGCCTTAGCACTTCTAGGACCAAGCTTTTGCTTGGCAATCCACCCTCTTATCAACTAACAATTTTTCATGTTTTAGTGTCTGTCTCTTTCAGGTGTCATCCTCCACAACAAAGAGGAGTTCTCACAATGTCTGGATTACGGTGCGCAGACTACATCCAGGTACATATAAGCCTTGACCATTTCTTTAAGTTTCTCATTTTCCCTCTTTGAATGTGAAAGTGAAATTGCATAGAAACAATTTGGTCATGTCATATTAATATTTTATCAATTATTTTTTATATATGTTTAAAGTTTCATTTATTTTATAAGTCTCATACACTTCTAATTCTCAATTTAATCCCATGGATATTGTGTAGAATTTATTATATTTTTTAAGGCATGTTTTTTGCCTTTTCATTAAATGTCATAATCAAAATATGATGTTGGATATGATGGTTTTAAATGAGGTATTCTAGTTTGGAGGTAATTACTCTAGATGACAGTGGGAGTTTGTTTTTTTAATGACTACACTACTTTGGTTTATTTAGGAGTTTATTTCTAGGGACTTAGAGAAAACTATAGTTATTGTGTCTATTTTCACTCCTCTAAACTAAGGTATAATATAGAGAAGAAAATGAAATACTTTATTTTATACCATGGGGTCACTCTCATACATGTATAACCAAAAAATAATTTGGAGTTAAGGGATAATATAGATTTCTTCAAAATCTTTAAGGTGGTAGGTTGATTACAATTTTTTTTTCAAAAGATCTAAGGGTTTGATGAATCTTTAGAAAAGTAATTTTTAATGTATTAGGTTGTGGGAGTGATAAGGATTAGAGGGATGGAATTATTAGTTTTTGAGGAAGTGGTTTCAAAAGTAACTAGTTTATCCATATAAGGGGATAGGTAGTGTTTGGTGAAAAGGAAGGTGGCACATCTAAAGGATGAATTCATGTTTCCTAGTGAGAAATTTATAAACATTAGTAAATTCATTAGATATTATTCACTTTTGAGTCTCTCCCCTAGGGTTTATCTTTTCATGTAAAATTTAATTACATGTGAAGGTCAATTTTTTTTTTTTTTTCACATACCATTTTATATTGCTTTCCCATCCCCACCATAGTAAAAAATGAATTGATGTTCATTGTTTCTTATTTAAAATCCTAGAGAGAATGATTGTTGAAGTTTAAAAGGGAAATTATAAATTAGTGGCCCTTCATAGTTTGAACAAATGGTGAGTTTGAATGATTTAAATTTGATGATCTTATAATTTATTGGGAGGATTTTTTTATTCAATGTTATTTGGATACAAAATAAGTACCCTTGTCCCAAAATAAGAAAAGGAAGAACACTAATCTTTCTTCCTTTAATAATTTTAAGGATAACTCAAGCTAACATAAATTTATCCCTAAAATGGGTTTCAAAATGTTAGTGAGGACTCATGAGAATAAAATTTGAAAGAGTGTGAGGGTGGTAGGATTTGGTTGGAAATATGAAATACTTTTGATAGATATAGAGGTTAGTGTTTTAGAGGATTATTATTTTAAGGATAAAATGGTTTTTTATGGATTATAAGATTTAAATAAAATTGATATTAATGCTTTAAGTATAAAATTATCTAAAGCATTAGAGAAAAATAATACTCATGAGGTGGAGTCAAAGGACCTACGAAGAAGTTTTTGGATTTTTTCCAGCCTAGTACTAAAAATTTAAATTTCTTAGCTAAAATGGTAGTGGAGTATTATGATATTTATCCAACACCACCTAGACTTGTTTCTTATATTTATAAGGTGTCTTTTATTGATGAAATAATTTTAGAAATGAAAATTTGGGATTTCATACATAATTTTGAATGTGCCAATTAATTATGTAAACTTATAATGTAAGGAGCTCAAGTTGTGGGATATTTAAGAAAGTAACTAAATCAAGCTTATTCAAAAATTGAATTGTTAAAAAAAGAGATGAAAATGACTAGTTTAGTTGTCAATAAGGAAGGCAAGATTAATTATGTATGTATATGAGAGTTAGATAACTATATTTATATGGCCTATGAGAAGGCTTCTCAATTTTCAACTTGTAGACCACATCTTAAAATCTCTTTTTTGGTTTTATGATAAAATTACAGTTGGGTAGGTTGACTACTTTTTAACCTAATGAAGTAAATAGCCAAAAAAAAAATTGAGTTGTTTTCATCCCTAGATTAGGACAAAAAATAATTAAATAATGTTTATTAATTTTATCAAATTTTGGGATTAATTAGGGTATTAAATATAATTAAGATAAAATGATTTGAAAGGTAGCAAATGTTTTAAATAACTTATAACTAGCGAAATGAAAGTAAAGTACTAAAATGGATAAAACACAAATGAATGAAAGAAAGAAAATATGAAAAAACCAAATGAAACTTAGTTTATTTATTCTTATAGTTTGATTTTGTGTAGCTAAAGTAAGGCTAGGAATTATCAAATTAGACTGATTATGTATGTTCAACTAAAATAAAAATTATCACTACTCTTGGTTAGGATTGAGTGGAAGTAGTAAGGATCGACTACCATTATTATCCTCTATGGGTTTATATTTTCTTGTGTAAGAAAATATGAATCTAAAGGCACAATCACCTATATCTACTTGATATATGACTATATTCATAATTTTGACCTTCAGATGTGCACGTATGACCTACAAATGAACTCTTCAAGGTTAAAACCCTATTAAGGTTTGTGATACCAAAAAACATACAAAATGAAATGGGTGAGTGTAATAGATTTATATAAACTCAATCACCCTTATGATGATTGATCATTTTATACATATTTAACACTTTGAGGGAAATCAAGCCCACATAAATTTTCCACCTATAGTGCTTAGTGAAATAGTTCTCATTTGATACATGTAAGCATCTAGAGATGCCTTGGATACTTGATAATAATTTTCTTGACTTTGATATAATACTACTATGACTTGGAAAAGGGATAATTCAAGTTATTAGAATTAAATTTTTAAATAATAGGAATTCTTTGTTTAGTATGCAATAGTATAAGTGTGTCCAAGTAGTAAAATTACTAAGTGATGGAGTAGGTGGCCTAGATGTGTATTTACAACAATCCCAAAGGATGAAATCTCATGACACCTATCCTAAAAACATGTAAAAACTTATAATGGATGGTTGAACTTTGAAAAATATATATTTATAGTTAAAGGGTGTAATAGATGCATAAGATTAGGATCAACTACCAATCTCAACATGCATATGTCAATTTTGTCCTAGAAAGGATGACATTTAATTTTAAAAATTTGAAATGTTTGTACATATGCTTAGATTTTTTTAACAATTAAGAGTATTATTGTAGGTGTAAAATAATAAATTGTAATGGATGGACTCATACAAGTTCTTAGTATAGATTGAGGTGGTGAAATAGGAACAACATAAGTGCTCAAGTCAATTAAAGTAAAAGTGGCCAAAACTGGCATTATCAAGTATTTATAACCCAATTTGAGTGTATACATTTTCACCCCACCAACCCCACTTTATTCTAGAAATGAAATTAATAGAGTATAAGGAAGATATTCCAAGTGTGTAGAACACACTTTACCTTTGAGAGAAAGCTCTAATTATGCAACGTGTTCCATAGTGAATCCTGCAATGATGTAAAAGTAACTAATGTCCCTATGTGAAATTGAAAACTTAAATGTAATTCAAATTTTAATTTTTTTAAATAATAATTAAGGAATAAACATGTTTGTGTGAAAACATTGTTGTTATTTTAAATTTTATTTAAGATGATGTTTCCTTGAAGTATTGTATAATCAGTGATTCCCATGAAGCACTTGGTGGGATTGGAATAGTTGTTGAACCATGGAAAGTTGAGGGTGATCAAGTCCTAATTTAAATTGAACATGTATATAAAATATAACCTAATGAGTGATGAAAAAAATCTCAATTTTCAATACTGGTCTTTGTAGCCCCAATACAAAAATAGATTAGATCTACAATGAATTCACTAGTTATAATGTTAGAGGGAACTAAATCTCCAATATACATTATACACTTTACTAAATCAACCACTATAGATGGCATATATATTCAATTTTCACTTTTTAACTTAGTTCATTAATTCATGATTAAAATAGAATGGATAACATCCATGCCCCTACCATGACCATAGATAAGTAGTAATGAAAATATGGCATGAATCAATATCATGTCCCCTTGATTTTGAAAAATAGTATCATGTGCATGAATTTGTATCATGCTCCCATGTGATAAATTTGAAATATATTCGTACATTTATATTTTATAATTTTTTTAAAAACTTGTGCACATATGCACCCAAAATTATAAATTTTTAATTTTTTTCTATAATGTGGGCATATGCCCCCATAATTTTTACCAATAATTAAGTTTTTAACCATTTTGAATTCTTTGAAATTGTTTTTTTTTCCAAAACTAATTGTATGCTTGTATATGTTTATCTTTGTATAAAGATACTACTAAAATTTCCCCCTTTTGAGGTGTGGGATGTGTTCTAAAAGTTTCTCATCTCAAAATTAAAGTTAACTACATTATGTGTATCAATATATGATTATTTAATATCGTAACACATGTGAAAATTCATGTCATCATAGTAAGATATGTATCATTAAAATCATGTATGTAACATATAAGGCAAATTTTAAAGTGTTAAATCTAGATAAGGTATTAATAAATCCAATAGTAGTAGGTGTAATAATAGAAACATACGCACTATTTACTACATGATATGAATAATATCACTCATTAAACTCAACAAGTTGAACAAGAAAACAAACATAAAAATTGGAATGTTAAATAATAATTCCAATAAATTCATAAAAGGGACATGTTTAATGTTGCATAAGCAAAAAATGCACACATAATTCCAAGTGCCACAAATAATGGACATGTTCAAATTTCATGAATACCAAATAATGATCTTGTAGAGATGCTCAAACAATTTGTACACAAGGGCCAAGGGCCACACACAATAAGATACCAAAATTAATCCTATTATTCAATAAAATAAACAACATTGAAGGATCATATAACTAAAAATATAATATACACCATGTGTATGTAATGTGATCATATCCTAGTAAATACCATATCCATGTACACAATATAAGATAGAAAAGTTAAGAAGAGATTTTTAAAGAGTATATATCTCAACAAAGTATAGTATCTTTAGAATGGTAACTCCTATAAATATTGTAACTTTTGGATAAGATGTCCCCAACATGGCATGGTTGTTAGGTAGAGGAAAGTTTAACATCTAAGTCTATCTAAAACTTGTATGTCCTTCATAACACTCATAAATAGAGATGAAATTAATGTGTGCTAT
The DNA here is from genome assembly GCA_037957365.1 of Torreya grandis. Lineage (NCBI taxonomy): Eukaryota > Viridiplantae > Streptophyta > Pinopsida > Cupressales > Taxaceae > Torreya > Torreya grandis. The sequence continues at coordinate 864,151 of JARHVA010004858.1, forward strand.
AAAAATATTATTCTATCAACTAATCATGAGATAAATAACATGTGACAATCATGTTGAGGTCTAAATTTTGGATATTTATAATACTTTGAATGTTTTTATATTTTTTAAATATTTGAATCTTTTTAAACTTATTTGAATTCTTAAACATGGGTTCAAAATTATAATAAAAGAAAGGGATCTTAGGAATCCACAATATGTGTCAAGGTAAAATATGCACTTAATATGATGGCATGACCATGTATGAGAAAGATTCCACCACTATATAAGTGAATGTAGGGAATGTAATAGGGATGAAAAGGAATAATTGTACATCATCATATCATAACTTATACACTTGTAAATATATGTATGCACATATATAGTACAAAAAGTAAAGATTTTTCATGGATAAAAGTTTTATGTAAACTAAAACTGAATAGAGTATCAAAGATTTTATTGTATTAAGGCTTTTTTTTCTTAATTTTGGATTTGATTGTGGTAAAATGTTATAGGTCAATATAGACTAGTTTATGATAGTAATGACAATCACTGTTGACCTTTTTTGGTTGATATTATCTATGATGAAAATATAGTTTTTACTAACTAGAATATGAAAATAACATGTTAATGGAAAATTATTTGTAGTATCATATCATTATTTTGAACTTTAAAAATTAAGAAAATGAAAAATAAGAGCCAAAAAGTAAAAAAAGACACAAAGATCCAAGGGTTGTAATATTGGTTGAATCGATCACATGTATAGTAAGTAAAAGAACAACATGATGAATCAATCAATAAGCTATGTATAGTAATTTTGTTATTTTTTAATTATTTTAATGTTTTTTAATTCTTTAGAATATTTAGAATTAAAATGTGATAACCAATTATCACCTTAAGAGGAGAGTCATAAAAAATGATTTGTAATAAACTATGCAAAGGTCACCTTTCATGGACGAAAATTGTAATATGTGGATGAATCATAATCATAAAAAGCATCAATTTATATAATGAAACTATCTAAATCACTACTTATATAACCATGTGTGATAAATACCTCTAGAGGACTTAGTATGATTTGAAATCTAGTGAGGAGTCATGTAATGTTATTCTAAATTGTGTGCTCTTTGTGAAGCACATTAATTTACATGTATCACCAATTTAGAATAGGTTGCATGTGATGGTGTTTTTTATGAACTAACCACTTATTTTGATATGATGCTTGTTTTTTCATCACTTGATTTTGAGACTTGCACTTTTCTATGAATAGAAGGCTTTTCCATAGGTACACCAATTGTAAATGTGTTATTTTATTGAATAGATGTATCAATGTATTATGATGGTTGATGGAGAGGAAGAGGTATTATGGATTTTATATGGTTCTCATATCTAATTCCTAAAAATATAACCACTTAGTTGCATTAAATGTACTTTAGGCATTATTGTGTGTAACCTATGAATGGAGTAATGTCATTTTACATGCATTATCACCTAATCCATTATCAACCAATACATTTTGTATGGATTTTTTTAATTAATTTATGCTCATGTACATAAAACATGGAAATCATAATCATCATCAACTATCTCACTATTATCAAAGGTAATCATAGGATGTGGATGATCATATGACTAAAGAGGTGGTTTTTCATTATGTGTATGATATAATTCTAAATTATCCTTTTTTCTCATGGTTTGGGAATGCATCGCTAGAAATATTTAACTTTTAATTATGTTGAGGCTTAGTTTCCTCTATAGGAGTTCCTAGCTCAATGACATTGTTGTCGATAAGAACATAAATGGGGTGTTTGAGCTTAAAATAATTATTGGTAGAGTTTCCATTGCATCTATGATAATCATAATATTCATTTAAATTAAATAATTTACTTTGAGGTCTACTCTTTTCATCTTATAGTGGTGGAGTTAGAGTAATGATATTGTACTCAATTAAATTTTGTATTAATTTATGAGGTGGTTGTGATAATCTATAAAATTGCCTTCTTGGTGGATCTGATAAAACAATATTATTTTAGATTGAAATATAGCATTAACCATGATGTTTTCATCAATTTTATCATTTGTTTGCTTATCTTTGTAATATGGTTTACTCTAAAACTTCATTGTGGAATTTGAAGTAGATGTAGAGGATGCATTATTGAATTTGTTCAAAATGATAAGTTTGATTTACCTTTATATTATTGTATAACAAAATTCCTCATATTATCTAAATTTATTTAAAATGATTCACTCATACAAAGGTACACATAATAATTTTGAATATATCTTGTAATTCATTATTTGCTAATGTGTTAGTCATTTTGTAAAGCATGGTATTATAATGAAGTACATAGTCACTAATAGGCTCATTGGTTCCTTGATTAAGCTTAGTAATTTGTGTAGAAGAAATATTTTCATCAATGTTGATGGAAAAATAATTGAACAACTAATCCAATAATGGATAAAATTATTTTATTGATTGGAGATAAAAATCATAAATCTAACACATGGCATAATATTTTAGGCTTCTAGGAAAAAGATTATTAACTTATCATTAAAAGCATAACCTAGACATACTGCATGAAAAGATAAAATGTATTGTTTTGAATCTTCTTTACCTTCATATAGTGAAATTTTAGGATCTAAAAATCTTATAGGTAAAGGATATGATGTGATCACAAATGTTATAAGATTATGAAGTAAGGCTTGTGAATCCATTGATTGGATACATTTTTGTATACCTTTCTCTAACTACAACACCTTAGCATGCAAAGATGAAATTGTTTACATGAGGGATTGTGTAGTAGTGATGGGAGGTGATGTAGCATGTGTAGCTATAAAATATTTTATATGAACCATTTGGTTATGCATGGGGATACGTATATATTGGAATTCATATGTTACCCCAAATCCAAAGGTTTAGATGTAATAAAAATGTCAATAGTTGAGGTAGAAACACTTGTGGTAGGGTTTGTAAAATGTTCATCTATATTATGTCTAAAATATTTTAGTTTGTCTTATGTTATAACATGAGTAAATTTCTCTTTTTATTGTTGATACACAAATATAAAAGATTCAATTTCTTCTAGGCAAGAATCAAGATATTCATTAAATTACTTTACATCAATAGTATCAAATATGTTTACCTTATCAAAATAAAATTCACATATCTTGTAATTTTATATATTCATAATAATAACAAAAAGATGGTGTAGATTAAGTATTTTATCCTCTTGAATGTATGACTAATAGTTTTATTCCCATGTCATACTATAGATACTAAAACTGATTATCTATAACATCTCAATTTTGTACATTTGACAAATATCAAATAAGGATCTATCCATACTTACAAAAGGCTTGAATTTGCCATCACACTATGATGAAATTACTATCTCTTAGTCTAATCCATATCATTTTGATGATCTATGTCTCCTAAACTGCATAATTTTTGTAAAATTTGATAAACATCATTCACTATCAGTTTTAGCTATGTACCTACTTTCTATCCTTTTAGACAATACCAGCCATCAAGTGACATTTCCAACAATAGTACTATCCAAAACCTTATCTAGTGCCTAGTAAAAAAAATCATCCAAATTACAAATGATTAAAACCCATGGGTTGGCCTGATTATATTATTGAACCCTACCCTGAGATATTTTCAAAAGATATGGTACAAATAGAATCCTAAGCCTTCTCATTCCTCATCTATAAAATAAAAAAAACACCTAATAAACCTAAATAAATAAACTAAACAAGTATTATATTCTTACATATTAATCCCTACTTTTATATCAAGTATATGAACATTCATATTATAGGCCTGAAGCATTCAAAGATTAACCCATGACGTATATTTATAAAATTAAAATATAGATCACTCCATGCATTTTTATATCATATATTTCACCATTGTGCACACACTTACCCTCACATAGGGGAGAAATACATAATTTTAAGGCCATCCTTGGAGTATTGGCTATGTAGGAAGTACCCATTGATAGAGGGGTCTTTGGGATAGCTTGACATCATGAGTCCACTAACCCATTTTCATCAAGCTCATTCCAAGGGTGAAGAGGGGTGAAAAGATGGAGTTTGATCAATAAATTAAAATTATAAACCTATATTCCATATCCAAATACATCAACAAAAAGGTGAAATAAAACCTAGAATAATGAAATAGTTTTCATCCATATATATTCATTATTTTGTACTAGACACTTATGTCAAAGTCAAACACTAACATTGATGGTAGTGTCTAGATCTGATAGTAGTGTTTGTGAAAACATAAGTACAGTTTAAATAATTTAATGATTAATCCTACATACTTTACACCTACTTATATTATATATTTGTCTATGCATAATAAACTAGTTAATACCATTTTTTCTTATTTATTGCAATATATATGCATAGCTATACTTTATTATTATTAGAAATCTCAATTGTATAATTTCATAATATTGTTTATTTGAGTTTTATATTAATTGGCCCATTATCTATTAGTTTATCACCCTTTTTATAACTAATTATATATTATTATACCTATCCCACACCTAAATTTAGGGTTAGACATTTGGTGAACCCAACCATTGATCTCAAAACCCTATATTAACCTATGGTTTTTTGTTTTCTATTTTTTTATTACTGTAAATTATTATTTAAAATTCTGAATTTTTCATTTATAAGAAATGAAAAAATTTAATCACAAAAGTATTTTTCTAATGGAAGATAAGGAATCACTCATTAATCATCTCAATAACAATAAGACCTTAATAGATGTATTTTTGTATGTTATAAGAGATTAGATTAGTAAACAAGATAAGGCTAAGGCATCTTCACATAGTGATGGTGAATCCTTAAGATCTAATACAACTAACTCCAATACAATAACCCTCCCCTTGATCACATCATCACTTCCTACATCTAATGGGGGAACAAATTATGTATTTAAATCATTGTTCCCTGAAACAAAGCCTACCATTGCTACATCCTCTATGGAAACCATTAACACTTCAAACTAGTTATCACTTTTAATGCCTATATCAACTCAAACCATGAGTACACCCCCTTTAGTAATTTCTCAAACTTAAAAACTAAGTGATTAAAAATGTTAAATACCTTGTATAAACTATAAACTTTTTACAAACTAAGGTTACTAACATTGAGCAAAATTATATGAAGTCACCTTATGCTATTTATTCACAAGATGTGTTACATAATCCTCTTACACCTAAAATATCTTTTCACCCTTTTCCACCTAGTTTTAATGCACCCAAGATAACATTTTAAGATGGAAAGGGTGATACTAAACAATATATCTCATATTTCTATGCGGTATGCCTTGATTATGCCTCCAATGATAAAATTTTGACCAAATTATTTCCACATAGACTCAAGGACTATGCTTTATGATGGTCCTATGATTTACCACTATAGTTAGTGAGAGAATTCAAACATCTATCTGATTAGTTCCTTATACATTTATATAATAACATCATTGAAAAGATGTCATATCCTCAAATTAAAAAGATCAAACAAGGAACCAATGAACATATCAATGAATATGTTTTGAGATTTGAAATAATGTTGGCCAAAATGACAAATCTAATGGTAGATAAAGAAATTAAAGAAAATCTTGCTTAACCCATTACATGAGTCCATTCTTTTCAAAAATTTCAAATACTTGGATGACTTATGCCATATTTCTAAGATTGTGAAATGATTCTTATTTCCTTGAAAAAACTTATGTATCAAGCACACCCATTATATCCAATACCATGTTTAATATCAAACCAATATACAAGGTGAAACCTATATAACCTATAAAGGAGACAACCACAATGGTTAATCTAGTGTCACAATAATTTAATCAACTCTTCTTAATGAATGTACCTAAGAGAAAATTTACATGCTACCCTAAGTCTCCAACCTCTTTACTTCATATCTTGTGGAATATCATCTCATATCCCTCCCTCCTCTCATAGAGGTTGATATGAGTAGAACTCTACCTAAAGGATATGATGCTAATGCATATTATGACTATCACCAAGGCCTTAGGCATTATATGAATACATTTTATATATTTAAGCATAAAATCCAAGACCTCATTGATGACCAAAATATTACCATTGATGCTACTCCAAAGTATTTAGGTTATCAACCTAGTGATCACTAGAATCATAAAATAGTTAATAATACTTTGCAATATCATTCAAAGAAAGTTCTACAAGTGAAAATGGAATACAATACAGTCCTCCTCCATCACACTATGGGAACCCACTAGATGGTATTATTTTTACTTATACATGCACAATACCTCATATGATTAAGAGACCTATTACATTTGATGACAGTGAAATATTCGATGATGACTCATATCTTCATTCATTATTTATTTGAGCATACCTTAAACATCAACCTATACATAGTATTATGACCAATAAAGGTTCTAGTAATAACATATTTTCCTTGACACTAATTACACATTTGAGATATATACATGATGATTTATACCCTTCGACCAAAATTGTATGAGCATTTAATGGGACATCACACCATGTTATTTTTGAGATTGATTTACCTTTACAAGTATGTCTAGCACATCTAGTTATCACTTTATCAATTATTCCATATACAAGAGTATTTTATATGTTATTTGGATGACCTTGGATACATAAACTCCATGTAGTACCTTCCACAATGTATGGGTGTATTAAATACATTCATACCAATAAGGCAGTCATAGTTCCCATAATTCTATATGAACATCCACTTGAACAATAAAAGTTTATTCCAAAACAAATAATTATCAAACCTACTAAGGTTAATCCTGTATTAAATGGTAAGCAATAGTAAATACCCTTTCTTAATGTCCCATATTTGAAAGGCCTTTACACCAAAGATATACAATGGATTCCATGGAATTTTCATTTATGCCTACATAACATACTCAATTACCTAGAGTAACTAAACATGTTCCAAATGTAGATAATAAAAAAAAACTCATATAAATAAATGATGGGTTCCACTAACCCCAACTCTTATTATTTATTCATGACCGCAAAATCATATTACACATACATAGGATACCATAATTCTAAAAATTTAGATATGACACCTATGCGTACTCCTTAGGAGTACCACCAATTTCACATACCATATTTAAATATTAAATATATTGATGAGAATCCCTTGGATGGGATCATAGGATATCTTTTTCCTTTTAAATATTCTAAAAATCCAAAAAAATGAAATATTCAAGAAACATACAAAAAAATCAAATAATTCAAAAATCCAAAAATATTCAACATTCCCATATTTTATAAGCTCCTTTGCATCTATTTTATTGGATTTATGTAATTATATATCATATCATTCCATTCCTATATACACATATGTTTCATGTATCTTTGAGTGTGATACAAACATACACAAACACATGATTTTTGCATTTCCATATGTTGGACCTTTCATATACTCACATCATATAGTATGTTCGGGGTATTTAATTTTTTTATAACAATTGATAAAGGTTACATATCCTTTATAATAATTTCTACATTATCATGTTTGAGTTTATATTGCTAACATGTATATATCCATGCTAATATCTTTCATAGTGTACTTGATATGTTATAATAAATAATGTTTTTTGCTAACACATATATGAAGGGACTAGTATAATATGATTATATTGGTTTATTATGCTTCATTTATTTATAACTTCATTGACTGTATTACATTGCTTTTTATTGTCTTTCTTGTGGAATATTTTAATATTTTTCTTGCATGTTGGCCTTTGTGCCATTGTATGTTATTTGTACATTTTAATATGTCAATCTATGTTGATTGTACATTTAAATATGTCATCTATTTTGATTGTGTATCATTTAAACATTAACCTTTTATGAGTTCTCCTTATACTATTATTTTTATTACATTGATTTATCTTGTGTGTGTGCTTGATTGCTTTCTAAGCTTGTATTTTGACCCTCTAGATATTGCTATGATTTATATCATGCATCTCAGGACTTGATGTGATCATATAATATGAGCCTAATTGATATATATATATATATATCGACATATTATACATATATGCTACATGATTGATACACATGTTATATATCTACCTTATCCTTTTGAGGTACTGTACCTACCATTTTATATTTCCCTCACCTCAAATGGGGGCATTTTATTTGGGTAGTGTCATAGATCCATGACCTCCACATTTTCACAACTTCCAAATTTTAGTGGGGACATGTCATAAATAAATTCCCTCCACACTAATACATTTTCACATTTTACATATTGCAGAGGGCATGCCATAAAGTCATGACTTATACACTTAATTAGTATCTCTAGATTTTAGTTTGGTCATGTCATAAATAAATTGCCTCCACACTTGCATAAAATCTAGTTCAGCTCCATGATTTTAAATAGATTTTTTAAAATATATGACATATATACTCTAATTCAAACATATTATAAACTCTTATTCTATGCTATTAAACCAAAAAATGTAGAAATTATAAAATATACTATTGACCAAATGCACCAATTACATTAGGATGTATTGTTATTGAGAATTTTTTACTATAACAGCATGTTAATTCTATAGATTAAAGTGAATAAATCATTAAACCTCACCAAATTTATATATTTGAGTGATTAGATTATCCAATATCACTATAATTATAGGATGACTTGATTAGATCACTCACCCTCATGATATTATATATTCACACTTGAGTTGTATGATTGAGATATAATAATCTATGTGGCCATGTCACAACTCACCCTTACACTAGATTGGTAACATAATACCTTCCAATATCCCTCTTAAAATATATAGGGTTTGTCTTTGAACTTTCTTCAAATATAATTCTTCATAATAAATCATATTTACCAAGTCAAAGCATCAAGAGGTAACATGGTTGTATCAACACATAGGTGTATTCCTTATTTACTCTTTTTTTATTTTCAAGCATTTCAATTATTTTAAATTTTACATTATATGAACCAATTTATAATATAACATTCTCTTAGTTATAGGTCATACACTATAAAATAACTCAAAGTGGGCCCAAGTAAAGGAAAGGTTTGTTATACACACTCAGGTATGCATTCCTTTCCTTTAACCTAGTAATTTCATCCTTATGCATGAATAGATTAAAGGGAGGGGGTGTAGATTCTAAAACTAAATATCTATAACATCTCATTATTGTACATTTTACAATTATCAATCAAGGATTTACCCTTCATTTCTAGATGTCTTTACTACCAAAAAGATCACATTTGCCATCTCATTGTGCCTAAATGCTTATCTCTTAGTCTAATCCATATCATTCTAATGGCCTATGTATCATGCACTTCATATAAATATTAAAACCTAAAAAACATCATTCACCATCAATTTTATATCTATACCTATTTTATATCCTTCTAAAAACTACCAGCCATAGAGGGACACTACCACTGATGGTAGTGTCTAGATCCTTATCTAGTGTCTAGTAGCCCTAAGTCATCCAAAGTAAAAAATGATAAAAACCCATGGGTTGGGTTAATTATCTTATTGAAACCTACCATGAGATAGTCTCAAAAGGTGTGGTATAAATAAAATTCTAAGCCGTATCATTCCTCGTCTATTAAATATCAAGAAAACACCTACTAAACCTAAATCAATCAATTGCACAAACATGTTATTATACCCCATTCATCCCTATTTTCATATCAATAATAGAATAAATCATATTATATGTCTAAACAATTCAAATAATATCCCATAATGATATTTTAAAAATTACAATATAGATCACTACATGCATCTTCATAAAGTATATTACACCCTTGTGCACACACTTTTCCACACATATGGGAGAACTACATAAGTTTGAGGCCCTCCTTAAAATATTGGATATTAGGCAACGGCCATTGATAGAGAGGTCTTTAGGGTATCTCGACACTATGATCCCACTAACTTATTTTTTAATAAACTCACTCCAAGGGTGAAGAGTTATGGTTTAATTAGTTAGGAAAGAGTGACAACCTATATCCTAGATTTGATACATTAGAAAAAGGGTGATATAAAAACCAAAATATTGAATTAGTTTGCATCCAAATATAGTCATTATTTTTAACTAAACACACATGTCATAGTTAGACACTATAATCAATGGTACTGTTTAGATATGATGGTAGTGTTTATGGCAAAAAAAGTACAATTTACAAAATTTGATGACCAATCTAGAATATTTATCCTACATACTTTACATTTTTTCACTCTAGATATGTATGCGCATAGTAAACCAAACATCATTATTTATTATTTATTTCAATATAATTTAATAGTTATACTTTACTATTTTTATCAATCTTATTAGTATAAATTCATAATATTGTTTAATTGAGTTTTCTATTAATTTTCCTTCTATAGATTAGTTTATCACTTGTGAGTTAGAACTACTTCTATATTCCTAACCCTACCCCCACATCTAAATTTAAGGTTGAACACATAATTGAATTTATATAAAAAAAAATTATGTTTGTGTCTTAGCAGGTGATTTGGGTTATTTTATTACATGATTTTTAATGATGTTCCTTATTAGGGTGAAGAAAAAATGTAATCAAAACTAATAAATCTTGAATAAAAAATTCTCATCCAATATGGCCATATATTCTTTGTAAATTGAGAAGCAAGCAATAGAAATCTAAAATTTATATCCTATAAAAAGAAAAAAATTGTGTATGTATATTTATAAATTCCCATGAAATCTAAAATTGAAATAATGTGTTTTAGTGTCAAATATTAAATAAAAGATAAAATAAAGTGATTTATGTGTTAAATATGAATCCAAGGTTGAAATAAAATTCTTTTAGTGTCAAATATTAGTCAAATATCAAAATCCTTTAGTGTAAAATATTTAGGCTTTTATCTAAACCTTAAGACAAAATTTTAATAATTGCTCAAATAAAATGTGTGTTCACCAATATGTGTTATCATAATCTATAATCAATATAGATATTAACTCTAATTAATATAAAAGTATTTGAAAGGTATCAAATGATGTAAATAACTTGTACTTAATAGAGTGAAAGTAAACTATTGAAATGGACAAAACAAAAATGAATGAATGAACTTATTAAAAATACAAAAAAAACTTAGTTTATTTCTACATGTATGCCTATTTTGTGTAACTAAAAAATGGTTTGGAATGATTAAATAATATTGATTATGTGTGTATAACTAAAACAAAAATTATCACTATTTTAGGTCACGATCAACTAGAAGTAATCAGGATCTATTTTTGTTACTTGAATCTATTGTTATACCTTGACTTATGTGGGAAAATAAAATGTTATGACATGGTCAATTTCACCTACTTGAAATAGAATTGTATGCAAAATTTTGACCTTTGGTTGTGCACAGATGACCTTCAGATAACTTCCCCAAGGTTGAAACCCTACTAAGGTTTGTGATAGTTATAAATTTAAAAACTAAAGGGGATATTTTAAAGGGCTCAACTGACCTTAATCACCCCTATGATGATTTATCATTACCTACGTATCCAATACTCCAAGGAGGTAAATCAATCCCACATAGTTCTCTCACCTTGAGGGTTTAGTTAAATAGTGTTCCTTTGATACTTGAAAATACTTTTCTTGACTCCAGTAAAATATTTTTGTGAAATTTATAAGGGTTTAATCAATTTATTATAATAAAATTTTGAAATAATAGGAAATATTTTCTTAGTGTGCAATAGCATTAGTGTGTCCAAGTAGTGAAATCCTCAAGCACTAGAATAAATAGCTTATATGTGCATTTATGAAAATATAAAAGGGTAAAACTTCATGTTACCTATCATAAAAAAAACATGGACCAACTTGTAATGGAGGGTTTAATTTTTTTTAAAAATTATTGTTGGTTAAATGGAAAGATCGACCCATAAGATCAATATTGACTACCAATCCTAACTCATGTGGGATGATTCAATCTTGGAAAGGGTGACATTTGGTTTTAATAGTTTTAAATGTTTGTATATATTATTAGAGGTTTTTAAAAAGTAAGTGTATTTTTGTAGGTTTAAAATAGTAGCTTAAAAGGGATGGGCTTGTACAAGTACTTAAGATAGAGTGAGGTGGAAAAAAGGATCAATTTAAGTATTAAATTCAATTAATGTAAAAATGGGTAAAAATTAATATTATCAAGTATTCATTACCAAATTTGAGTGTCTACACTTAAGTGGAAAAAATTATTCTATCAGAATCAAAGTAGAATATTAATCCTTATGTGGTGCTTGTAAACTTAAGAGATTTATGTTTTACCTCCAAAATAAGATAAGAAGAGGTGATGAATAGGAAGAATATAAGAGTCTAGAAACTTCTTATTTTTTTGGATAAGAGAAAAGTATCCTAAAACTTTTAAGGTTATAAGGGAGTATGTAAATCTTGTAAAAAATGATCAAATAAAAATGAAAGTTATTTGAATTAATATGGATATGGTTTTAGAAAATAAAAATTTGAGCAAAGAACTTGATTATGAATCTTACAAGAATTCTTATGTTTGATTATCAGATCTTCCTCAACCTCTAAATATGAAGGGTAATTTTTATCCCTAGAATATTAAATGTGTGTGTGTGTGTGTGTGTGTGTGTGTGTGTGTGTGTGTGTGTGTGTGTGTGTGAGAGAGAGAGAGAGAGAGAGAGTGAGAGAGAGAGAGAGAGAGAGAGAGAGAGAGAGAGAGAGAGAGAGAGAGAGAGAGAGAGAGAGAGAGAGAGTTCATCTAGGATAAGACTTAGATTTCAATTTCCTTTTTTTCTTTTCCCTTCCTAGATTGGAAAGCTAAGAAATCCTAAATAGTGAGAAAGGATATCAAGCATGGGTTATTTTTAAAAACATCATGGATATTATGCTCGTTCAAAAGATACTAGTCATGAACTTGTGAATTTTATGAAGATTTAAAAATATTTTTAATTCTAAATTTTTTTGGTTGTGTAACATTTTTGGAAAAGAAATTAAGAAGGTGAAAACTATTTTGTTGAGATCAAAGAGTGTTTTTACATCTTATGGTTGTTTTTGGTTTCATGCGTAAAGATGATTTTTATTTGGTTAATCTATGGGGATTTTGTTTATTTTATATTAGCTACAAAAATATATATATTAACTAGAAAGAAATGAGACATGAGAAGTTAATGTCATATTAGTTTCCTTCTCACTGCTAAATTTTAGCTTGTGTAGCTTCTACAGGTGTGTTTTTTTTAATATGCATCTACAAAATTTTAAGGGTGGTTTTATGGTAATTTTTATTAGAACTCATTACAACTCTCTATGGGATACGTTTTTTAATATTTTTAAGAGGCTAATTTTGGGTGATTTAAGCTTATACTCTGTTTTGGGAGTTTTATGGATTACCATTGTAATAAGTTTTTGGTATAAATATAAGGGCAAGGGACCCCAATCCATCTTTTATCTATCATAAATAAATAAATAAATATTGTTTAAATTTTATATATAATAATCATATATTATTATTATATAAAATTATATTCATATCCATTAGGTTGTGGTGTAATGGTAACAAGGGATGCATGCAATATAGTCAACCCAAATTCGAATCCCACTCCATGATAAAATGTGGCCTAGATCATTATGGATTCTCACACTCAAGGGAGCATTATGATAATGTATCCTTGAAGTCATGGACACAAATAATAGTGATTGAATGCCAATAATGGTTCCATGCTCTGCTTTGGGCCTATTGATGTCACAAATTACCCTAGGTGGAATTTTTATATTATATTTATAATATAACATAAATAAAATATTATATATATATATATAATATTTTAACTATAATTAAGTATTATCATTTTTATGAAGTATAACAAATGTTTTTATAAACTTTTTAAAATAAGTAAATTTATTAATATATGATTTTCCATCATTTGATTGTGAAATATAATTTTTAAAACATATTTATATATTAAATATTTAAACTATTCATTTTGATCTTTATAAATTTATTCCAACTCTCCATTGGTTGCTTGACTTGGATTTACAGTCAATATTGATTTTCCCTTCATCTTCTTATCATATATCTAGTTATTGGCATGCACCTTTTGTTATCATAAAATTTACATATTAGGAAACTAATTTCATCATCCTATTCTTTATATGCAACTTTACTAACTTCATCACCATCAATTTCATCAACTTCATCAACTTCACTTTCATTAACTACATCATATTCAAAATCAACTTCACCAAGTTGATCATTTTGATCTCTAACTTCATCATCTTAAATAACTTGACCATTATTGTAGGGTAGTCTTCATCACTAGATTCATATAGATCATTTGTGTTAACAACATTACTCCTTCCCTAAGATTCTCATGTTACAATATTATTTTCATCAACAAAATATCTCATATGTGGCTCAAAATGCATTATAATATGTTAATTACCGTACCTCTCTATATCATGATAGAAAAATACCTACATAAAAATAGTTACAATAAAGTTTAATACCTGATATAAATGTGCATATTAGAATTTACACATGAAAAAGGAAGAGATACACATAAAAAATTACACAAATTAGTGCCTAATAAACTAGTAAAATCAATCGAATAAAGGCCACATTCAATGTCCATAAATTGAAAAATATGTTATTAATAAAAGGGTAACATGTACACTTAAATATGACAACTTTAAAACTTATGTAATCATGTTTTAGACTTTTATTTATATTTCCTACATAATTTATTTTGCCTTTGACTATACTTATGTCATTTTCACTTGTTTGGTTGGCCTATTCAAAATGAATTGTAGCTAACCACATTAAATAATTCTCTAATTAAATAAAGTATCTAATAGACATACTATAAAATGGATTAGCATCATCCATTAAGAAACCAAAATGTACACTATGTAACCTACCTTTGGATTTTTTAAGTCATAAAAACTCAATGTGATTCATTGAATTTAAATTTAAAGAAACACACCAAACTCTATCATTACCTATATTCTTATAATTCCATGACATTAACTTTGTAATTTATTTTCAATGTAAAAATATTGAAGTCTAGGAATTACTAGAAAATTTTAAAATGGCTTGCTTTAAATGGTAGTGCCTATAATTCCTTATCGATATCATGGTGCCCCACATTTCAAAAAAATCACATTATTCTCATATTAATTCCTATATATAATGTTATCATTTACACATACATCAAAAATAACATAGATAACCCCTAAATTTGACTATATTTCTTTCATCTCATAGTACGGGGAGGTAAGTTTGTTATTTGTGGGCAACAAACTAATTTTTAGAAGGCAAAATTAAAAAATATAGATAATAAAAAAAAATACAAATATAATATATCAAAGGTAATATATATCTAAGGAACTATCATCTAACCTCAATAAAGCATTTAAATTGATGTTTAATCAAATAAACATTACTTTCAAGTCCATCAACAATTATATAGCACCCCAACATTGATGTTTTGGATTGTATCATCATAAAAAAATGAGTTTGATAAAATATCAAAAAACACTCTCTTGTTAAATTTCCTCATGATTATCATCCATATTAGGTTGATATTCATGATAAACATTTCCAAATTTATCATCCACATCATCATCATAATGATAAATATCATTGTAAAATAAATGGTCTACCATATTTTCAAGTTTAATGCCTTCTTCTGCTAATAAAACATCATCAAAAGTTCCATGAAAATAATTTTTTTTCTTCTATAATTTCAATAATTATTTTAAATAATTTTTTATAATAATATATTTATTACTCCTTGTGATGTTATTATAATGCATTTCATATTTAGGATGGCTCTTAGGGAAGGTGCACTTTATATTTTTAATTGGTCAATGTTGAATCTTAACATCAAAACCACACTCTAAATATTCACTATTAGATACCTTCATGTTAACACAATATCCATATGCATTAACATTATTATGGATTCATTTGAAAAAAAATATAAAAAACTTAATTTGCCTTAAATATACTATTGTAGTGTGGAAGAGGTGATTTATCAATCCATCCTCCTCCTCTTTTGCTTCTTTTATTTTTACCCCTACCTCAACAATGAGGTTTTGTAGACTCTTCATATACATAAAATGGGATTTTTTTATATTTTATATAACCATGAAAAATAAAAAATAACAATTAAACACAAAAAAGAAATCAGGACTGCTACAAACACATTTCTTGTGCAAAAGTCCAAGCAAACTAGAAAGTGTGGATAAAGTTGAGAAAAGGTGGAATCATAGATTTTATGCTCTAAATTTAAGATAATGATAAAATGTTGGCTAGGTATTTTATGGTGGGATGGAAATAGTGCCATGTTGTCTTTGGGGAAGTCAAAGTGGAAGTCATGAAAGAGCTCATCAAGGACATCATGAGTATGTATTGTGAAGGAACTAAGGCATTCAAAGATAAGAGGTGGAAATAAGAGATCATGTAATATTTATTCAAGATGGATGTAATTTTCCCAATGAACAAGAAGGGATTCATAGGGTTGATCTTCTGAGGAGATGTCCATATATTTGCTTATAGGTAATGTGTTACTTGAATTTGGGAGGAAAGTTCATTCATATTTTCACACAATTTCTTATTGTTAAACCATTTTAAAGTTCTCAAGATTGTATTTATGTATTATCTCCTCGTGTAAATGGAATCATAAATATTTTATTTCTAATAAAAAACTCTATACAAACATAATCCATTAAGGATAAACTCTCCTACTCACTAAAAGAGTGGCCCCTATAAGGAACCAAGAAATTAAAATTGTGGATAGCAGTAAAGAAAACTCTAATAAGGATAACTTAGTTAAGGGTAGAGAGCATGAGGCTTCTCTTTACCCCTAACCTATTCACCCATGGGAGGTATGGAATAAGGAAAAAAGGAAATCCTAGGATTCTTTTCCCCTAGAGAAGAATGTGAGAAAGAAGGTCAAGAGAATCCTCAAGTTCCCTAGGGCATCAAAAACCCTAACTTTTAAATACACAATTTGAAAGTAGTAGAGGTATGGAATAGGGATGATGTTTTGGCTCAAATTTCAAAGGGATATAGGTATAATTTGGTATATTTACATGAAAATATATAGAAAATGAGTATGTAGTTGGTGTTGCTAATGGAACACTGGAATAATTTCAAGCAGGAAGTGGATGAATTGAAGGAAGGGATAGGGGACCTAAAAATAGCAGAAGGAAGCAAAAAGAATCCAAAGGGAACCCCAAATAAAAAAAGGTAAATAAATTCTCACCATCACCTTAAGGACATACAACACCAAGAAAGGAAAAATGATAATAGAGAAAGACAAAGGCTCAGTTGAACATAGAAGAAACATGGTGGAAGGCCATGGAACTCAAACTAGAGGAATTGTAAGTAGTAGTGTGAAGAAGAAGATAGGTGTTAATAGAAAAGAGACCCAATTTGAGGAAATATAACAAGTGTATTTGTGTTTTGGTCTTATTTTTTCATTATTACTTTCCTAAAACTTTGTTACATCTTTATCTTTCATAAGACGTGTAGGCCTGGTTACTTTTTATTATCTTTACTTCTTTTATATTGAACTGTGGTTTTTAGGTCCCTATAAACCCTAAGTTTCACCTATCAAATTAATAAAAAATATAAAAAATATTAATATTTTATACAAACTTATATGCTACAGGTATACTCATTGATAAATATATTTCTAATTACGAAGTCTTAGTGTTGAATACTCATAGACTTTTTTATGGTTTAAGATTCATTTATAATATTAAATTATAAATATGAATAATCACTAATTGGTGCACACTTATCCACATCCTATTAATGGAGAAGAGTATCAACTATGTAATTATCTTAATTAATATTGGCTATTAATAGAAAAAAATTGCTTTAAATAATAATATTCTATAGATAGTCTACTTTATAAATCTTACCATGGTATCCTTCTTATATGTATAAGTGTTGAGGTATGTTCATGTTGTTGGTTTTGTGACATTAATGTTCTCATTGATGTCAAACATTTGTGAGTGTCATTGATGTCCTAGATATGTTCTTGTAAAGATGCATGGTATATGATCATGATGGCTTAAGCATGGTCTAACAAGTCCGTGAGTTCTTTATAAGGTCTTAGCACAATATTTTGGGATGTGACAAGGAAACCAAGTGACAAAGGGATAAGAGAGAATTTGAAGGAAACCTATTGTCTCTATATTGAGAGATAATTTGAAGGAGACCTAGAAATTCTTTTGAGGTTGATAATAGGTCAAGATCAAGTTTCAAGGTAAACATCCAAGTGTATGGTCTTAAGCCTAAGCATGCAACCAGACTAGTCTTAGACTCTGCTTGACCTAATGAGGAGTATTGAGGTGTTATAAAGAATTCAAATCATTGGTAGAGTATGTGAGAAGTTGTGTGAAACTATGTAAGCATGTGTATAAGGTATATAAGATTTCAAAGAAGGTTTTTAGGTTAGTTCTTAGCTTACTCTTTGCATGAAGAGACCTAGTAAGAAGGCACAAGATTGGTAGCATGATGAGGTGAGAAATATGAGGCTTGTAAGAAGTCGTGTGGTAGTTCGTGAGAAATTTATGAGGTTTTATGACATGATAATAATATGTTGAGAATAGTAAAATAGGTTTCAAGGTGTGTTCAAGGTCTAAGTATGACTGATAGTTCAAAGCCTAATGTGCAAAGAGACCTAGTATGACCTAATAAGGGGACATGTTTATTTCTCAAGATGTCAGATCTATTATGATCATTTTCAAAGGTGTGATAGGTTTTATCAATTTTTTTGACTTGGTTTGAGGTAAAATTTTGAAGGAGAAAGCATGAAAATTGGTGTTGAGATTTTTTATGTGCACAGAATGAGGTATTATAGACCTGAGAAGGATTTTCTTATGATCATTAGAATATGAAACCTTTGCATGAGGATCCAAACAAATCATGGTAGTTGGGTAAGGGTCCTATCTTAAATTTATTGGCATTGGTTTTGGATTTAAGAGGCATTCCTTTATGAATGATTGTTGATAATGGATGGCAGTCTAAACCCTCCTAAAACCTTCATAATGACCTGATAAGGAATATCTTATTGAAAAGTGATAAAAATGGTTTGGTTAACCTATTATGATGATTTTAGGTTGTATTAAACTCTCCTAGGTACTTCTAGGTGGCATTATTATATTAGAAGAATAGTGGAAGCTATAGAAACCCCTTATTTGTCATATTATTGATGTAGTGGGTAGGGTTGACTAGGTCAAAGCATGCAAATGATTAGAGTATGATGTGTGATCATTTTAGTTTGTGCCCATGTAGGATTTTTTATTGTGTTATAGACCTCAAATATGTTAAATTGGTCATAGAAGTTGACCTATCATTAAATAGGCCTAATGAGGAAGATAGTGATAAAACTAGGCAGAAGTGAGAACGAGATTAGGGATGGATTATAGTGGATTAGGAATGTATCCAAATGCATGGATTTATTTTTAAATACCTATATCAAAATTCCCCCTTAAATATAGTATTTTGAGATGCTCATATACTAGCATAAATTTACTCTCAAAGTGACATGTCTAACATAGTAAGGTCTATGTAGAGTGAAGAAATGAGATTGGTTTGTAAGACCAATATTGATATTGAACCATGTAATATATTTATTTAAATATTTTATAATAATGTTTAAGGATAATATAAACCCATTGTAATTTCATAAATTTTTTCACTTAGGTATTTTAAGTCTTGGTTTTCATGACTGTGTTTTTTGGACCTATTGACCAAATTTGACCCTGTACATCAAATTGGCACCCCTATAGGTAAAAAATTGATATTTATATTTTTTTATGGGCCTAGTATAATTTCATGAAGTATGTTATATATCATTTCATGTCATTTTATGTGTATCTAGCCTTGGTCATAATCTTTTTATTCCTAAGAGTCATTTTAGAGGTCAATATAGAGAATTAAATGAGTTGTACATACTCCTCAAGAAATTTAAAGGTTTAAAGAGGTGATTTAATGACCCATGTGTCCTAATAAGTCTTAATTAAATATGATTTTATGTGTATCTAGCCTTGGTCATAATCTTCTTAGTCTTAAGAGCCATTTTGGAGGTCAATATAGAGAATTAAATGAGTTGTACATACTCCTCAATAAATTTAAAGGTTTAAAGAGGTTATTTCCTGATTAATGTGTCCTAATAAGTCTTAATTAACTATTTATAATTAAAAAGTGTCAGGTTCTTCAAAAGAAAGAGTAATTTTCTTAGAAAAATGAGAGTTTTCTTGAGGTGTATAGAATTATACGACCTCTTATAGTTGAGGATATTTTAGAAATGTTCCTTTGTCTTCAAAAAAAATTTATAGTGATTATTTTATCATAATCTCCAATAAACTAATAAAACCACTTCTCTCTTCTTACACTAGGTTTGACAAGTAAGAATGGCCTCAGGTTTTTAGATGGTATGGATAGTAGGAGAGGTTTCAATAAAAATGATCTTGGGAATATTTTATAAACTAATTTAGATTAAATTTGATTTATATTTGAATAAAAATAGTGGCTTTTTCTTTATGAACCATTCTTAAGAAGTTAGCCTATCTAATTTACTTGCCAATCTGTGTACCCTACAAGTTTTGATCTTGTTTGAGATGGTCTATGTAAATCAGTGAGTGGGATGGAATATAGAGGTATTTTAATCACCTATCACATGTTTTCCATACTTTTTTTCAAGTTTGGAGTTGATTTGATGAGCCAAATAACTCAGTTTGCAAGGAGAAGTGAAAGAGTAGAGTTGCAATCATTGTTTCCAATTGCTAGAGATTTATTCTAGGTTATGGTTCCAAAATGAAGTGAAGTGATGAATTATTTATAATATATGTATATTAATCATATTAAATTTAAAATTCAAATTAAAAAACCACTTCAAGATCCAAGAGATAAATACAAGTTAGCAAATGACCACCTATGGTAGTTGTACAACCTGCCACTTATTAGAGGAACATGAAATGTGTGTTTGAGAATTATCTAATGTTTGGAGAGTCTAAAAATTATTTTTCATCATTTTTAATAATGTTTAATAATTTTGGGTGAACTAGATACCCTAAAATAGTCTTAAATTTGAAATGTGCTACTTTGGGACAAATTTCCAAAACTATCAAAATAGAGGTCTAGGTCCTTTTTTGAGGTTTCTCATACAAGGTTGTATTGAGTCCCAAGACCTCAAAGTACATTAATTTGAAATATCCCACATATTTCTCTTAATTTGTAAAGGAGGGAGTGTTTTTGAGTTGAAGAGATTGATTTTCAATAGGTCTCAAGTTGCCTTTTGAACATTGAAATTCCACAGTGTTATTTATAGCAAAATGAGTCAATGATATTTTTATGCCAAGTGAGGATAAATATAAATAGTAAAATTCTTGTATTCATTCTCCATGTGACTGCGTGAGTTCAAAATATTCTTCAATCATATTTTGACTATCTCCACACATGGGAATCATGGGGTCCCTTAGAAATTTGACTCGCACCAACCTTTTTATATTTTGTGTGAATATAGGATTGCAATAAGGGGAGATTAGTATAGTGTTAGTGTATGAAATCAAATCAAAAATGAAAAATTAATGAACTAACACCTTAAGCTTATCTCAATGGGGATCATAATAACAAAACTAAGATGAAAATAAAACTAAAACAAGAAAATACAAATCCCTTTTACCTTATGTCTTCAAGATGGCTTATTGAAGTGGATTGCTTGGATTGTGATTAATGAATATTTATTAAAGGAGGCTTAGATATATCCTTTTCTCCTTGGCACTAATGGATTTATGATGGATTTGGCTTGGATTAAAAATTGGGCATGATAATACTACATCAATGGATTTTAAAAGAGCTTTTTAGCATTATAAATGTACACCAAAAGAGCTTAAAATTATGAGTGTGAGGCCTTATATTTATAGATTTTCCCATTTGATCAGAATGAACCTAAACCACCTATCTCAATATTAAGATGTGTGGTTAAGAATCCATTTAATTTTGGAGGCTAAAATCAATAAATTCCCTCATAAATATTTAGGATAGAGAGGCATTAAAGAGGCATGAGAGGGCCTAATCAAATATTTTATGCATTTATGTCTTGGGGATGCCTTCTTAAAAAATGATGTCACTTGATGATGCAAAAAATCGTAATCAATTTCCAAAAATAAATATTCAATAAATTTTGATGGAAAATTAACATAAGATCTTGATTTAAATTAATTAGCCTTAAACATGATTCATCAATTTTGGTGTAAATCTTGGTAATTGGTGCTCTAATTAATAAAATTAATCAAAATGTAATATTATTGGCTCAAAATTTAATTGGATTAGAATTGGAATTTGATATTAGATGTGTTGGAACTACTATCCCATTTATGATGTTTCCAACATAAAATAACAAAGGCACATGTCTCATAAAAGAAATTTGGTAAAAAGGAGCAATCCAAAGCACCCAAGTGTGAAAATGTCATTTTGACTCAAAATGATTTGATCAAAATTAATTGTCTCATAAAATGCATTACCCCATTTAGGGATACATTGGCCAAAATTGGCATTTGTATATGATAGGTTCACATCATTTAGCATGTTTTAGTGTTTTAGTCCAAATTGTGCATTTTGGTAGAAATTGGTATTAACCTTGGTTGGAGGTTATTGGTGTCCAGTATTAGGTGTCTATAGTTTTTCCCTATTTGTGAAGGCATTGCAAGCTATAGGTCTAGTAACTTCTCAAATAATGAAAATGGTCATGTATGCCTACAACTTCAATGACAATGGATGAACTATATGATGCCCCCTTGAGGGAATGGTTAGCACAAGCAGGATGGTAAATGGTCCCTTGAAAGAAAGAAGTGAAATGAGGGGACCAAACATATGAATATGATGGGGTGAGAACATAATGAGTTTGAAAAAATAGTCAAAATCATGGAAAATATAAGTGGGATGATGTACAATATGGTTATGAGCATTTTACCTTGATAGTGGTAACATGGTATGATAACACAATGATTTTCTCAAAGATAATTATAATCATTGAGAAGATGGAGTTGTCCTAGTTAGGAAAGACAAACAAGATAAGAACATGCCCCTATTTTGGCAAAAAAGAAAGTAAATTTGGTTAGAACATAATGATTTACCCAAAGGCAGTTATAATCATTGTTAAATATAGGTGGGATGGTGTACAATGATTTTTATATAGGTGGTTACAATCATTAGACCCTAATTATGTCAAACATGATTGATTAGTTGATGATGATGAGAAGTTGACATAGAGGGTAATGATGAATTGGAATAACCTGTTAGTAGGGAGATGCTCATCTGAACTAACAAATGTTAAAATTATTTCTTTATTGATTACTCTATTTGGGATATGATTGGGATGTCATTGATGCTGATGCTGAGGAGATGTTGATGCCACCATTGCTAAGTAGACTTCCTAAAGCCAATTTTTGTTATAGCACTTGATGGTGAGCATCATGATATAACACTATGAATATTGGGCTGAAATATGTATAAGGACTAACTCCTATAATCCAATATTCAAGGCAAAATAGTGCACCAATGATAAAACCATGATGATAATGTAAATGTAGGAATATGGATGGATTCAAGTATAAGTGCACAAGAAAACACCCAATGAATGCATATAAATTAAATCAAGGTAATAGTGATGAAATTAAAAAAATAGGCACACAAACAAACAAATAACTAAACAAACAAACAAGAAAAGAAATAAATAATAGTTAGTCCTAATGTTAGTACAAATAATGTAATGAACATTGCCCCTAGAAAATAAGTGACAAATTAAAAAATAAACATGACTGGGGAAATAGAGGAAAAGGATGGGGGTTGTTGAGCTATCTCCATATGTACTAGGCAAGTGGACATTGCCTACATAGTTATATGGATGTAATATCCAATAAAAACTTTAGGCCGAATGTAGTTCTCCTAGGAAATAAAAAGAAAATGATAACTGATGAAAAATAAACATAATGGATGTGATAGAAGAATAGAAATGTTCTTGAAAAATGGCAAGTACATGGGATAAAAGACCAAAAAGGGTGGGGAAACTAAATGATAAGTGATTTTATTGTGACTTAGTGAGGGTTCCTAGAATCCTTGAGACAAAGAAGTGGTCAATGTTTTTGTTTTTTATAACAATTTTATAGTTTTTTTTGGAATTTTCACGTATCTCAACTTAGTTGAGAATGATGAAACACTAAATAGTCCAAGCTCACAAAAAAATGAGAGCATAACTTAGGATGCTCATAAAATAATGAGATCATGGATTAGGTTGCTTGTAAAATAGCGAGAGCATGGATTAGGTTGCTCATAAAATGGTGAGAGTGTGGCTTATTTTGCTCATAAAATGATGAGAACATGGCTTAGGTTACTCATAAAATGGTGAGATCATGGCTTACGTTACTAAAAAAATAGCGAGAGAATGGCTTAGGTTGCTCACAAAATGGTGAGATCATGGCTTAGGTTGCTCACAAAATAATGATATCACAACTTCGGTTACTCACAAAATAGAGAGAAAGCATGGCTTAGGTTATTATTAAAATGGTGAGAGTATGGCTTAGGGTGACTGAGCTGACCTCAACAAGTATCAAACGCTACCTACGTAGTCCCAAGATGGGACCACAAGTCACTATAGTTTCACCTTGCAGTGGAGAATTCTAACTAGGGTAGCAAATACTTCAAACAAAATAAGCACAGTTGGTATAAAGGCACAATACAACATAGGAAATGACTAGTTGGTATGTCAAGGCATGATACTCAAATGTTGCCCCTAGTTTGCCCATAAGTGGTTATAACTAGGATATAATGACATAGGTTAATGATACTAATTTTCCCATAGGTAGTTATAATTAATAACAAGACTAGTGGGACATTGATTTGACCATAGGTGGTTATAATCAAGAACACTTGGTATAGAGAATGGAATAATAAATGAAGGATGCAACTACCAAACTTTTATCTTACTACTCCAAAATATGGCCTCTATCTAGAATGTGTGAAACAACTGCTAAAATTAGATTTGAATCCTCTTTTTAAAAATGGTGATGGAAACAAATGGAATGGAACCAAGGTTAATGGGTTAGGTAGGATGGGAGAAAATAACTCAGATAATGGGAAAGGTATGGGAGAATGGCTATGTAATAAGAAAAAGTGATAGGTTGGTAGGATGATAGGATGGTAAAATGGTATAGTGCAAAGAATAATATTGATAATGTGATACAACTTGAAATGATGTTTATAGACACTACACCAAGTCACTCAAGCATAGTACCACTTGAGGTGGATAATGTTCATTGGCTCATCAAGCTTATATCTGTCTAATGTGAAAGCCTTTCTGCTCCTATTATATAGTTTGCTAAAATGATGAAAAGACTAACTCAGTTGGGTTTGAACTTTCCTTTATGCTTCCTTTTTACTGTGGTATTCTTTTAGTTTTCTTTAAGGAAAAGAACACCAAGTTCAAATTCTCTATGTTTCACATTCTAATTGTAGTGGCCTCATAGCTGATTTTGATAGGCTTGGAGATTGTTCACTACATCCATGTATTTATCATCAAGTAACTCTAGCTCTTGTAGGTGAGCTAATTTATATTCATTGTCATCCATGACATGCTTGAAAGAGATACGTAGAGAAGGTAACTCAACCTCAATGGGAATAATGGCCTTAGTACCATAAACAAGTGCATATGGAGTGGCTCCTATGGGTGTATGGTGATTGGTATGGTATGCCCAGAGGATGTGAAATATCTAAAGGTGTCAATTATGACCAGCATCATTGAAAATATTTGTAAGAATGTTGATAATAGTTTTGTTGGATGCTTCAGCCTGCATTACCTTAAGTATAATATGTCAAAAAAGTGTTTTGTGATTTGTATTTGGAACATAGCTTTTTGACATCCTTATTTTTGAATGATCCTCCATTATCAAATATAATTTTAGAAGGGATACCATAGTGACAAATGAGATGGTTGAAAATTAAATTAGATATTTTCTTTCCAATCATGTAAGTGGGGTATAACTTCAACTAACTTAGCAAAGTATTCGGTGGTGGTAAGGATATGTTTATGGCCATCGGATGAGATGGTATTGATAATCCCAATGAGATTGAGGCCCTATGTAGTAAATGGCCATGGTGTTAACATTGGTTTCAGAGTCTTGGCTGAGGCATGAATCAAATTGGCATGTCATTAACACTTGTCATACTTCTTCACATATTCAATTACATCTACATCCATCATGGGCCAATAATAACCACTACACAAGATCTTTATTGATATTAATACCCCATTGGTTTGGGCTCTACATAATCCATGAAATCCCCATAATGCTAGTGTAGATTCTACCAAAGTTAAATAATTAAGTGGAGTTACATCAAAACTACAATGGTAAAGTATTGATCTGAGTAAGGTATAATGAGTGGTTCAATGAATTAAAGCTTTGGATTGATTTCAAGATAGGTTAGGTGGTATAATTTAGTCATGGAAGTAGTTTTAAAGGTATGAGTACTAGATAGAGCTAGGACCAACAACATCATAAATCATCATAATAGTTGAAGGTTCATATGTTGGTGATAATAAATTCTCATCAAGGAACTGATACTTTTTAGCTATCTATTTGTCAAATCAGAGATCCAGTAATAGCCATAGCATATGTGGTTTTGTTACTTTCCCTTGGTACATGTTTAAATTGGACATCAATAATATGCCATTTAGTAGTGTTGACCATGGCCTAATATGGCACCATCTTGTCATCTTTGGTCTAAAATTGGTTTGTAATCTGATTGATGATTAACTAATAATCACCATAAACCTTGAGATGAGATATGTTCCATTGTACTACTTGTCAAAGTCATACAACAATTACTTCATATTCAGACATGTTATTGGTATAAGGAATATCATAAATGATTTAGGGATTAGATCCCCATGTGGTGTAATAAATAAAAAGCCTACCCTCAATCCATGTGCTATGAATGATCCATCAAAATATAGCTTCTAGTACTGCTCCTCAAGAGGTGTGTCAATGATGGTCATCATGGACTCATCAGAATATTAGAATGTGAGTAGCTTTGTATCATTAAGGGGTGCTTTAATAAGCTGATCTACAAGAAATTACCCCTTAATGGATTTTTGGTTGATGTACTTCATGTCAAAATCACTAAGAAACACGATCTATTTTGCCATATGGCCTTGTAAAGTTGTTTTAGATAGTAGATATTTGAGTGGATCTACTTTTGAAATAACCATGGTCTTATTTTTTAACATGTAATGGCATAGTTTCTAAGCTATGAAGACCATGGCTAAATAGCCTTTTTATATGGATATATTATTATTTTCATACATGACTACTGTATGACTTAAGTAGTACATGGCATACTCTTTTCAATTATCATCATGTTGAACCAGAAGTGCCCCTAGGGCATTGTCAATAGCTAATAGATATAATAAGAGTGGCTTTCCTAACATAAGAGGCAACAAAATAGGTGGATTTACTAGATAGTCCTTTCACTACTAAAAAGTTGTTTGGTAGTGATCATCCTAGTGAAATATGAATCATTTTTTAGAAGATGCATAAAAGGATGGCACTTAACAGCCAACTATGATATGAAGCATCAGATAGAGTAGATCTTACCCTATAAACTATGGAGCTGCTTCAAATTAGTCAGTGGTGGCATATTTGTTATGGATTGGACTTCGTCTAGATTGAATTAAATGCCTTGATGAGACATAATGAAGCCTATAAATTTGATTGAAATGACTCTAAAGACACTTCTTAGGATTAAGTCTAACTTTTTACTCACATAGTATTTAAAATATTTTATGTAGCACTATTGGATGATCAGCTCTGGTCTTTAATTTACCAAGAATATCATCAACATAGTCTTCAATAATGTCATACTTCAAACCATGAAATATAATGGTCATGGATCTTTGATAAGTAGCCCCTACATTATTAAGACCAAATGGCATAACTTGATAATAAAATTCTCCCCATGGAGTGGTGAATGTTGTTTTGTGTTGGTCTTCTAGTGCAATCTTGATCTACTTGTACCCTAAAACATTGTCCATTAATGAAATCATCTCATATTCCATTGTGGATTTGATGATCATGTTAATGTTTGGTAATGGAAAATGGTCCTTAGGGAAATCTTTATTTATATCATGGAAATGACTACAAATTTTAATTCTTTCTATCTTTATACTGACTAGCAAACATTGAATATCCACTATAAATAGTCAATCGACCGAATACATCCTACTTCTAAGATTTTTTCCAACTCTTTCTTCACTAATATAGCAATGTGATGATTCATCCTATGTAAATTTTGTTTCACTGATTTGGCATCAATATTTACAAAAAGGTGGTGTAGAAATAAGGTAGGGTCCAAACATAGTATGTTAGAATATGCCCATGTAAATATGTCAATAAATTACCTCAAAAGGTTTTTAAGGACTTCACACTGCTTCTCAATAAGGGAAACTCCTAGCTTAATCCACTTTGGATCATCTGGGGACTAAATGTTCACCTCTATTGTGTCTTCCACTAGAAGGTTTGAACCATATTCAAGAATAGTGGGCAATGATTTGAATTGATTGGCAATGTTGGAATCCTCTACTAGGATTGGCTCTTCAATATTCCCTAGGTATCATGAATCAACGTCCCCCAATGGGAGATGTAGCCATGTAACAAAAACTATTGGAAACTATTTATTGATTTGATCAAACACTTATTGTTCTTAAAAATTAAACTCATACTCATAGC
Organism: Torreya grandis; assembly: GCA_037957365.1. Lineage (NCBI taxonomy): Eukaryota > Viridiplantae > Streptophyta > Pinopsida > Cupressales > Taxaceae > Torreya > Torreya grandis. Next base: position 892,951 of record JARHVA010004858.1, read on the forward strand.
CAAGTTTGTCATTAGTGGTCTCTTGAGCTATGATTGAGGAAGGTTGAACACTGCCATCTAATGGTTCTTGAAATAGGTTTTCACCACTAGACTGGCCTTTTTCTTTAATTTTTCCCTAGTTAGAAAGAATCTTAAATAGGTTTTCACTTTAGGACCCCAATGTTATAATTTTTTGCTTTTGGCTAAGGGTGTTCATCTGCTCTCCAAAAGAGGCTTCAAGATCTAACTTTATTGAGAACCCTACTTTATGGTCCCCCAATGGAACATTGTCTTTAAGGCCCAAAAAATCATAGAAAGACTCATCATTTTGAAACTCATCAATTGGTACATTGGATTCTTATTGGTCCCAGTCTATCAATTGGGTATAATATAATGGAAATGGGTTGTGATGAATGATTGGTCTATGGATACAAATAAAATGAGGGTTAAACAAGGTGGTCTCAGCTAAGTCATCAAAAATACTATGATCAGACTCTACTTCATTAGCGACATCATCATCACTAGTCTATGGTGATGGAACATGATTAAGGTACATGAGGTCACCCCCATGCATTTTAAATCTAAGTCCATAGGGCCCTTTATATCTAGTCATGGAAATCGGCTAAAGTGTTCCTTACTGATTTGGTCTGAGGCCTCCTCTTTCATAGTCTTGATTCTTCATGATCTTATTTTGAATAGGATATTTTGCATTCTCATAGCAATCAACCTACTTATCATTTTAAAACCATGATTCATATCCTTCTTGAGGCTCCTATTCTAAGCCAAATGTTAGTATAAATGTGATGGGTCCTGGACTATAGTTTTTACCTTTGCCCTTTTATTGTCATTCTAGATGAAGTGGCTTAGCTTTAGGTCTTCCAAAGGACTTTGGGTTCTATGGAAGGTTTACAATGTGGAAGGTATCATAGGTTAAATACTCTCCTATGACTTTAGGTGAGATGGTATAATGATTGGATATCTCAAGAGGCAATATGTGATAAATGGAATCAAGGGCATTAGGATCAATGTAGTTGTCTTTTGGAAAATCAAGGAATATTACTTTTCCCTTATCTTGCTTGGCCACTAGATTCATTATAAAATGATAAGTATAGCTCTTGAACTTAGCCTCTAGGTGTTTTTAGTACTCATATGGGTACAAATCTCCTGGTATAAAAACTTCCATCCATAAATGGGATAACTTGATACATTGGTGCAACATCGATAGGATGGAAAAAATTTCATGCAACCAAGGCCTACCCAAAAGCATATTGTATGACAAATCAAGATCTAGCACATGGAAAAGTGTATCACAGGTCAAGGGCCTAAGGATAACCATAAAATAGATGGTGATTTGTGATTATTTTTCTTCATTATCATAGGTTTTGATGGTTATTATTTCTACTTGAATATCTGCCATCATCTACCCAAGAAGCTTGATGAGCTTTAGAGAAACTATGTTTAAGACCTGATCCATTGTCAATAAGGACACATTTCACTTTGTGAAACTTTATGAAAAATTTGAAGTATAATGGATTATTATGTAGTGGGCCAAGGGATGACATATCACTTTGGTTGAAAGTGACTTGTTGGGTGGGAGCTAGGTGTCCAACCAAAGCTTACAATTTATCAAGGGATATGTCACCTAGAATAGTGGATTTACTAAAGAACTCATTTAAATGTTTTTGTGGATTGTTGACATATGAAACAAATATAAAATGGATATGTATGCTGTTGTATTTTATAATTTTTCCAAAATGTAAATTTTTTTTTGTGGTCAATATTAAACAGCTTGTTTCAAGGTATAATAGTTGGTTGGGTGATGGGCAAAATCATAGATGGTTGTGAGCCTAGGATGGTGATGCATGGGCATCCTATAAGGACCCAAAAATTGTTTAAATTTTGTCTTAATTTAATCTAATAGTTTTCTCATAAGTTCTATAGGTCATAAATTGTCATTAGATGGATTCTAGAGAGTCCAAAGGTGCTTAGAATTTGAATTATAGCTTTTCCAGCCAAAAGGTCTTTTTGAAAATTTGAATCATGTTAAGCCTCTTTTAAGGATTTTATATACATTTGTGAAGGTGAAAATATGTGTTATTCTAGTCTAAGGGTTTTGGTATTGTAGAGGTCTATAAAATTTCATGGTTCAAGACACCTTATGTTATGTAAAAATCAAAAGAAGGCAATGTAACTAAAAGACATCTACATGGGAAAGGAGCCAAGAATCAGTTATGTCTCCTTTTTAGGCATATAGGAGTCAATTTTTTATTTTATATGGGGTTTTAATTAAAATTATATTAATGGGGGATGATTATCAATTTTTTATGAAGAAAGTTATGAAGTTTTGTAACCTCTGTTGTTGAATGAAGAAAAATAGACCTATTTGAGGTCATTTGTCGCTATTGATAATTGCATGTGTTGTGACTGATGAAAGAATGGTAATGGAATTTTTTATAAGTATTTTTAGAGGTTAAATAATTTTTTTATATAAAAATTAAAGAGATAAAGGAAGTAATAAACCCTGTTGGCAGATTCCTAGACACACCCTATATGTGAGCTAACTGGTTTTGGGTACAAACTATATATTTAAATTTAGATGATCAAATGAACTTGCTTAAGGTACTAAATGTTTATTGAGAGTATATTGAATGTTTTTTATGGTTATGTTTTCATTATATAACAATCAAGTTACCTGGTGATCAGATATATGTAGGCATAGACCCTTGTCATTGAGATGTTTGATTTACTTAAACAAATGGTGTGTTTTCAAATGATTGAATGTGAAAAGTGAAGAAAAATATTTTCAAATATGGAAAAGTATCATTTAATTTTATTTAAAACTAAATTTATCAAGATATAGTGTAGAATTCATATGGTGTTTGATAGTTATGACAATAAGCCCCTATTTCTTGTAGTCACATGTTGTCAAGTTGGACTGTGTAATGTTTCCTTGAAAATATATGATCAAGAAGTGAGTTTATAAAGTTATATAACATTGGGTAAGTATATTTGAATCCATTGTATTATGTTTTTCTCTTTTTTTATTCAATAACATGGAAAAGGGTTTGAAAACCTTGATATAGACCTATAGATTATATATTTCCCTATATAGTTAAGATAGTTGGAGTTAGAAACCCTGGGTAGAGAATTAAAAAGTGGAAACAAAGGACTAGAGGAGTTATGAAAGGTCAATAAAAATCCATAGAATATTTCATAGAGCCTTAAAACTTGTTGAATCATTTCTAGAAGAATTTCTTAGCTCTCGATAGAGATAGAGTCTTATAAGCCCTAAACCTAGGGTTTTGAAAGAACAAAGAGATTCCACCATCCATTTCAAGTAAAACTTTGTGAAAAACTTAATTTCAAGGTGATTATATTGATTTTAAAGTTTTTTTGTGTGGATGTACATACATGTACATATATTCAAGACTGTGTGTAAAAGGAAACCTAGGAGACCTAATAGGGGTAAATAATGGCATAGATTGACTTTAAAAGGGGTCAAATGGAAGAATTAGGAGTCCAAACTTCATGGATAGTTTAATTTCAATAAATTTTAACTAAAAATATCATTGTATTTTGACATAAGTTTTTTGCAGGACCATGCCCATAGAGAAATCCAAAAAATAGGGCTACAAGGATTGTGTGAAGTGTTTATAAAATGGTGTAAATAAATAAGTTGAGGTCTGGAAAGATTTGGTGAGTTGATAAGTGGGAGGAAAGGATTGATAATTACCTAATAATAATGAATAAGACAATTGGAACAATAAAAAAATTAAGTGAACCTTATTTTTTTACATATATAATGAACAAAGAAACCCTTACCAAGAAGTGAGAAGCCATTATGCAAGAAGTACATTTTGAGATCAATCATAGAAAGAGTTAGATTTGATGTATGTTATACATCATTTTGGTATTATAAATAGTAAAATATTATTAGAGGATTGTGAAAAGATTTTACATCATGTGTTTTGAGGTGCATTGCAAGACAGGAACCAAGAGTAGAGTTCCATGGAGATATTTAGCAGGGATGATGATTTGGGCAAGTAAATGGTGGACCAAGTGACACAATTGATTGCCTTATTATTCATGAGGATGGATTCTATTGAATATGCTCTTAGGGAGAGAGTACAAGGAGAAAAAATAGAGAGAGAAGAAAGAGATGATAGGTAGTAAGGTCAAGTAACTCCATTACAACCAAGGACTAGTGAGAGAGGAATGAAGAGGTGGTTCAAGAAAGACCACAAGTGCATGAAATAGGTCGAGGCATGGGAGTACAACACCATGTATGGAATATTAGACCATTTTTATATGTAATATTTAGAAGAGATGAAGGTCCCATGATGAGTGGACCAAGACAAAAAATTCAAGGGTAATGTTTGCTTTGTCATAGAGAAGGACATAGGGCAATATAGTGTCTATTGAACATGAACAATAGAAATATGAAGGAATAGGGTACACAAGAAGTGGTTGAGGAAAGAAGATATGAAAGTAATGAGCCTTACTCATGAGGATAATCTTGTTGTAGCAGAGGAAGCAAGTCAAAGAACTAGCCCAAATGAGAAGCTTATTCAAAATCAAATGCAAGATAAGAGGTAAAGTTTGTAATTTGGTGATTGATGGAGGTAGTACTAATAATAGTGTGTCTTTAGACATGGTGCAAAAGTTGGGCTTGAGAAGGATGCCACATCCACAACCATATAAGGTTGCATGGGTTCAAAAGGGTCATCAAAACATTGTAAGTGAGAAAATTAGGGTTAAATTAAAGATAGGAGGATATAGAGATAGAGTGTTGTGTGATAGTATGCCCATATATGTTTTCCATTTGTTGTTAGGTAGAACATGTCAATTTGATAGTCATGTTATACATTATGGGCAAGCAAATACATATACCATCAAGAAACATAGAGAGGTAAACATTATTGTCACATTAAAGGGTGAAGAGGGATGAGAAAATGAGAGGATAATGATGATGGAAATAAGGCAATATTGGATCAAGGCCATGGAGAGTTTGGGTTTGGTCATGAAAGAATACAAGGTAAGATATCTTGAGTTAGTTGATATGAAGAGTGGTGAGTCCAAAAAGATGTACATGAGAGGAGTTGAATAAGAGTGCAAGATGATATTAATTAGTATTAAAAAAGAGGAATACATAACACTTAGGAGAGTGACCAGATAAGAGGAAAACCAAAACAAGCAGGGCAACCAAGCTTATGAGAGAGAAGACAACATGATAGTGTTTGAGATTGTGGCTAAGATGGATGAGCAGTGGTTTAGGAAAGACACTAAACAAGTGAAAAAGATGGAGATTTAAATGTAAAATGAGGAAGCCCAATATAGAGTCATGAAGGACACAAATTTTATGTCTAATGAGTTATTTTATGATCTAAATGTAGGTAAGGAGTAGGTAGTCAAATAAATAATGGTTGATAGTCTTGAATAAGAAGAGAAGGTTAATGGATTGGGTAATACATAGAAGGCCCATGAACAAGATAACCTTGTAATAATGATAAATACAAGAGATGAGATATTTAAAATGAGTATGTAACATTTTCATGTGTAGGATAAAGAGAGAAGTCATAATGGTGTTACACAATAGCAAATCAAGAGTTTCCATAAGCATGTGGCATGCAAGGATAAAAAAGATGATGTGCATGAAATGGAGTGGGAAAAATAAGAAGTATGGAGGAAAGAATATTTCATACTTTTAGTAGTAGTTGATAATGGAGATAAGGTGAAGGTAGATTAATCTATAGAAGAGGAATTGTGGTATACACCTACAAGGCAAAAAATAAGATAGCAGCAGTTATGTTTTTTTTAACAATGGTGTTTTATGTGTAAGTGTGCTATTAAGGAAGATGAATAAAAGGATGCCTAAACGTGGGGACAAATAACATGTTCACCTCTATGAGAGGCAAGTAGAAGTAGACACCTTCAATGAGGAGGTTCAATGCAAGCAGATAGGAGCATATACTAAGTGCATCAACAAGAAACTATGGCAAACATTTTTCCATCTTGGTAGTATGAAGCAGGGGCATCTTATAAGGACCCAAAATTTGTTTAAATTTTGTCTTAAGTTAGTCTAATAATTGTATCATAAGTTATATATGTCATAAGTTTTCATTAGATGGAGTCTAGAGATTCTAAAGGTGCTTAGAATTTGAATTCTAGCTTTTCTTGCCAAAAGCTCTTTTTAAAAATTTGACTCCTGTTAAGCCTCTTCTAAGGACTTTCTATGAATTTTTAAATGTGGAAAGATGTGTTAAGCTAGTCTAATGGTTTTGGTATTGTAGAGGTCCATAAAATTTCATGGTTCTATTTTCATGGTTAAAGACACCTTATGTTATGTAAAAATCACAAGAAGGCAATGAAAATAAAAGACCTATATGTGGAAAAGGAGCCAAGAATCAATTATGTCTCTTTTTAGGCATATATGAGTCATTTTTAGATTTTATATTGGTTTTTAATTGAAATTATATGAATTAAGTATGATTTTAAATTTTTATGAAGAAAGTTATGAAGTTTTGTAACCTTTATTATTGAATGAAGAAAAAGGGACCCTATTTGAGGTCATTTGTTTTAGATTATGGTAAAAACAGGTTTTGAAGGGGCCCCGAAACCCTATACAGATCATGAAAGATATACATTACAAACTGCCAAAGGAGGCAAAACACTAAAAGATAGTAACTAAACCAGGTTTTACAGGGACCTGAAACCCACAAGATTAACCAGTTGAATCTCCCCAGGTTTTACAAGGACCTGAAACCTAAACAAACTTAGGCAAACAACTTGAAACCCTCACCAAAATGACAGAGGCAGAACCACCTTGCCCATCTAATACTGAGCAAGGCTCCTTCATAGCTTAATGTTTTTCCATAAATCCCATTACAGGGTGCCATGGTTCAAACACCAACCACCGAGGAAACAGAGTTTCCCCCATACAAACACAAATACTTCGCTTACCAGATATGGATGGCCATCTTTCTCAGGATAGAAATCCAACCCAAGTTCCATCCACAATGTAGCAAACCAAAGCAAAGTAAAAAAATGCAAAATGAAAGATCTCACCATGAAGCGCTGCATAAAATGCACTGCCTAGAAAGGACAGCACCACCAACAGAGAGACTCCACCCAGAACTGTCACCACCACCGCCCAACCCCTCCACCCATGAATCTACAAAGATCTCCCCCTTCACCTAGGGGAAATGCCACTGTGGCATGCTCAAAATCTCCAAAAACAAATCATGATCCACTCAGTTCAGGGTATTGATTAGTGCGGTAGCCGTAAGACGAAAAACCAAGGTGAAGACACTGAACTACGCAATAAAATAAGGGTCATTCTACACTGCGCCCCAACATCCAAGATCTCACCATTCACAAGTCAAGACTTGGACTCCAACGAGCAAGGGGGAAGCCACAGAGGGAAGGGTTTCAGGGCTGCATTCGCATCTACGCTCCCTTCCCCCGCGCTTCCTTCCATCCGCGGCCGCATTTGAGGTCATTTGTTGTTATTGTTAATTGCATGTGTTTTGATTGATGAAATAATGGTAATTTGATTTTTTACAAGTATGTTTAAATTTTATATCATGATTTTTTTAGACAAAACTTAAATAAAATAAAGGAAGGAATAAACCTTGTTGGCAGATTCCTATACACACCCTATATTTGAGCTTACTGGTTTTTAGTACAGACTATATCTTCAAATTTAGATGATCAAATTAACTTGATCAAGGTAATAAAATCTCTTGAGAGGATGTTTAATGTTTTTTATGGTTATTTTTACATTATGTAACAATCAAGTTACCTGGTGATTAGATATATGTAGGCACAAACCCCTGTGATTGAGATGTTGGATTTGCTTAAATAAATGGTGTGTTTTCAAATGATTGAATGTGAAAAGTGAAGATAGATATTTAAAAATATGTACAAGGATAATTGAATGATTTATGAAACTAAATTTATCAAGATATAGTTTGTAATTCATATGGTGTTTGACAGTTATGACAATAAGCCCATATTTCCTATAGCCACATGTTGTCAAGTTAGACTATGCAATGTTTCCTTGAAAAGATATGATCAAGAAGCGAGTTACAAGAGCTATAGAATGTTGGGTAAATATATTTTAATCCATTAGATTATGTTTTAATATTTTTTTAGTCAATAACATGGTAAATATTTTGAAAACCTTGATACAGACCTGTAGATTATATATTTTCCTGCACAGTTAAGATAGTTGGAGTTAGAAACCCTAGATAGAGATTAGAAAGTGGAAACAAAGGACTGGAGGAGTTAGGTAAGGTCAATACCAATATATATAATCTTTCATAGATCTTTGAAATCCTTTTAATCATTTCCATTATAATTTTCTTAGCTCTCAGTAGAGAAAGATCTTGTAATCCCTAAACCTAGGGATTTGAAAGAATAGAGAGATTCTATTGTCCATTTTAGGTAAAAATTTGTGAAAAGATTAAGGTCAAGGTGATTATAGTGATTTTAAATTTTTATTTGTGTGGATTTACATATTTGTATATATATTCAAGACTTTGTGCAAAAGGAAACCTAAAAGACTTAATAGGGGTAAATAGTGGCATAAATTGAGTTTGAAAGGGCATCAAATGGAATAATTAGGAGTCTAAACTTCATGGATAGTTGAATTTAAATAAAGGGTAGATAAAACTATCATTGTATTTTAACATAAGTTTTGTACATGTAATGTCCCTTACTTAGGGGCTCCTTTTCTTCTGCAAAAGCTCTGATACCACTGTAATGTCGCCTTCTGATACCAGAATAAAAGCTCTGATACCACTGTAATATCCCCTTCAAACAGGGAATATAGAAACACAAAAGCTCTGAACAAAGATATAATTTTTTCCAAAATAATTTCCAAATAAATAAATAAGTCACAATATAATCTCTCAATAGCAAATCAAAGATATTATCACTTGTTCTTCTAGGTGATTACACAATTGAGTCTCTATCATACAAATAAAATAATATGAAATATTATGTCTTAAAACCCTAGGCTTTTGCAAATCTAGAAATTAATCTTGAATTTGGACGTCTCGGCCTGCTGTGTCGAACACACAGTCATCGGCGTCGGTCGATATACTGCCGACGTCAGTCTCTGTCAGTCCTTCTCTGCCGATGTCAATCTTCAGTCAGCTGATGTCAGTCACTGGGGATCTTTGTTTGCAGAGGTCAATATCTGTGTGGATATGTACGAACCTATACAGACTTCGTATGGCTGCCAATAAAGCACAACCTGTCTATTTTCAACCCCTAATCTGAAGATATATGAATCTAATATAGAAGATCTCTTTCTATATAATTTATTTAATCAAAAACCTAATAAAATAAATACCTGGAAAGCTCTGTGACAACTTTTGTATAAGTTACCTCTCAAATCTGTAAACCTCTATGATAACTTTTGTATGAAGCTATCTCTCAATTTGGCAATAGATCAGCTGATATTTCACAGCCTCTAAATCACACACACTAAAGAGTGGACACTCTCCAATGCAGATGGAATCTTGGAACCCTTGGCTCAGTCTTCACAGAAGAATTCTTCAATATCAAAAATCAATAATCAATGCATAATTTAATAATGGCCTCCATGAGAAACCCTTATACCCTCAAAAAGATGTGCTTGCCCTAATTAGGGTTTTCTTAAATTAGAATTAGGGTTTATAATTAAAAATAGGCTAAATAATTAATATTTGATTAAATCAATCAAATATTAATATCTCCCTCAATATATGTCTGATCCTCGAACCGTCTGAAACTAGTGAGTCAGGGAGTGATTCTGCACATGACCATACCAAAATAAAGGTGCTCTACTACACATCAAATATCCCTAAATAATAGGAGCTCAGGCCAAATGTGTCTAAAAGAGCCTGAATGAAAGCTAACTATAGGAATTCTGCTAATCGAAGCCAAGCCAATCTCCATCATGACCCTCTATCCATCTTATCAGCCTACGAAGGTCGCATAATAGGCTAATCATCAAGTCTGTTAATGTCCACAAAAAAGGGGACATGACAATCTGCCCCTCCAAAAATTTCTTGTCCCCAAGCAATCTCAGAACAATGAACCACTCGATCCACCTAGATCCCAAATGTAGTTATGCTCTACATTGCTGTAAATTAATGCAAGTTCCTATAATATCATCAAAAGTAGATCAAAGAGGAACCCATAATCAAACTGGAGAATGCAACTCAACCAAACTCTAAAATCACAACTTCCATAGTCAAGAATGCATGAGAAACAAACTCTTGAAGTATGATAACCCAAGTAGAATGGACAACTCCAACTGCCAATTCCATCTACAAAAGATGGTGCCAATCCATCCCATAACTGATCTCTCTATAAAGGTGGCACAGCAAACGGTACCACACTGTCATATGTGTGAGAAGAATCAATTTGGAGACTCGACTCCACTGGTATCTCAAACTCATCAGAATCAGGTACTCTCAAATCTTGAACATGTGTGTCAGTGTCAACAACATGCTCCTTAGCAACAACTGTAGGAATGTACTCACCACCAACCACCTCAATATATAAATAAACTGGGTTTGGGGCTGGTGAAGACCGCAAATGCTCTAACTCTATGGTCATCTCAGCCAAATGAAATTGTGACTCCTCATAAGCCAACTGCGTACTCTCAAGAATCTCAGAAGTCACCTCGAGCTACTGAGTAAGCTCACTCACCTTATCTTCCTTGACCAATAATGCATCATATGCTATGTTGCCCCACTCCATAAGATAATCTCTGTCGGCTACCAACTGCATATAATCCTATCTCAAAATCTGGATAGCCTCCCATAAAGAGTGGATCTCTGTCAAGGACAAATAACTACCTCCCTACTCAATGCTAGTAGGAGAACCCCATCCATAAACTGCTAACAACTGACGAGCATCATCAAAATGCTTGCAAGCGGTAGCAATGTCTCACTCACTAACTCTCAACTGACTAGACACATGATGGTGCTGGCTAGATTGTCTCCTACAATCCTCCTCTGATGCACGGTCCAAAAGAGTAGACTCAAAATCACTGATCTCTGGATTATTACCATCCATACTCTGTGAATCAACTCCATAGCTCATATCAACATCAAGAGTATCAAAAACTATAGCATCACTATCTAACTCCTCCATATTGAAGGAAACTATCGATGAAACTAAGTCCTCAAAACTGTCCACTGCATCTTCCTAAGTATCATCTACAATAATCAGATCCTGGGACTCTTCTACAATCTTTGCTATATCTGAGAGATCATCAACCCTCATTACACTAACATTTGAGCACACCTCCCCACTTTGAGTGCAAGCATCAGACTCATCCTCATCTTCACTATCTTCTATCTCATAATAATCATGGGACATGCTGCGATACCATCTAACTGATCTATAGTGCTCTCTCCTCATCTTAACAAAGCAATCAAAAGACACCTTCTTTTGATCCTCAAGTGGTAATAACTCCCACTCATCGTTTGATATCATATACCATGTGGATTTGTCTTTGAATGTAGGACATGAAAGAGATTCATTTAACCTCTTCAAACTTAGTTTCAACTTCTTCATATCATAGTCCCACTGACTCTGAGTACTTGAAGACATCATGGATACTTCACTGATTCAACCTACCCAAACTACCCAATAGGATGGCAAGACATTGGCTCTGATACCACTATAATGTCCCTTACTTAGGGGCTCCTTTTCTTCTACAAAAGCTCTGATACCACTGTAATGTCCCCTTCTGATACCACTGTAATATCCCCTTCAAACAGGGAATATAGAAACACAAAAGCTCTGAACAAAGATACAATTTTTTCCAAAATAATTTCCAAATAAATAAATAAGTCACAATATAATCTCTCAATAGAAAATCAAAGATCTTATCACTTGTTCTTCTAGGTGATTACACAATTGAGTCTCTATCTTACAAATAAAATAATATGAAATATTCTGTCTTAAAACCCTAGGCTTTTGCAAATCTAGAAATTAATCTTGAATTTGGATGTCTCAGCCTGTTTTGTCGAACACACAGTCATCGGCATCGATCGATATACTGCCGACGTCGGTCTCTGTCGGTCTTTCTCTATCGATGTCGGTCTTCAATCGGTCGATGTCGATCACTGGGGATCTCTGTCTGTCGAGGTCAATATCTACGTGGATCTATACAAACCTGTACGGACTTTGTATGGCTGTCAATAAAGCACAACCTATCTGTTTTCAACCCTTGATCTAAAGATATATGGCTCTAATACAGAATATCTCTATCTGTATAATTTATTGAATCAAAAACCTAATAAAATAAATACATGGAAAGCTCTGTGACAACTTCTATATGAAGTTACCTCTCAAATTTGTAAACCTCTGTGATAACTTCTATATGAAGCTATCTCTCAATTTGGCAATAGATCAACTGATATTTCACAGTGTCTGAATCACACACATGGAAGAGTGGATGTTTTCCAATGCAGATGAAATCTTGGAACCCTTGGCTTAGTCTTCACAGAAGAATTCTTCAATATCAAAAATCAATAATCAATGCATAATTTAATAATGGCCTCCATGAGAAACCCTTATACCCTCAAAAATATGTGCTTGCCCTAATTAGGGTTTTCTTAAATTAGAATTAGGGTTTATAATTAAAAATAGGCTAAATAATTAATATTTGATTAAATCAATCAAATATTAATATCTCCCTCAATATATGTCTGATCCTCGAACCGTCTGAAACTGGTGAATCAGGGAGTGATTCTGCACATGACATACCAAAATAAAGGTGTTCCACTACACGTCAAATATCCCTAAATAATAGGAGCTCAGGCCAAATGTGTCTGAAAGAGCTTGAATGAAAGCCAACTATAGGAATTCTGCTAATCGAAGCCAAGCCAATCTCCATCATGACCTTCTATCCATCCTATCAGCCTACGAAGGTCACATAATAGGCTAATCATCAAGTCTGTTAATGTCCACAAAAAAGGGGACATGACAGTACAAGACCGTACTCATAGAGAAATCCCAAAAATAGGGTTACAAGGACTATGTGAAGTGTTTGTAAAATGGTGCAAAGAAAGAAGTTGAGCTCTGGAAAGAGTTGGTGAGTTGATAACTAGGAGGAGGGGATTGATAAGTCCCTAATAAGAATGAATAAGACAATTGTAACAATAAAAAAATTAATTGAACCTTAGTTTTTTTCATATAAAATGAATAAGGGAACCTTTAACAAGAAGTGATAAGCCATTATGCAAGAAGTGCATTTTGAGATCAATAATAAAAAGAGTTAGACTTAGTCTATGTTCTACATCAGATGGTAATATTCAATATTTAAGGTGTGATTACATAATTGAGATTAGATACAAGACCATGATTGGTAAAAAATGATGGTGATGGTGGGGGACTAGATAGGATAAGTCTCAGTTGCTAGTCCACTTGTGCATGGTCATGAGGAAATGATGATTTATTGGTATAAGGTGTAAAATTAGTAATCCTTATTTACTGGTATGCCTATATGTGGTCCCAAGTCAAGGAATGATTATTAATGTGAGCTAGTGTATTGGAATTGTATAGTAAAGGTCTTGATTGATTGGTATTTAGTCTCAGATTGATGGAGATGGTGTTAATGTGACCTCCCACAATATAACCTATAACCTTGTTATAGTCATGTGTGACTACATGGTAGGTCTATTGGTTATTTCCATTCTGACCTTGGTTCTATCCATTGCTTGGATACTATTGGTTATGTTATTTGTGATTTTTTTATTTCATCATTGGTTGTTGAAACTATTGTTATTGGTGTTACACTAGTCATTGTTGTTATTGTTGTTGTGGTTGGTTGTTATGCTATGGAAAAGGGTTTTGAAATATTATAAGGTTCTGATTGGAAATGAAAGAACCACCATCCAATGTTATCTCCCCATTATCTAGCATATTTTGAATCAAATGTTTGATTTTCATGTAATGATGCAAATTATGTCCATTAACTCAATGATATTCATAAAATTCATTTTGGTGGTACCAATTAGGATAAGGAATGCCCTCAAGATAATTTTTCAAAATATGCCAACTAATCTGATTAGAAATGGTGAGATTGTGAAAAAACATATTAAATAGGTTATCTAAGGTCACTAAAAATATGATGAGTAGGCACTATTCTCCTTAGAGGAGGAACTTATAATGGCAAAGGCTGTTGCATTTGTTGCACAAGCCAGGGCTATTGTGATTGCTACATTAATTGAAAAGGTTGTGGGTTAGGAGTGATTTGCATATGTTGTGTGGGATGAGAAAATGGTGTTGTCACCATTTGTACATGTCTTGACTCTATTATTCCATTTCCAACAACATTCTTATTGTGATTGAATTATATTGGTCTATCATTGTTATTGGCGTGTTCTAGTTACAACAATTACGCTTGAACTTGAAGTTAGTTTTGGTTCTAGCTATTTTCTTGATTGATACCTTGATTCTAATTTGATAAAGTAAGCTTGATGATCTGTTTTTTAATAATGGTAGACTCAATCAAAAATCCTTTTTCAATGATCTTTGTAAAGGTATGTGCACACTATAGCTCTAGATGATAAGATATTTCACTATGAAATTTTTTGGTAAACATAGTGGCTAATCATTTGTTTGGTAAAATATGGGTGAATTAGCTTTAAATGGCTCTCCATCACTATAAATAACTTATAAATATTTCACCATCCTTTTGATTTTCTTATGTCAAGTTGACCAATGAAATCTTATTCTTGAGATTGTATGAGAGGTATTACACAAACTTGTTTGAAAGATCATCAAAATTTGATACACAATTCCTAGGCAAATTCAAAAACCATTCCAAGGCTTGTCCTATTAGACTCCTTGGGAACAAAAAAAAAAGTATATGTCTCTATATTCCACTAGCTGGCATACAACAAAGAACTTGGTCAAATGGGCTTTAAGGTCACCTTTCCCCTTGTATTTGTCAAATTTTAGAGGTTTGTATCCTAGAGGAAATGGTATCTACAAGTAATCCATGTTAAATGGATAATAACACATGTCATCCAGCTTAATTTTTTTGGTTTTTTCCCCATCTTGGATGGAATAAATCACATCCTTCATCTGTTATAATTTTTAGGCTAGGAAACTAAAGGGAATATTGGTTTGAGGTGGAATATTAGCCTAGGTAGATGGTTGAGTGGTCATAAGTGGAACACTTTGACTAGGGTATGATGGAGGTATTTTTTGGGGTATGCTATTTTGGTTAGGGAATGGACCAAGAATATGCATGTGTGAATTAGGATTTGATTATTGAAGTTGTACATACTACGGTGCAATATTCTAGTTGGGGTTGGATATATGGACCTAATTTTGGGGATTTTGATGTTAGGATAGAGGGATCTAACTATACTATGCCTATTGAGGTTGAATAGGGGCATGTTACCAACTAGTCAAACCTTGTTATTGAGGGGGTACTTGTGATCCAAGACCCTATCTTTGAAATAGTAGCATAATTTGCATAAAAGGCAAAGGTTGCCTAATCAGTACTTAAGGAACATTAGAACCTATTTGTTACATGAACCCTAGTTGGGAAGTGGATGCACATTGGATATTCAAAATTTATTATTGACTAGTAATCGTATACTATTGATTAGACATTATTTGACTTTGAATTAGTATATTAGTCTACGAGGAAAGAGGTATGTTCACTACTACTTGGTGAGGTGGAACATTGGTTTCCCCCTATTGAGGTGGCAATATGTTATGCCTATATTGTATTGGTATGTTTGATTTTTATTGTTACTATGGAACACTACCTTTTACCTATTTGGGAGGAGTAGGATTCATCACATTTTGTTGTCGAGGCATGGAATTGGTTGTTGGCTAGCTACCTAATCTTGTTGGTTAAACATTTGAAGAAGTAGTTAGTTGAGGGTTAGTGGTATTAGTTGGTTGAGGATAGGATATAAAAAATCCTATCCTTGATTTGGAGAACCACTCATGGTGTTAGTTAAAGGTATACTTGTTTATGAAATAGTTATTTATGTACTTACACCACTTTGATTTGGAATGGATATTACTTACACATTGTCCACTACATTTTTATGAGTACTCTACATAGAAGTAGAAGACACTTATTCAGTGGTTAGCATATGAAATAAGTTGTTGATCAAAGTGTTTTGAATTAATGGGTCTATACCTTGATTATCTTAACCAGTTAATTCTATTAACATTCCTATTTAAGGAACTAAATCTATGAGAGGCCTATTTGACATGGTCATCTTATTAAAATTATGTGCTAGGTTCAAGTAAGTTTGGTATGCTATCTACATCTATATAAATTGATCCTCTATGGGGTCCTTGCCTTTAACAATAATACTAGGGCCCTAATATGCCATTAAGGCTAAAGCTAAATGATTTATAAAAGAAGCATGTTGACTATACAATATGTTGTGATGCATTTTTACTAGACTTAGAAAATTCTCATGGGGAAAATCTACTGGAAACTTAGCCCCTACTTCTATATCTCTAACTAAAATCACATAATTTTTTTTCCAATAAGTGATGCTTAAAAAAATAAGGATCATATTTTGATTGTGAAGTAACATAGTACTATTGTTGAGGAAATGGTTCTTCAATTGTAGGTACCATAGCTAAGTATTGCTTTGTTATCTCATGATCTTGATCAAAGTATCAAGGCATTTTAACCAAATAATGATCCAATGGGTCTTGGTTTTGTGACCCTAGCTAAGTGTTATAAGATGGATAAGGATTTGTCTCATAAGCAATATTATCTACATATGGGTCTTGAACCATTTCTTCTTGTGTGACTACATTACTAAATTTTGGATTGTACATGAGGCTACTACAAGTGTATAAAGACATGTTTGGATCCATAATAAATGTTTCAAAACCAAAAGGAATAGAGTTATACAAACTCTAAAAAAGTGATGTCTAAAAAGAGGTTCAAACTTAATCTAACCTACTCAAAAGAATGGATATGTATATCCAAAAAATATTGATGCCATAATTTATGATAAAAAAAGATAACGTCAAATGTCCAACATTACACAACTCACACAAAAAGGTCAAGTAGATGGACCAAAAATCAAAATGCCAGATTCTATGATCAAAGTGTTTCAAATGAATCTAATCTAGGAAAAATAAAAGTTGTTAGGTCTTTTGGCCAAATGCGGCATCAAAATCTAGGCTCAAAAAAAGGTATGTGCTAGGAGTTTTGACCAAATGGCATTAAAATCTATACTTTAAACAAATATGAGATATCTTAATCTAACAAATTTGAAACACTTCTAACAAAAACTGGGCATTTGAATTTTGGACATAAACTTGATCAATACATATGAGGTATGAAACAAAAGGCACTTGGATATAGTTTATTTTCTCTAAAATAATGGTACAACTAGATACTTTTGACAAAATAATCTAGACAAAGGTGAACGGTTTAACCATGCTATACAAAGACTCACAAAAGTATACTCGAAATGGTTTGAAATTTTGGAAAAACTTGAAATATATTCAAATAGGCCTATGAAGCAAGTTTCAAAATAATTTAAGCATCATAATAATTCTAAAATGCTCAAAAGGTATGATAAATGTTTGCTTCAAGACTCTAATGCAAAATGGTTTAACACAATTTTGGTAGTGTAACACTACTCTCCTCAATTCAAATGACACACATACATAAAGTTTGAAAAATATCTAAGGTAAAAGTGTGGTATAATATGAACTCAAGACAAATAGTAAAATAGAAAAGATAGTACAAAATGTAGCCTAGGACTCAAAGCATGAGCAATATGCAAGATGACTTGAGTCCTACCAAATGATAATAATTATTATGAGTCTAAAAATGGTCTTCAATATAAATTGGAAATTGAACCTAAAATACCTCAAGTTTAGTGCAAATGGTAAACCCACTTAAAAAATCAACCTTATGAACTTATAAAGATGCAATTTTGAATTTAATTTATCAATGAATGACTTGAGAAAATTTGGGAATGGTCTAGACTCAAATGGGAAGCATAACTTCACCAAAATGGAAGATATGACACAAAGTTTATGATAGATTTTTGAAGAAAGAAAAAGATGATTTTCACTTAGGTAGCATAATGCCTCCTTATTCAATAAATGTGGTGGATAATGTGTTTGGTTATATAACCTTTTGTTAACAAAATAGTTTGACTTCAAACAAGACCAAGTAATCTAAGACAAAGACAAATCAACTAATTAATTATCTTAAGCTCTAAATTGACAAGGTGTAGCAAAGTGGGGTTAACTAAACTAACAAGTTTGTAAACATCTAGATGAATCAAATGCATATGAATTTTATGTTAGCATATAAAAAAAGTGCACATCATTTGGGTCCATATCATATGGAATGTTATAAAAATTTCTTGCCCATTTTACAACCACTTTATCCATCGTTCATTTAGTGTAGTGTGATGTCCAACATGTTCAATCATCCTAGGCTTAGCCTCTACTAATAGAGATGGTTTAATTAATCAAACCATCATCCTAGTGAGGGGATCCCAATTTATGTACCCCTCTATAGAGAAGGGCTAAAGACAATGTCAAGAGATGAATTACTAGGTCAAGGATTCCCTATAGAACTTATGATAGATAATGAAGTCCCCCTCACAAGCCAATATGCAATAAAATAAAAACTAAGTAAAAGAGATTCATGGTTATTTCTAGATCACCCAAGCCATGCAGATATTGGGGAGAGCCCTCACAACATCTCTTTTATGCCTTTGGACAAAGGCAATTTTCAATGAAGATGGCACTTTTGATCCCACAAGTTCCCTATAGGGGATGGGGGGAGAGCATACATACACAACTTATTTTTTTCTCAAACAAAAGCTAACTAAGCAAACAATGATAAACAACTTACAAAAACTTTGAAGAGAGTCAATTTTAAAGCACTAAATGAAAGGTTTGGTGGTGTTATTTGGACCGTTGGCTTTAAGTTACAAAACATTTGAAGAACAAGCACAAAATAATTAAAATAAGCATCTAAGTGTTTCTTTAATCACCAAATTAAAGTCTTTAATCCTTTTTAAGCACCCAAAAAGAAGTTAAAAGACTATTAAGCTTGTTTTAATAACTTTTTAAATGGGCCCTACAAGGAAAAAGTTAGAGTTTCATCTAGCCTTAAAGCACTTTTTCAAATGAAATAAATAACTTTGTAAATTGAGCTTTTGGGTTCATACAATGCAATCTCGTAACTCGATAGTCTAATACGACAACTCTACAAAACTATGACTAGTTAACACAATATCATAATTCATGGGTTAGTTATAAAAAAATTAACAATATCTCTACCCTAGCAAATAATATCATGACTGATAGAGCAAACTTGCAACTTAGATAGTTATCATAATATCGCTTAACCCAAATGGTATAGGCTAACCAATAAAGTTTTAATTGAAATACCATGACTCAAACTGATAATATCACAACCAGTGAAATCATGATATTACAATATCATAACTATCAAGTTATAATATTATAATATCATAACTTATAAAATTACAAGATTAAAATATCACTACTATCGAGTAATGGTATTACAATATCATAATTGGAACTATAACTAGAGACAACATTAGTCCAAAAACATAATTCAGATGCAATATCATGACTAAAATGAGAAAATTGTGACTGTGTCAATTATAAGATTGTCATCCAGAGGACAACATTACAAATCCATAGTGATAAAATCATGACTTTTAGGAAAATATCTTTTTGATCAAATTTTTTACTCTCTTTAGCCTCAAACTCTAGGATCCTACATGAAAATGGTTATTAAGTTGCTTTTAGGAGCTATTTGATCAAATTTTTGTGGTTTGTCCCACCGTGCATGCCATTTTTGAACATAGGATTGTAATATGGGGAGATTAGTATAATGTTAGTGTATGAAATCAAATCCAAAATAACACACTATTGAACTAATACATTAATTATATTTTAGGGGGGAGTATAATAACAAAACTAAGATGAAAACATAACTAAAACAATAAAAGATAAATCTATTTAACCTTCCTTGTGTCTCCATAATGGCTTGTTGAAGAGGTTTGCTTGGCTTGTGCTCAATGAGTCTTCATCAAAGGAGGCTTACCGATCTCCTTTTCTCCTTGGTGTTAATGAATTTATGATGGATTTGGCTTGACTCAAGAATTAGGCATGATAACACTACATTAATGGCTTTTAAAATAGCTTTTTAGCATTATAACTTTACACCAATAGAGCTTAAAATTATGTGTGAGGCCTTCTATTTATAGATTTTACCATTTGATTAGAATGAACCTGTCCATCTCAATATGAAGATGTGTGGCTAAGAATCCATTTAATTTTGGAGGCTAAAATTGATAAATTCCCTTATAAATATTTGAGATAGAGAGGCATTAAAGAGGCATGGGAGGGCTTAATCAGATATTTTATGCATTTATGGCCTAGGTATGCCTTCTCAAAAAATGATGTCACTTGATGATGTAGAAACTCACAATCAAATTCCAAAAATAAATTTTCAACAAGTTCCATGGAAAATTAACTTAATCTATTGATTCAAATTAATTATCCTTGAACATAATTTATCAATTTTGGTGCAAATCTTGGCAAATAATGCTCAAATTAATCAAATTGGTCAAAATGTCATATTATTGGCTCAAAATTTAACTAGATTAGAATTGAAAGTCAATGTTAGATGTATTAAAACCATTGTCCCATTTAGGATGTTAACAACATAAAATAACAAAGACACGTGTCTTGTGCAATAAATTTGGTAGAAAAGAGAAATCCAGAGCACCTAGCTGCAAAAATGTCATTTTGACTCAAAATGATCTAACAAAGTTAGTTTTCTCACAAAATTCATTTCCCAATTTAGGAATACATTGGCTAAAATCAGCACTTTCATATGACAGGTTCACATTATTTATCATGTTTTAGTGTTTTTAGCCCAAATTATGCATTTTTGTAAAAATTGGTCTAAAGCTTGGTTGGAGGTTATTAGTGGCCAGTATTAGGTGTCTAAATTTTTCACCATGTGACACCACCTATATGACTACCAATAACAAAGCCATGTGCATTGGTGGATTGTTATGCCCCACTCCCATCACATCAACTTGCTCACTCATGGGATACCCTTCATAGGCCCCTATCATATCACCAATCAGCCACATCACTCACATACCACATCACTAACCATCTACATCACCATCAGGACATGTCATAATGAATAGTGATTATGAATAGTGACTTTACATCCTTACAAATATTTCCCTGGAGAAGTCATGGGGAGGATATGAAATCCCACCCAAAATCCAAGAGTAAAAAATAAAATATATAGGACTTTAAGGTCATTTTGGGATCACCCAAATCACTTGGATTTTGGGGAGTGCCTTTGCGACATTCCTTCCATACTTGGACTAAGAAATAAAAGCAATAAGTGGAGCATTTTTAGATCACCCAAATTCTCTAAAGGGGATGGGTGGAGAGCATTTAATCTACACTTGATTTGGGAAATAAACACACATAAAATAAAATAAAAAAATCAAAAGTTCTTAATAGCACTTATCTAAAGTTTGAGTTCATTTTATAATATCAAATGAAATATAATGTGAAATTTTCCCTTGGTTGTTTATAAAATATAAACTAAGTGTCTTACTTCTATAAAACAAAAAGTTAAACGTCTAAAAAAGGGTGTATGACATCAAAATAAACTTGAACTTTTTTATTTTAACTCTAGAATTTGACACAAGGCATTCTTATTGTTCTATAGAGTGAACTTTTCATTCTATAGAGCAATGTCACCATTCAATAGGATGATCATGTTGTTACAAAGAAATAAACACATTATCTAGCAATTTTTCCAATTAGCAAAATGATACTATTGATTAGCAGCGTTGGATGTATTGGGGGGGTGAATCAGTGATGCAAGATATTTCAAAATTCAATCGTAATCCTTTCAAACTCTTTATCAATGATCGTATGCATTCATAAAACATACAAGATGTTCATAACAATGAATAATAAAGATGACACAAGATCACATACATAACATAAGATCTAGGTGGGAAACCCTCTTAGAGAATAAAACCCACTCTCAAGCCTACAAACACATGGACTACTTGTCTTATAAGAAGATTACAAACATGAGGCCTTTTATTGAAGCACCCACTTCACAAGGAAAACCCACCCTTATGTATGAACAAGCACCCAATTTTTCTATATGTTGATCAACCACATAACACCTATGAAATCAATAGCTCCAGAACTCTAATTTCATATCAATCTGATTGGAGAAACAAAGTATAACACCTCTCTTTAAACTCATCACACACACTCAAACTTTATCATACAAGAAATACATCCAAATGCCCCTTTTGGATCTTTCTAGTCTTCTTCACTCATCTTCAATCTATTCTATACTTCAGTACATCTATTGAACACACTCTCTCTAATATTTTTCCTTCATCTCTCTATTTTTATCTCACAATTCTTTCACACACATATCTAGAATCCATTGCCTTATAGATCCTTCATGAATATCAACATTTAGGTCAGCCATAATACTTAACTTAACCCTTAATACATCTAACATGTTAACACATATCTCAAATACATCCTCATAGGTTGGTCATAGCATTTATGGGTCACACTTAAGTAGATATGCCTTTCAATTAGGCCTTAGTAGCTCTTATATGTCTCATGGAGACCTATCCACCCATTTATCACTTCATTGAGCACAATAAGAACACAAGATCATTTTCAAATACATGGGTCCACTCTATATGACCTGTAAGACATCTTCAAGTGATTACTCCCATCAAAACACTCTTCTACTAAAACACAAATTACTTGAACAATATTATATACATATTAGCACCATGAATGAACAAATAGTCAACTTTGAATCTCCATAACTTCACTTTTACAAATATTCAGACCTTATAAATAGATTATCTAGATGCACCTTAAAGTCCTTTACAACTTTTATTTTTACTACATTAATAAACTCATCTTGGATCAAACATTATAGCTCAAAACTAAGCACTGGTTTTCTCTCAAAAATTTGAATATTTAAATTCCAACGATCACTATGTAAATGTTAAACATCGAATACTTTGACCTCATCTCATGCTCCCTAATTTTTTTGAATGAATACACACCATAAATATCCTTTGATTATCCTAGACTTTATATTGAAATACTCACTATTGATCTTAGATCAGATCTCCCATGATTGTGCCACTTGGAAACTCTACATGCCTTATACACATTTGACTCTTTGAATTGACCCACATCATCAATATCTATTTGTACAAACCCACACAAACCATTGATCTTTCATCAGATTAATAAGATAGTGATACTTATCACTAGTGCATGAAATCTTAGACTCTTTGACATTTTTATTAAATATGCACCATTAGATCAAGATCTGGATGATGAACACTTACCATTAGATCAACTAACTAGTGACCTTAGACTTCAATGTAATTAAGCTTGATGGTCTCTATCCCATCATACTCTGTAAGAGTAACTTTGAAGGTTTACCTCTTGAGATATAAAACACTTCAAGAATGCAAATTTTTAGGGCACCTTCTTGGCACTATAGATAACATATTCATTAAAACCTTTGACCTTAGTTGACTTTCTAAATACTAGAAATAAATGCACAAACTTACTAGTTCATTCATATTTGCATAATGTGCAATGACGTTCTGACTTCTCTCGAGCTAGAATATGCATGTTTCTCATTCCAAATGATCAAGTGACATACCAAGACTTCACCAAAACATCTATGGATTACTCACAACTTTTTATTTGTCCTTACAGACCTACAAATGCACCATATCTCTAAACCATCAATCTGATCACTTTGTCATTAATGCATTAGTACCACATGCTCTCTTTAACATCAATTAAAACCAAACATCAATGACTATGCTCAACAATCTCTCTATTTGTCATTAATGGAAAAACACCCTTAGAATGATTTCTTACTCATTTGAACTTCTTCATTCTAATCTTTCTCCCCCTTTGACATTAATGATAAAGGGTCTCTTCCTCAACATGCCAAAAAAATTTATTAAACATTATGTATGCATTCAAATACTAATAATATGCTTAGGATACTTACATAATTTCAAGCATATGAATCAATTGCTCCCCCTTTGACATGCAGCATTCTAAACTTGGACTTATCTGATCATTGGAAATGACAAATTTCTCACAAAGCTTAGAAATATCCCCTAATATTATGCACATCTCTTCAAGTCTCTCAAACTATCTAAGTTATCTCCCCCTAACTCCATGCTCTATCTAAAAAAGATCATATTAAATAAGTCTTCTCAATGAACTAGGTATGCTAGTAACACTTCAAACAATATGGATCTCATAGAAATAAAATAATTTCCCTTTATCATCTAGAAGCCATCATGGTTTAGAACCTTTTCAAAAACACTCTCATAAAACCATGACATAAAAAAATTGTCATCTATAGTACTCTGAGACCTTCTCCATGATAATAAAAATATGACAACACATTCTCTTCCTACTCAACTGACCTTTTGATGATTCATAGATAATGAGATGACTCCCAAGCTTTGTCTTAGATACATAAATGTGGCCTTTGTTAATGGTTTAGTCATACTGTCTATAAGTTGTTCTTTTTTAGACACATATTCTAATTTATCAATTTGATTACTTACTTATTCTACAAATAAATGATATATAATAGGAATGTTATTGGTTTTTTAGTGCATAACATAATTATTAGAGATAATAATTTCACTAGTATTGTCACTATAGATAGAACAAGGTCCATTTTATCTTGCCTTATAATCTTCCAAGGTTTTTTTCATCCACATTAATTGAGTACAACAAGAAGCAACAACTATATACTCAGCTTCTACATTTGAAAGAGATACAAAGGCTTGATTCTTACTTAGCCAAGACACCAAGCATTCACCCATGAAGAAGACACCACCACTAGTACTTCTCCTATCATCTACACATCCTGCCCAATCTACATCAATGTATGCCTTTAGAGTGAATTATTTACTCTTAGGGTACCATAAAACATACTCTATTTTTATCTTGAGAGATCTTAAGATCCTTTTGACTGCTTTCAGGTGAGATTCTCTTGGATCAGCTTGAAACCTTCCAACAAGACTCACTGCTTGCATGATATCAGGCCTAGAATTAGTAGAGTATAAGATATTTTCAATCATGGATCTATATAAAGTTTGATCAAATTTTAGTGAGTCATCTTGTTTACTTAACTTTCATTTAGTGATCATTGGAGTACTTATTGGCTTACAATCTGACATGTCAAACTTTCATAGCATATCTTCAATGTATTTTGCATGTGAAATGAGTATCCCTTCATCAAGTTGGTTAATTTGTAATCCTAAGAAGAAATAAAGTTCTCCCAGCATTAACATTTCAAACTCAATCTTCATAGCATCTGTAAACTCTATACTCATGTTGTCATTGTCATAACCAAATATTATGTCATCAACATAAACTATTAGTAATTGATGAGTGCCATATATCTTTATATATAAATTACTATCAACTATCACTCTTTTGAATCTTTGACTCAATATATACTTATCTAATATATCATACCAAGATTTATGATCTTGTTTAAGACCATATAAATCCTTATTTAGTTTGTAAACATGTTCCTAATTACTTGTCATTAAAATACTTTTAGACGGCTCAATATTAACTTTTTCATCTAAGTTGCTATTCAAAAATGCAAATTTTACATCCATTTGGTGAACTTTAAAACCTTTGAAGCTTGCATATGATATAAAGAGTCTAATTGATTCCATTCATGTTATAGTAGAAAATGTATCAACAAAGTCTATTCCTTCAACTTGCGCATATCCTTTACACACTAGTCTAACATTATTTATTGTGACCTCTCCTATCTCATTCATATGGTTTCTAAAAACCCACTTAGTTCCTATCGCATTTTTGTCTTTTAGCCTTGAAGCCAAATCCCATGTTTCATTTTTCACTATTTGATCAAGTTCCTCCTTTATTGAAAATGTCCAATTGTCATCTTTGCTAGATTATAATAATGTTCTGGTTTCAATCTTGGATAACAAAGCTATGTCTTATTGATTCTAATTGATCAACCTTCTCCTCCTAGTTTGAAAAATAGCATTCATATCTCTAATAAATTGGGAAAATAGATGATCCTTTTTTATTCTTCTAGAAGGGGATTTAGTATCCTATCTTACTTCTTCCTCTTCATCATTTGATTGATCAAGTATGTTTTCATTATTTTAAATAACATCCTCAGTAGTGTTAATTATCTACAAGCTGGGCTTCTTGATGTCACATGCCTCTTCAACTATCACATTAGATATTTCAATAACTTTTTGGCATCTCTTATTGAAACATATATAAGTAGAACTTATGGAGGAATAACCCAAGAAGATGCCTTTATCAGATCTTGAGTCAAAATTTTCAATATTTTCTTCATTCCTCTTGATAAAACAATTACTCCTAAACACTCTAAAGTAGTTGACATTAGCTACCCTATTTTCACATAGCTCATATGGAGTCTTATCACCATTTTATCTAACTTGGCATCTATTTAAGATATAAATAAAAGTATTAGCATCCTCTTTCCAAAAACCATGTAAAAGTTTGGAATCTTGAAGCATGGATTTAGTCATCTCTAGGATAATTATGTTTTTCCTCTCAACTACCCCATTATATTGGGGTGTTATAGTAGCATAGTATTGTCTTATAGTTCTTTGTTCCTCACAAAAGTCATCAAATTCATAAGACCAAAATTCACCTCCTCTATCTAATCTTACACACTTGATTCTTGATCCTTTTTCATTTTCAATAAGAGTTATAAATGTTTTAAATTTTCCAAAAGCTTTTGATTTCTCTTTAATAAAAAATATCCAAGTCATTCTAGTGAAGTCATAAATTAATAACATAAATTAGATATTACCTTGAATGCCTTGAGTTCTCATAGGTCCACAAAGGTCTATGTGGATTAACTCAAATGATACTACAGTAGAATCTTCCTTAGATTTGTATCTTATTTTGACTTGTTTTACATGAAGGCATGCCTTGTAGAGAGTATGAATAATATTAGTGATTTTAGGCATATGCCTCACTAGTGTTTTTGAACTGATCCTTACTAAATTATTAAAGTTCAAATGTCCAAGTCTTCTATGCAAAATCCATCTTTCCTCTAATTAATTCATGAAGCACTTTTCTTTATTGGATTCATCGAACACATATAAGTTGTTATTTTCCTTTTGAATGTTTGTAACTAATTTTATAGACTTAGAACTTATAACTTCACACCCTTTGTCATGAAAAGTCACAAAATTTCCTTATTTACACATTTGGCTAACACTTAGAAGATTATGTTTCAAACCTTTTACATATAGAACAATTTTTAGTTCTAGTATGACCATTATCCAAACTTATAGAGGTTTTGCCAACTATGTTAGTAGAGTTGTTGTCACCAAACCTTAATGAACCTAAATTGTGTTGCTTAAGAGAAATAAACTTACTCTTGTCTCCTGTCATGACTTGAGCATCCAGTGTCTATGTACCATTTCTTGTTTTCATCCTCTTGAGCATGTAGGGTAGTGTGTACAAACATGGATTATTCCTTTGAGTCTTGCTCCTGCTTTCTTTGAATCTTGATTTTGTCTTTATTGATCCATTTGATGGTGTCAAAAACTTGAAAGTACTTTTTCCAAAAGTCCCTTTTGCAATATTTGGCTATATGTCCCTATTTATTGTAGTTATAGCATAGAACCTCATTTATTCTCCTTGGAGAGTAAGTACAATCCTTATATATGTGACCATATTCATTACAAGTATAACAATGTCCATTGAAAACATAACTATATTTGTTCATGTTTACCCCTTTAGTTTGATCATCAATACCCCAAGACATATTATCCACAAATTCTTTTAT
Organism: Torreya grandis; assembly: GCA_037957365.1. Classification (NCBI taxonomy): domain Eukaryota; kingdom Viridiplantae; phylum Streptophyta; class Pinopsida; order Cupressales; family Taxaceae; genus Torreya; species Torreya grandis. The sequence goes on from JARHVA010004858.1 coordinate 920,897, forward strand.
AGAGCTAGATTTATGTTTGTTTTTAGATAAAAGTGCATCAATATAAGTCAAAACTTTACCTTCTAGTTGATCCATTCTTTGATTCAAATTTGTATCACCCACAACCTATAAATTTTGACTGTTGCTTCTATTATTCTTGTTTGTGTCTTCACACTATCGATGTTTGCAAGAAACTAATGATATACAAAGGAAGTCAGGTCTAAATTTTTACTCCCTTTCATGTTATTCACTCTTTCAAGCTTTTCTTTTAGACATTCATTTTATTCCCTTAAACATTTGAGATATGATAAAGCACATATTAGTTCACCTTGAATAAAATTCTCAACCTCTTTGTATTTCATTGTACCTATGATCACCTTCAAGTCATTAAACTTACAATGAAGGTCCTTCTCTGATGCTAATTATCGGAGATACAATCATCGAGAGTGGGGGGTGAATTAGTGATGCAAGATATTTCAAACTTCAATTGTAATCCTTTAAAATTCTAAATCAATGATCACATGCATTCATAAAGCATACAATATGTTCATAATAATGGATAAAAAATATGATGCAAGATCACATAAATAAAACAATATCTATGTGGTAAACCCTCTTGGGGAATAAAAACCACTATCAAGCCTGTAAACATATGGACTACTTATCCTATAAGATGATTAAAAACATGATACCTTTTAGTGGAGCACCTAGCCCTAGAACAAGCACCCACTTGTTCTATATGTTGAGTACCCAAAAAACACCTATGAAATCAATAGCTCTAGAACTCTAATTGCATATCAATTTGATTGGGGAAATAATGTATAACACCTCTCCTTCAACTCATCACACATACTCAAAATTTATCATATAATCAATGCATCCAAACACCCATTTTGGATCTTTGTAGTATTATTAACTCATCCTCAATATGTTTTATACTTTAATCCATCCACTAAACACACTCTCTCTAATCTTTTTCCTTTGTATCTATATTTTTCTCTCATAATTCTTCCACACACACGTCTAGAAACCATTGCCTCAATATTCACTATTTATAAGTATTCATGAATATCAATATCTAGGTCAAAAACAATACTTACCTTAAACCTTAAAACATGTAACATGATAACACATAGCTCAAATACATCCTCACAGGTCAGCTATAGAATCTTGGGTCACACTTAAGCAACTACACCTTTTAATTAGGTCTTAGTAGTTCTTATAGGTCTCATAGAGACCTATCCACCCATTTATAACTTCATTAATTACAACAAGAACACAAGATGATTTTAAACTACATGGGTCCACTCTATATTACCTCTAATACATATTAAAGTGATTACTCTAGTCAAAACACTCTTTTACTAAAGCACAAATTGCTTGAATAATATTTTGTACACAGTAACACCATGAATGAACAAATAATAAAATTTAAATATTTGTAAATTCACTTTTACAAACATTCATACCTTCTAAATAGATTATTTGGATGAACCTTGAAGTCCTTTACAACTTTAATTTTTACTGCATTAATAAATTCATCCTAAATCAAATGTTATAGCTCAAAAACTAAGAACTAGTTTTCCCTCAAATTTTTGAATATTTAAATTCCAACGATCACTATG